>OY744476.1:3276767-3866767 GCA_963556175.1 Tipula confusa
CAAATTTATTTAAATAAGATTTTTGAGTTAGTTCCAATTGGGTCTAAAGACACAAGTTTTGGTGCAATATGCGATAAACATTTTAATAAACTTTTCTTTTTTTTTTGTCAAAAAAGGCAAGGAATGTGTGTTGGTGCATCCAATATACCAACATTGCTACTATTTAGTAATAAGCACAAAAAGTAGCAATTGCACAAATGCAAGCTCCCAAAAAAATATTAAATCTAGGACATAAAAGATTTATAAACATTACTTTGGTTATCTGCAAGAATGGACGAAACATTTTAGAATCTTAAGGAAACGTCTAAGATTTTTGAGTAGATAACTTTTTGGGGAAAGCAAATGTATCTATTAATTTCTGAATTTATTAATATAATAATTTTAAATGAGTCGGTGCCTATAGGCTCTTGATGGATTCAGTGCTCTTTACTAGTTCATGACGAAAGGAAAATATTTGCAAGAATCTAAAATTTAGAACAAATGTCAAAGTATTTTAAAATATGCGAATTTTTCTTTTGCATACCTGCACATAATGCCACTGTGGAGTTGATATTCAGCATGATATAGCAACTGGGAAATGGAAATTGAAATCGACAGTGCTATCGGACCGTGCTGTTATTAATACATAATTTTAAGTTCGTATGTTATTTAAATACTACTATGAAAAAAAATTTAGTTTATAAAAGTCATTTTTTTAAGTTTGAATGTCCTACATTTAACCTGCTAGCTGATGGTAACCCTACAAGTTTAGAGAAGCGGGAAGGGACTTTTACGGCTATATACCATAGTTTAGTTTTTTAATTGCACAAATAAACGGATAGTACGACATTTGTTCTTGCGATTTCCCATTTTTTGATACAAACTCAATGAGTATTAATTTTAGGTTATGTAACATTTGTTGTCATTTGTTTATGCAGTCGGTCTTTATTCAAATAAAATTAAAAACTGATGCAAATCAACTTTATTCTGTTTTTTTTCAACTGCAATTTCTGCGAAATGGCTGGAATCCTTAAAACCTTGAAAGGATTGACTCAAATTTGAGATAATTTACAATTTTTCTTAAACCCTAAATGCTTGAAATGTCCAGCTTTACAAAAAGAGTAAAAACTCCTCGTGTTAATTTATTGCCTGATCTGCGGTACCAGGCTAATTTATCGGTAAGTGGAAATTTTTATTTTAGGTGTCATTTTTTTGGGAAGTTTTATAGTAGTGGTTGTTTCGCCAATCTATTTAAAAACATAAAACCTTTTAAGTGAATATCTGTATAATTAGTAGAGAACATTAGACCGATGTATTTTTTCAAATAATTTGCTTACTATTTAAAAAGGTATACTTATGAGATGCTTAATACTTATGGGAAACGAGTGTAATGGAACAGATTTTAAAAGAAATTTATTAAAAGTTAACATTTTTGCTGGAAAATAACTCATTCCAATTTCCAGTACGTCTGGTAATATCATTCAATAAGTTATAAAGCCAAACATTAAAAAAAAGTCGACCTTTATGTTTGTACATGTAACATTTTGCTACACTGTCCAGAGCAACACAATCTTAACCAATAATAATTATAGTTTTGCTGGACCACGACGAGAAAAAACATTAAAATTGTGTGTTGATCTACGCCGAGTTGTTCGGCATCTAAAACCAAACTAAAATTCATCAAAATATTCAAAAAAAAAAGTCTTTGAAGAGCTACTACCCCGTCAAAGGGTTAACATTACAAGAAAATTTCCGATTTATTTCTGTAACTTGATTTATTCATAAACTCATAAATAAACACAAAGAGAGTAATGCGTTAAGACATAAAATCATACCAGCTTAAACCCGGAAAATATGTTTCTTGTTATGCATTTGTAACAAATAAGCGCAAAAAAAAAAGTCGCGACATAAATAATTCGCGTTTATTTAACAGATTTAACATATACAGCATATCTTTTAATTATATCTGATATTAATGTATAGCAGCAGCCAACAGTAAAAATTTAATTAATTTATTTTTAAATTGGTATAAAATATTATACAAAAAGGTCATCTTACAGAAGATGTATGGAATTCGTCTATATTTATCTGAAAATTTAGAATTAATGAACAATTACATATTCGCTACACACAATCTACACAGACATTTATTACAGATATGGTGTACATAAGATCGATACATAAGTAGTTTACTGGTAAAATTTCATCATCGTATGACACACATCGATGCGAAAATCTCGGTACCAAGGGTATACGATTTCTTTAGTAAAATTGTCGCCGACTATAAATATTACATAATTCTGTGAACGTAATGTTGATGACTCATTATACAGATTTTCAATTAATATAATTTCTGTTGTTTTCTTTTTTTTTTTAAATTCATTCAAGGCAACAAAACAAGTAGTCAACTTTAATTGATTTAGATGGATGGATTGATGTAGTTTTGTTGTATCAAAGAGGTACAGTTTTTATGAAAATATTGAGTAACGATAATTTTAAAAAGGAACTTGCCGAATAGCTATTTACACTATATTAAGCATCTTATGCAAAGGGCTTAAAATTGTAGGTTCAATTTAAGGTAGTTTGGTCCTATTTTCAATTATCATTTCAATATCCAAATTTGCGTCTTCTGATAAAATCTAAAGCTACATGTTCTCTACAGTTCAAAAGCATTCGTGTTTCCACGTTCAAACTTTACGCTATTGTCTCTAGATAAAATTACTGCTCACGAAAACAGCATGAATTATAAAAATTTACAAACAAAATCTTACTATTTAGACAACGACGACAACAAGTATTTCATTCACAACTAAAATCGCTTTAGCTAAACAAAAAAATAAATTAAAATGAAACAACATTAAGTAGCGCGCGTCAGTAGCTAAAAAATCAGCGATTTTGTAATCACGATTTACAATAAATAGTTGAATTAACCATACTTGCTTGCTTGTGTACCTCGAGAGTACTTACTTTTAGTTTTCAAAACTATGTATGTATAATAAAAAAAATAAAATAAACGAAAAAAAAATGAACGACACAAAAAAACGACTTAAAAGCTTTTAAAAATCAAAACACGTTTTCCATAATAAATTGGATATATTTACAAAAGTGAGTTTTTCTTATGTTATTTATTTAACTATCTTGAGTTAAAATTAAAAAAAAATAAAAACTAATTTTATAGTTTGACTAGTACAGTGCATGAATTAAAATCATATTATTTTGTCAACTACGTACATATTCACATTTATAAAAACATGCCAACATTAATTCACTATTCATTCATAATTTTTAGAGATTTTCATCGCGCAACATAACAAAGCTCAGCAACATAAAATCATAAACACACAACATAAAATCATAATCGTGTTGTAGTGATAAAAAAAAAGTCAACCAAAGTTACACACACACACATACCTTTTTCAAATGTTTATTAACCCATTTTGTGAAAGTTTTCTTTTGTATGGCATCTCGTTCATCTGTAAATAGGAAAAATTAGAAAATTTAATTAGTTGTAAAATTTTTATTGTTCATAGGCTTAACAACAAAGTTCGGAGATGTAAAGTGTATGTAATTTACATATACCGTTATTTATCTTAAAGGCGATCATTGAAATCGTCATCATTACATATATATTGTTTTACCATTAAACGTAATGTGTTGTGATCCGAGAGTGGTTTTCAAAAAGTGGGTGGGCATTTCGAAATTAAATTTTTGACTATTTTAAGTATTTCGACGATATAGTTGGATAAGTTTGTGAAACTTCAACGTTTTTATTTTTTTATTTTTATTTTGTTGATAGAACAGCGTGGGTATTGTGAAATTATTTTATGTTTGTTTGTTTACTTAATTGCAGTAGCACAAATCGATGAATTCGATAAAATTGGATAAAAATCGGTTTGGGAAAAGTTTGACAAAATTAGAAAACATTATTATCGTTGTATTGTGATCTCGTATATTAGTTAAATTATAAAAAAGTTAAAATTTCACTTTGTCTTATTTATCATATAAAAATTATAACTATCATAGCGATCGATAATCGAATGTGTATAAGCTACGTTTAGGCAAGCGATCTAAAATATTTATTCATGGAAGTTAGCAAAGCTAAAGATAAACTCTCGTTTAACAATAATATGGTTTAGCTGATTAGATCGATAGTGAAATGTGACATCAGAATAGTAAGTGATGAATTGGCGTTTGCGATACATCCATGATATTCTTTGCAATCACCCATCACCTCATATTGGCTAGCACATTCTTCCAGGGTTTGCTTCCCTCTGAGTAACCTAAAAAAAACCCAGCCGGGGTCTTGAAAAACCTATTTGGGTTTTTAATTTTTTTATTATTTTCTAACAAATAACTATAAACTCGATCACGTTCTGCGATCTAATACTGAACGAGTTATACAGTGTTCTGTAGAAAGCCGCAATTTGGCAAGAGAAGAGGGTCGCCGACGATGGCTACTCGGATAGATAATGACCTAGTTTCTTAAAGTTTAGAGGAACCGAACCAAAAAAGATTTCAGCACGTATGACATTTAATCATTTAAGGGAAAATTTTGAATACTTTATGATATATTCCTCTTTAATTGTCCTTTTCATACGGTTTATACAAGTACTTTGATTTTAATATAAGAAAACAATAAAACCCCAAGAAACCCCAAAAAACCAATTAGAAAACGCAAAAAAACTTGCCGTGTGGATTCTTTCCCCATACAAATCTCCACTTGGAAACATAGAAACGCGGATTCTGCCCTCATAAGAATATCCGCTTGAAAACATGGACCTACCCACGTAAAACGATCTGATGTCAAGATGGTGTGATGTCAAGATGTGTTACTTTTAAGGACCTATCTCAGGTTCTCCTAGATGTTACATCTAGGAAGTCACAGTAAAACGTATTAAACGTTTCAATTGTGAAGTTCTCATTTTGGAAGGTCAGAAAATTGATTGCCAACATCTTGTTAGCAAATGTATTGTGAAAACCAACGATGAGAATGGATGTCAGTAACCACCCGCAGACGACTCTAGGTAAATACAAAAATTATTGGTTTAATGAGATGATGAGTGCCATCTTGCTGTCGTGCGTAGAAATATATAGCATATACAAAAGCGCGAATTCGTTTCATAATCACAGCAATTGATAGGAAAATCGCTACTCTTCTCGAAAATCGTGACTCTTTTATTGAGTGGTTATGTCGTTAAAACAAAACAATTCATATTGCTTCCAAACACTATAATTTTCAGCCGATAGATCAAGGAGTTTTTTTCCACTTTTAAGGCATTTTATCAAATGCTCTTGCCAACTGTATGATAAGAATTAAAGTTTGAGTTAAGCAACCCAAAATACAGGAAATCCTGGATCAGAGTGTCAGCATAGCGTATGAAGTGTTTGGGAAAATCTTCTAGTTAGAAAGTTATATTGGAGCTTTATTATTGGCAGAAGAAATATTGGATGAAGTCAATAGCGACATCATTAAAAAATGCCATCACCTTTATTTAAAAGGAGAAAGTAAATACATTTTTAGAAGTTACTAATGTCATCATGACACATGATGATACATTTTTGAAAATATCAATCCTAATTGGGAACGTTTACTGTAATAATTAAATGCTCGCTTAACGATGCTCTTGTGCTTTTTCAAGAAATTTTAAATAAAAATCAATCACGTAAAGTGCAAACACCAATCTAGTATTATTTCAAGTCTTTCAAAAAAAATTACGCAACGACGAAAGTTCTGGAAAGCTGGCTTGTCTATAGATAATACTAAAACAATGTCAAACAACAAAACTCTAAACACCTTTTTAAACCGGAAATAGCAATCAAACCACCATCACATTTATGTAATCAAATTTGTACTTGATTTTACGATGAAATACGAGTATGTAAAATAACAATAAAAAAAATTAAGACAGATCTTGCAACTTTTCTCATACATTTCATTAAATTTTTTAAACGGAAGACGCGACCGAGATGCAAATTTATTTATCTATTTTTACTTAAATAGCAAATCAAATAAAATTAAGCTAAATACAAATTTTTGGCTTTAAGAAAGCAGGAAACTTCTTTTTAAAAAAAAATCCACATCTTTATGTACATATTCGTACAATTAATGACTATACAAAATAAACATAAATTTTTTATGTATAATCACGCAATTTTAATTTAACATTTAGTGTAAAATAAAAATATAACTAATTATGAACCAACTATGCTAATAGACGAACCATAATTAACAACAGTATATCAAATGACCGACTTATAGGTAAAACATTTTAAATTTCCTCACACATTACACACTTATGTGCACGAGCATATATAAGACAACAAATTAATGGCAATTAATTATAATTAAATTTCTTAACAATTTGTTGTTGTTGGTTCGATTGGGGTTTGAGGAGTGGCTGCCATCATCGCCACCTCCAACATATCACACTATATTTATCATATAACATTTTATTTATTCAACCGTTTAAAGTTCGTTCGTTCGTATGTGTGTGTGTGTGTGTGTGTGTGTGTGAGTTTGTTTATATTGATTCTAGCAATTAGATAAAACGACAAACATTGAAATTGAACATGCAATCTTTAATATTAATCGACGACTGTCATCTGAGTTTACGCAAAGGTATTATATAGGCACTACTCAAAATGTTAAAATATAGCAAACTATATAGTGTTTTGGTTGAGCTAATTTAGCCTTAATATTCGTTTTTTATTATTACAAAGTAATATTATCATATGATGGCATTGGATGGATATCAATTTTGGAAAATTTGCTCATTTTATTTAAAACGCAAAACACAAAAGCTTAAATCTGTTTAGTTTGTTAAGCTGTTGTGTTTATAAATTATGATGTTGTATTACTGGTTTTTAAATTAGGCATATTTAAGAAAAACACGTTACAAATTTTTTTAGTATAAACTATTTATACACAAAAACTATAAAACATTAGTTTTGTTAATTATAATGGAAAAGCATTGTAACGGATGGGTTTAAAAATGACTTGACTACTTTAACGTGTTGTTTACATATATTGCATAATCATGTTTTATGTGAAAAAAAACATTCACTACCGAGCGGAAAACTATCTCTCGAATAATATAACTTTAATGTCTTAATTGTGTACTGGATACAAATGGTACTTAACATTTCTATAAATTGATAAATAAGTGATTTTTATTATTTGTTCAGTGTTAGACAGTGTCTTTTTCAGGTTACTTACAAGACAAAAGAACAGTTTGAAAATAATAAGTTAATTGTTTTATCAACCACAAATATTTAACTAAGAATTATTTGTTGAAAATGTCTAGTCTTCTAAATAGTTGTATTGGTATTGGGTCTAACGTGATAATTGACCGTGGGTTGAATACACGCTTGCATTTTATAACCTTAATGATAATTAGCAGATGTCAAAATGATTTTCACTTTTATGAGACATCGTAATTTAAAAAGACTCTTAGTCTAGTATAGGACTAAGAGTCACTTTTCAAGAGACCACTGCACCAATTATCTGGATTGCCAGGTAAATAGCAAAATTATAATGAAAAAATCATTCTGTTGGTTTTTATAATTTATAATTTAATCACTGATGAATTTCTAATCCTAACTTTTGCAGCGACCATTTGACAGCTGATTTGTACTCAGTTTGGTTTCACTATTTCACCTTGCATACATACACATCCAAACAACGCTTCAAAATTTTTTTGACGCAAATAGACTGTAAAAATCATTGGTCTGTATTTTGTCCATTAATCCATACCTACATTAGATATTATATTGGTTGATATATCATTGGTCCAATTATAAATAAACAGTCGATGAAGACCGTTATAATTACGCAATTTCTCGTTCCCCAGGTGAATGGCATTATGTGTTAGAGCAATGTTTTCTACAAGACACCGCATCATGTCACATTCCATGAGCGCATAATTGACTTGAGAAATAGCCTCCAAGGTCAAGTGATTTAACATCTTTGAATTAATTTCTGTAGGAATATGTAAAGTTGCAAGAATATGCTGATAAACTCCAGACGATGAACCATTTAAAATGTTTAATTTTAAGGTTTATTCAAAAACTATACACCACAACTTCTAATTCTGAACAACTTCTGAACAACTTCTGATTTTTGGTGGATAGTTAAATATAGTTAAAGCGCTTTGTGCAATGTGATTTTTTGTTGTTCTTTTAAAATACATGTAACCTTCGTATTACGCGGTACTTTAACAACACGATTTCGATAGCACGGTTCTAAAATTTTTATTAAACCCTTGTATAACGCGAAGATATTTTTTCGATTTTGTTTCGTATGGTACGCTGAAAAAAAAAATCCTTTTTCGAAAACGGTTAAAAATTTGTAACAAAAATTGGAAAAAACGGTTTCTTAACAAATGAGTTCAAACCGAATCAGGATCAGCGGGCGCTAAAGCTTTAAAATAATTTAAAGAACTTTTGAACATCATTGAAGAGGGTGGTTATTTCGTGGACCAGGTCATGTAATGGGGACGAATCGGATTTAAATTGGAATAAAATTTCTAAGCTCACCTGCACTATACAAATTAAAGATCTGCTCCTGGGTTCAAAATTTAAAATGACAAAATAACGCTACTATCTTGTAGTAACGTATCAAGCCATTGTATGGCTAAACTCTGGTTGATTAATCTCTCTAAATCCACGGGCCATGAAAATAATAACCAAAAACACCCTACCTGTTCGTTTGCGTGCAAATAAGAAGGTTTCATCCCCGAGGCCACAAATGACACACAAAAAAACATCGACGAAATATTATAAATTAAAGATAATGCACTTGGCCAACCTTAAAATTTAACAAATTTTACCACAGCCCTCGTTTAGCCGTTAAATCAATGCTTAATAAAAAATCAACAGCATCACAGGCCAAAGTTGACCCTTTTAGATATTTTACAAGATCTTGCATCATATTTTTACAATCGGTGGTCGTTGCAAGTGGTCAGCCCAACGAACGATTTTATTTATATATTTATTTTACACACAATTGGTCACGGCGTTGTGGCCAGCGGCGGGGATCGAACTCAAGACCGCGATGTGTTGAAGCCAACGCCTTAATCATCTCTATATGACCGGTGACTAATGGTCCTATATGGACCAATGCTTAATAGCCACATTTAAATCTAATTATATTCGTCAAACGTTTCAACTAATTTTGAATAAAATGGAGTCGAATGCAGATGCGAATGCCTTAATTGTAAGAAAATTTCACGATTTTTAATTGTGTTGAAATTGTTTATCGTGCAGCTAATGAAATAAAGCCATTTACACTTATGCGTGCTGGAAAAAAGTATGCCCTGACGTAGTTTTAAAAGAAAACGCCATACCGTCATTAGAAAAAGTATTTCATCGCATATATTAGGCACAGCCCATAATTTAGATGGAAATAGATTTAATGATATAGGCTAAAAGTGGCATTCAAGAATTACTTATGGAACATAACTCTAATTTTCGCATGAAATCAAAGTCTCATATAACGCGATTTACAAAACGTGAACTTTTTTTGGAACCTAACTTCCAGGTTATACGAGGGTTACCTGTATTCTGATCGATTTTTATTCTATGGCGAGAATATATTAGTCAACGCTGAGGTTTGTAAAGCTAATCATATATAAATCATAACTTTTTGATACCACCGGATATAAACAATATACGTTTAAGCCACAAGATGTTGTTTCGCTTTCGTGTTAATGGATCATCTGGACAAACGTATAACTGTTCTGATTTGGATTGATCTCATAGATTGTTGTTGCATATTTCCCATGGGCCAAAAAGTTTACCAACAAATAACATTTAACCTTTCTGTTGGGGCGGACTTTGTGTTTGGCATTTAATTATTTTGGATGGCTTTTACGTTTTTTATTCTTCTCCTTAAAAACGTCGTTTCAGAGTTAGCGGATTTTCAGATTCTTTCTAAAGAACCATGTTTATTTTTGCTTTTCAAGCAAAATACTTTTTACAGCAGTTGTTTCACAACAATACAAAAGTTTTTGGTAAATATTATTTGCTTGATTCAACCCCAGATATGATCAACCGAACAAAAACTATGTTTTTTCACATTTGTTTACCAATCAATATTTAATTGTGATTAGACTGTCTTTATAGGTGAATAAATTCACAATTCCACAAAAAATCCACCTTTGTCACCTATACAGCAATATACGCTTTTTGCTTTGTAGACATATAAAGGTATATAAATAAGTAGCTACTATTTTAAATTTCTATTTTGGCAACGATAATAAAGTAAGGAGGATCACTTAAGATACAATAGAAAATGGTCTTATAAAACAAAAATTAAGTTTAACATTTTTTACATTTATAGTTTAAGTTCATACATTTCACTGCAAGTTAATTTAACATTTTACTTAAGCTGTATTTTGGCTTTGCCTTAAGTCCAAAGATTTAAATATTCACAGTATGGTAATTTTTTAAAAAGAAAACTTTACGGTTTCGACTTGTAATGGGGTGTCAATGCACCACATTAGAATGTTATTTGCTTAGATTCATTTAGTATAATTAACACTCTTGAATTTGAAAACTTTACAAACACAACAAGAAGCTTAAGCTTTTTCCCCGTCGCCCTACAGTATAAGAAAACCATTTCATAGTAGTTTATCATAACAGTTAGTTTTAACTCGTTTCTTTATTTATTTTCACTCAAATGTCGGCCTGGTCGATTTTGCGGAGTTTAAATTTTCCAGAGAATAAGTTACGTGTCAATGACTAAAAATGAATAGAAATAAATCTGATTAGCTTAAGCCACGCAAAGTGGAGGTGGTTAAATTTGCAGGTTTTACTATACTTTTTATATCGTATAATTTTAAATACAAAAAAATTGTCGTGTTCATTGGGTTGACCACCACAGTTTATACTCTCAAAAACATTTCAAAATTTAATTTTAAAAGTTCATAGACAAAACATGTTTTACAGCACCACATTATTCAAACAGAGCTAATATAGAAACATATGTTCGAAATTAAATAAAAGTGAAGGCTGGGGTAGGAAATAATGGTACTTTAAAATGTACTGTAAATCAAAAATTTACTGTCACATAATAAATAAAATCGGATACGCGCATTTTGTACAAAGACATAATTCTCACTTAGCTTCTTAATTACCGTATCCTAAATAAAAGCAAATCTTTATAAATATACACACTTGCTATTTCTAGCGTATTACTGATAAAATTACTTTAAGTGTGAAAACATTTTCTGCATTTTAAATTGCACAAAAAAAAATTAAAAAGAAAACCATTAACATCTGGTCTTTCCATAAATATACCATCATCACATACACATCTCGAATAATTTTCTATTATTTTTGTTATCTCAAATAAATTGATATATTATTTAATTGAAATATATTGCTGAAAATAATAAATTATGTAAGTAATAATAATAATAATAATAATTTATATATGTTAAAAATTTAATTTAATAATAAAAATAACGCGGGAATCAAATAGCTTATGAGTTATGTTATCATTGTGTCATTGAAAATTTATAATAACGCTCTGCACTTATTACGTCATGTGCATACTTATTTGCATTTGTAATAATTTATTAGCTTTTATTTATAATAAGCACGCGCCAATTATATAAAACAATTGCACAATTGAAAAGTATCGAGAGCAGATATTCTTAATAACGCTGTATATTATAAGAATATGTTAGTTGATAAAAATTCCTTAAAAACTATAAAATATTATTATTAGTTATTATATAAAAAAAAAGTCGACAAGTTTTAATATTGTTTTGTTTTGTTAAGTGTACACACAAAATAAAAAATAAATCAAAAATTCCTCAAGATTTCGAACACTAATTGATTTATATGAGTAATATATTACAATATCGCCTTAATGAGTCAGTCACTAATATTGCTAATAAAATTGAAAGTGTTTTTAAGCGGCGCACGCATCATATGTATCGTACTTCACGATCAATAAATTGACACCTAATATTCAAATTACTATATAGAGTGTGTAGGACGTTTATAACAACACCCACACTATTTTAAATAGTTTTTGCCTTTTATGGAAGTAAGCGCGCATTTAACTAGGAAATCAAATCAAATTCCTGCACGATTTTAATTTTTAAATCAAAGCAAAATTATTTACGCAAATTGCATAAAATAAAAATAGGTAAAACTAAAATTTATCGCGGTCTACCAACCGACCGCGCACTAACTAAACCAACACACAAAATTTATGTATTTTATGTACTCGTAAATAAATCAATTTCACTTTCGAATTTAAAAATGAAAATTTTTTTTGTAAATTTTAAAAAACGAAATGAAAAATTTGCATAAAAAAAAAGTAAAGCTGGATTCGGTTTTGGGTGTTAAAAAATAACATAAGGCTTAAAAAATGTCTTAAAATAAAGCATTAAATAAAAAAATTGGGTCGTGCACACAAAACAACAACAAAACTTACTCTAAAACTCGTCGACTTACATGTTATATCCCAGTTCTCCACAAAAAAGTTCCATAAACTCATTGTACCTTTAAATTGTGTTAGCGCGTCCTCGTAACCATCCTGTTTTTGTTTTTTAGCCGGACTATCGCTATATTCTTTTGTGGCGGCATAATGATTACTATAATTTTCTTTGCGTACCCCACGGGATGCACCTTTAATACCACCACCGCTACTATTTACTGGAGCCGGGGCGGTATCGTATAAAGCTTCGCGCGGATCAAATCCTAAGCGATCCTTATAGTATGCCTGTGTTGACATTTTGTAGACTAATTTTCACTTTTTTTTTTTTTATTTATTTTCTTATTATTTTAAATATGCACACAATTCACAATTTTATATATTTCTTAACTTTTATTTCTTATAAAATGGCACAATAAAATTTTATTTCTTATTTAAAATTTTTGTAACTTAAAAAAAAAATTATCGCACTTTCACAGAATCAGAATATGAAGTCATTGTTTTTTCTTTTCGATTTTTTTTATTTTTTTTTATTTTTTATTAAGAAACGTTTCTTATTTTCCTTTTGTTAATTAATCGAATATTTTTACGAACGGCATTGATACAACACAAAAAAAAACTAGAAAGAAATTTTATAGACGTAAGACAAAAAATAAAAAATTATCTCAACTTTTTAACATTCCCTGATGATTACTCTACTTATTGTGGAACATATGTATTCAAGTGTCATGGAATTTTCTAAAAACTTTTTTCTTTACTCGAATGAATGTGAATTGAACAAAAAAGAAATTTCACCAAAATATTTTACAAATATACGGTAAGCTTCGTAATGATATATATAATAGTAGTTATAGTACACGAATATTTAAAAGAAAATTGAAATTATAAAAACCGCGCAAGGTGGTTTACATTAATTTAAGAAGAATACTACTATATCAGCATAGATCAACATAGAGCAGCTTACTGCTAAAAATGAATGATTAAACAATCGTGAAACACACACACACACACACACACACACATACACACTTAAGTTTGGATAACGTTTATAAAATTTAACATAAAACTTGTTTATATAAAACTATTGTTAAACTATACCAAAAAAAAAACTTTAGATAATATATATTAAACTTTAAACAAACAAAAATGTTTAAACCGCACGATATGAAATTCAAATTCAAACTGAGTATAATTAACTGAAAAAAATTTGTTAAAAACTACGATACACACTATACTTTGTGTGTGCAAAACTATTCACATTGATTTAAAAAAAAAAAAAAATACACCAACAATAACACAAATTGAATAAAAAGAAAAACTAAAAACTGCTTTGCGCTGAGAAGAATGAATAAATAATATATGTGTATGTACACTTTGTACTATAAGCTTCGGACGCCCATACGTAATCATAAATTCGTCACACAAAATATTTGATTGTTTGTGGTTACGTTCACAAATGCACTAAACCAAAGAGACGTGCAGAAAATAACATATTTTTTTTGGAATTTGACAGTAGATGAGCACAGCAGGAGATATATAAATCATAACTAAGTATAATTTGATTGAAATAATGGCCTTAAGCTATAACATTTCTAGAGATAAAATCTCACTTGTGCAAATAACCATTAAAATGATTATCTAATGTTACGATTATAGGTCAGTTAAACTATATATTTAGCAAGAGTTTGAAGTTAAGTGCTCCTCAATTGGTAGAACTATGGTTGAAAGCTTAATCTCTTACCCAGTGTAATTTAATCCTTTCAAGAGTCTATACGTGATAAGCGAATTGAATTTGTTTCTTTATTTTTCAAAACTAATTTTTTCCCCTTCAAATTTATTGACAAATTAGTTTAGATGTAATGTTCGCAAGACTGGCCTGAATCTATGGTACAGGCAGATATCGTAAGGTATTCGATTTATTACTTATTACAAACACATTGAAGCCTATATATATATATATGTACTATATCAAAATCCATTTAAATCGATCAACCAATTGTATTTGATAGAGTTAAAAATATAACATGACCAGAATCTATAATATAAGTTCAAATGGACTTATTGATACCTCTAAGAGAAGGTTTCGTGGAGTATTCAAATTTTTCAACGTCCATGATTCATTAAAATTGTTTAACTATTTCTATTCAACCAAATCAAAAATGTAACCACCTGATAAATACATTAGAGCTGTTCTTTATCCAAAATCTACAAAATTCAAAACAATTATAATCTGTAATAATTTATAATATAGTCCGATTGGACCTTTCGATACCTCTAAGTGTAGATAGTTATTAAAAATTCATTTACATCGTTCAATTTCATCTATTGAATCGAAACAAAAATGTAACCATTTTGTATCATCTTAATCTAAAATTCCTAACTGTTAAAATAAGCATAATCTGTAATAGGATTTAAAATCGTCTTATTGATAACTCTAAAAAATAGGATTCGCCGAGTATACAAAATGTTTTAAAATTCATCATTGTTCAACTATTCCTCTTCAATAGAATCAATAAATAACTTAAATTCAAACTTTAACCCCTCTTTGTGCTTTTTGAAACTAACGGATAATTGAATTTTCTCTTTAATATTTAAACAGAAACCATCATTTACTATATCTAATAAAACATTTTAAAGAATGACACAGTGGATCCACAATTAGTACAAGACGTCCAAAAGTGTTAACTAAGCATTCATTTATGATGTCTTAATCATCATACGAGATAAATGACTAAGTTTATTTAGTTTCTAATCATAAAACTACTATACAATATAGTTGTATCGTTAATCATTTTATGCAGACGGGATGTAGCGGTCAACCAAGGCCATTAAAATTAAATAGCACATTCCTATTTAGGTCTAGGTTACATAAATAAATATGTATGTAAACGAAGCACGTAGATGGAGTTTCCATTAAAAACTTTTACACATCACTATACAATTATACTCTATACTATTATAAAATATAGCAAACAACTTATTTTATTTTTGTTGTTGTTTGATCGGAAATAAATTTATTTATCTTTTTCTTGATTTAATTAAAAAATAATAAAATAAACTAAATAAATATAAACATACTAAAATAGTTTTTTTTGTTGTATATTTGATATCGTGTACATATGCAGCACAGAGAGTTAAAAGTTGAACACACTTCTTTGGTCGTTCATAACCTTTTTTTCAACATTAAGACTGACATTCGAATACATTCGTAATCATTATATGAACATCAATTGTAAATTAATTAAGAAGTTGTTCGTCTTTAAATTAAAACAGATTGTTAGTGAAATATTAATTGAATTTTGACAATTTGTTTTATGTATATAATTTTATATAAAGGAAATTTTTAATTTAATGTGATTTAAGTATATGACCAAACGAACGGGCTGACGAGAAGTGTAATTCTTGATAAATTGTATAACGATCATCATGATTCATTAAGCTGGTTGACGATCGATGTGTATAAAATATAAATGCATCATAATAATATACTGTGAGAAAAGTATGTTAAGATGTGGTTAGGATTGGGCCACTTGATGCACCATATGTTCTTGTGTACCATATAAATTTAGATATGTTTTTTTTTTTAATTTTACAAACAATTTTATTTATGGTACACTAAAACAAAAAATTATGAGTCAGTGACGTCCTAGAAACGTATGTAGGTTTTTTAAGAAATCAAACCACCAACTCAAACCATAGAAATTTTATTTTTTAGTTTTAATAAAACCTGGGCGACATTTCATATATTTGCTTGCCCACATATTTTCACAATTCATTATTAAATATAAAATTGAAAATCGAAATTTCATTGCAAAATAAGTTCATTAAAATTTTTCAATACAAAAAAAAAAAAAAAAAACTAGTAAACCAACGCGCCAACAAGTAGATCGATCGTAGATGTTTGTAAATAATTTGTATCGAGTATAATATTCTTGCAGACTTGCGCTTTATACACATTCCATTACTTCCAACTTATTATTTTTATTTTAAGCTTAACATATTTTGACATTTAAGTTATGAAATTACTATATGTGACATAGTCATTATTATGACGTCATTATATTTCGATAACGTAATCTTATTCATTATATACAAACTAAAATTATACTCGCAATTTGAAGAGGTGTAATTTAAAACCAAAATATACAACAACAAAAATCACAAGACAACTAAAAAAAATGTTTTCAGAGAATTGTTATTATAAAATCGGCTATATATGGAAATGAAATTGAGAAATATCAAAACATGGTCATATTGACAAAACCTATAATTTCATGCTCAAAATAGACAAAACCGAATTTTTGCCACTTTCCGAGTTAAATCGCGGAAATACAATTCATATACTAAATCTAATACTTGAAAAATCAACGCATTTTTATTAATTATCACCTCATTGAATAGTTTCGTCGATTATATTATATCATCACTAAATTTGGAATATATTTTTGCTATAAATTCATTCATTGCGTTAATATGTATTTGCTTTAAAAATATTCATGTTTTATTGATGCCGGTCAATAAATATTGACTCAAACAAAAATGCCATGATGCCATCGAACAAAACCAATCGATGTATGTATTTATGTAAATTCAAATTCTCTGAGCAATTATTTATTTAATCTTTAAAAATCTCGTCTATAATTTCCGTTATATAGAGAAAATTTTATATTATAAATGAAAATGTATTGATTACGACATTTGGTAGCCGCACGATGATTGATTATAGCTTTATGTTCTTGTATATATCGAGTATCGATTTCATTTATTTTTGGCTAACATGTTAATGCATTTTAATGATATTGCATAAGCAATAAACGGTTTTATTTTAAATACGTTAAAAAATTTTAAATACGTTAAAGGGGAATCCCCTTAATATTTTATTATAAAATATTGCAATATTTCCAAAATTTTATGGGAAGTTTTCTGAAATTAACAGCATTAAAAATGTCTTTATAATATTGACGGGCCTCAAAGCTCTGATGACTTACGACGTCATCTCGATAAATTAGCCTACTCCAGTGCACAATACAAAAAAGATGGTACTGGCTTTGCTAATATTGACTCACCATACATCATGGAAAATATTGGAATTCATATTCCGGATCGAAGACTACGTCACTATCGGTTTTTGGACATTGAACTTCATCTCACTAACTATGGAGAAAATAACCCTGTGAACAGATTGGCCAAAACATTCAACATCATATAATCACATTTCAACTTCCACCTATCCAAGGGGCGATATAAAAAGAATCTGAAATTGACTGCTTAAACTTTTTTGAAGAATTTCAAAAACCAATTTTTTTTTTTAAATAAATTTGATCCTGATCTCGGTATGAAAAGGATATCGAATCAAAGTGAAGTCAGTTGATTGGTTAAACATCACACATAAGGCTCGAATCGGATGAATTATCGAAAAATAAAATGGAAATTTCTGTAATCTGTTTTTGTTAACTTATGTAACAAAATTAATATAGTTTCAGAACTTGGCTCGAATTGAATCAGACTCGTCAACTATTTAGGCAATTAGTAGGAGCTTTTAACTAAAAGCTAATCGTGGATTTCGAATCTTTAAAATAAAATTTATAATTGGAATAAAATTGCTAAATAAATTTTAAATTATGATCTCATTTTCTATCACAACATATATTCCGCGGATTCCCCAAAATTAGTATTCAGAAGAAGAACTATAAAGATAAGAAGTTTAAACTATAAAGACAAGAGTAGAGAGTCGGGTAAGGTTTTGAAGATTTTAATTCTTCAGCAGTTATTATGCTTAATTTCTTTATGATGTCGTTACTATTTTTAAAATGTCTTTAGGATTCTAGCATGTTGCATTTGACTGTGACAAAGGATATTGTGTACATTTCTCGGACATACTTCCAATAAGGTTCTAGTACCGTTCTGTTATGCACCGTACAAAACGATACTACCAACAAGTTCCTTTCCGAATAATAAAAACTTTATTCATCTCAAAATTGACGAGGAGAAGAAAAGTTCGAATTTAGTTAGAATGAGCTATTCGACATAACTCACTTTTGACATCAACTACACTTGTTGACACCGAATTAGCTAATAAAAATATATCCTAATATGATTGGGCTAAGAAAACGAACTTCACCCAAACTACGAAATAGGCGGTGTCCTTTCAGATTAACATCTAAATTTTATTACCACCAAACAATTTTTATCAAATCTTTCAGAAAATTTACTACTTTTTCCTTATCGCTAAAGTTACGAATATACAAATTTTCGTAAAAATTTAAACAGTCTTACTATATATGATTAAGACGTTTTACGAGTTCTTTTCGTTGTTGTTACTAAATTAAGTGTATATTTGCTATAAAAAAAAAATACACACAAATTTATTCAGACACACCTTATTAAGGCAAAATATTTGTTGTTGTTTGCCAATATTTAATCTGCGGCACAAATAGACGTTACATTAGCATAATTGAGCCAGTGATTTGAAAATGTCCACCTCCTCATCTTAAAAAAAAAAAAAAAAAAAACACGTATCGTCGATAAAGAAATAGTGATGGGTTAAATGCGCGCATAAGTTTATCGCAATATATGGTCATGCTTTATAACTTCCAAAATTATAATTCTATCTTTAAAAATTTTTGAGACTTGGTTATATTATTATAGCGTTACCGCTATTTTTAGTTGATTATCTTAGAAGGTCATATATATGACGACGACGATGAAGTAAATAATAACAGAAATGAATGAACAAAACTATACAAAAAAAAAAAAAATTCTTAGAATTAATTTTACTTCTTTTCGTTCGTGAATTGAAGTCTCTTGAATTTATTCTGTTGTATGTATATGCATAAAAGAATTTCTATAGGAATTTTTTTATAATCATCGATTAAAAGCAGTGGCTTGCTACTTATCCACAATTCTTTATGCTAACGAAATTATACCATCTGTTTTCTTTATATGTACTTTGTAATTACTTGCTAGCAGGTTCTACCCACTACATCCAACCAAAGACATATATATTATTTATTATGTTCCAAGAAGTTGGTCTGAGAAAATAAGTAAATTATTTTAAGATCGTTACAATTATCATTTATTAATTATGATCGAGATGCGTTGGTGTTAAATTAGATTGATTCATAAGGTGGTCGATTTGGTGATAAAATTGAATTCTAACTTTATACCATGACTTCATTTACCGAGTTGTTAGGTTGTTGTATATGGATTTTAAAGAAATTCATGTAAATTAGCTGTCAAAAAATTAAAATTTTGTTAAACGGAATAATTATGCTTATGGTTGTGGGTGATCATGGTATGGTGGAATTATTCAATGTTTAATTCATATAATAATAGAACGATGATGAGGAGGAGGAGGAGGTAGTTGCTACACATAGTTACTTGATCGATTATAAAACAGTCCTCAAATTTATAAATATATATAGTTATGAGCAACCTTGATTTCTTGTATCTCTTTAAGATTTATTAAGTATATGTGTATTATATACATTATATTATGCAGTCTGACTGAATGACTAAAATCAGCTTCTTGATGACCTTATTTGTATATAATACGCGATTTGTATTATATGCAACTTTTAATTGCTTCGCGGCTACAAAAACTATGATGATATTTTTGTTGTTGCACCTTGAATAAAAATCTTATAAATGTATATGTATATAAGATGACAATGATGATGATGATGTAATCTACAAGAAATGTGTGATTAAACCGCGACAAAATCTGTTGTATTTATACAAGAAAACGGTATTGACTATATATAATAACATTTAACAGTTTCATCTAATTTTATTTGGCTCAACCATTTTAATACCAAAGCCCCAAAATTTAAATTTATATCATTTTGACCCGTAATGCCGCGGATTAATAAAAAACGAAACGCAGTCGCTAAATTATTTAATTAAAGACATATATGTATAAGTAAAATTCCAAGAAATTGGATCGTTCGCAATCTCGTGACTTAAGGACAAGTTTTATTTATAATTTTAAATGTTCGCGGTGCCCTTGCATTAAATAAAATACAAAATAAAAAAGCATGATCTTATTACACTATGATGTAATAAAAGTGTCTTTCGTCTTAATATTTATTGTACACTTTTGAATTTTAATAGTTTATAGCGTAGTTTTTATATAGTTTTAACATTAGAATGTGGTTTTGGGGATGTCATTCGTTTTAATGATCGTCACATAGTTATGTAAAAAATTGCACAGTTTAGATAAATTTTTAATTGTGTAAGGTTGTTGGGTTAATTTGTGGTAAATATGCGATGGCGGGTAAATAAATCATCAGTTATGGTTTTTTTTTAGTATGTATTAGAAACACAAAGTAGTGAAATATTAATTAAAAAAGTAAAGAAAATAAAATTACATTTGTGTTTACTGTAATTCACGATAGTAGTAATATTTGGTTTTTACAGATCATTGCTACCTTATCAACAACTCACACTCAGAAAAAATCAACTAGAAGGAGCTAAGTCGTCGTCTATCCTGAGGAGCCATCATCAATGACAGTGGCCAGTGCGTCTAGCAAATTGATGTACCCTTCTCAGTGATAATTGCATCAGTCAACGACATTTCTATAAAATTCCTGCTTTCGTTATTGAAGGAAACTCTTTAAATGTCGTCTTTATAGGGTCTGGGTTATATATATATATATATATATATATATATATATATATATATATATATATATATATATATAATGTGCTTTACCAATCACTTACATACGACCGCAATTTGTGGTGCTCATTTGTCGCAGTTCACGGAAGATCTACTTCTACTTAGTTGAAATTATTTAAAACTCAAAGAACTTTTAGAGTGTCATAGAAGTTTTATAAAATTGTGTGATGTCGATACCTTGAAAATACACATATCTAATTTTAATAACTAGACTCTAGGCAATTCTAAAAGGGTTGATTTGTCTTCTCAAATAAATTGATGAAAACCCAGACATTATATACTTTCTGAGAGTTCTTATCACCGATACAGAAGAAACAATCAGACGAATTTTATTAATTATTAAGAAAATCTGAACACGGAAACAATTGTATGTATTCCGTTGTGGAGACCAACGAAGAGGGGAAACCCCAATAAAATGATTATCGAGGAAGCCTAGTAATATTCCGCTCAACGACAGCAGATTACTAAAAAGGACAAAAGATATTCGCAAAAATAAAACCTGAGCAAAAACTCCGAAGGAAACGGACCGAATATACATTGAGAGTAAAAATCTGTACAACAATTACTGCATGGTACACGTCCATTCTGGATTTTCAATGGACTAATTATTCGGTTAATGTGGCTTCTTTGATTAATTTTCTGCTAAGCGTTGATTATGCAACACCTTTTCGCAATCAAAATAATTTGGATGCCGTCTTTGAGTTTTATAAAGTTTTGAATGTTGGTTTCGATTTATTTGTACCAAAAAAAACTCGTATACATTTTTCAAAACGGATTTTCTCATTTATTAACACGAAGCGGAACTCTCAGGGATATCCGCGTGTAATGTTCTACAATAATTCGTCATTGGTGCCCAAGTAATTTGTGACACCTTTGCAAATTTTTTCCACTGCTCTTTTGATGATACCAGCACGAGTATAAATTTAAGCTCGTTAGATTTGCAGTCTTTCGTCTTGATTCAATTCACGTTTTCTGAAGTACTTAACGGCTTAGAATGTCTAAAAACTCTTTCCACTATTTCCTTTTCTAGGGTTTGGAAATTGTCATTAACAAATGAATTGATTAATGTTTAAATCAGGCAGAAGAAGTGACATTACTTGTAAGAATTCCAATTCAAGTTTATCGCGTCTTTAGTTAAATCAAAACTTGAGTTTTATTTGAAAAACAGTATTAGTAGGTATCATCATTGTTTTTTAATTAGTTTTTCTGGCCATGTATTTAATGCCGTACGAGGTCGTTGGCGCAGGTTGGCGTCATTTACACCGATTTTTCTTAAGCGTTCGACAAACTGAATCATACAATTTTTTAACATAAATTGATGGTCTTCGGTTCTGATTTCATTCCAGTGGTTTGGATTTTACCTTATCTAACAAACCAATACGTAAAAGTTTTTGGCGAAGTTTCAATCGTATATAACGTACCGTCTGGTATTCCACAAAGTAGTCACCTTATAGGACCAATATTTTTCATAATCTGTATTGATGACGACGTGGTTCAGTGTTTTAATTACTTTAGATGTCTTTATAAGCAGATGATTTGAAAATGTATGCCAACATTATTTCGGTTATTGACACTGAGGGTCAGCAGCGAGGACTTGACATATTTTGTATTTAGTGTATGTCGAATAAACTGTCTTTGAATGCCAATAAATGTAAAGTACTATCGTTCTCATAAGAACTCGAACATCTTGTTTTGTGGCTCCATATGTGTTGATGGATAAACAAATAGATCGAGTATGTGAAATTCCAGATCTTAGAGTAATTTTTTCAAGTAATCTAACATTCAATAAACACATTGATTACATCACGTTGATATATCTTTACACGTAGATATCTCTTTATGTTACCTATGTCAGGCCAGGTTTGATGTGTAGCTCGGTTATAAGGCATCATTTCTATCGGTTTCATGCTGACAGAATTGAAATCATTCAAAAATAATTCTTGATTTATTCTTTACGACGTTTATCATCGTTCAATCGACATTTATATGTTCGTGAACATCAACTTTGATATATACCTTATAATAACCAACGTGCAGTTTATTTTGATCACCGATGTATTTGCCAAGAAAATGTAATCGCAAAAAAATAAAAATAAATATTGAATAGAGTGGAATGAGCCAAGCCTTAATATAAATGATAAAATTCTCATAAATATCTCTATGGCCAAAAGTTTCAGTTACACTCAGTAGTCTAATTTATATATGCAATTGTTACCTGATTAACAAGGGCAAATAATCGAGGATATAAAGAAATATTAACTCTTGAAAAGGTTTTAACTTCACCACCAAGCTTGTTTTTTTTGCTCTTCGAAAAAGACAAAAATAAATCCAGCATGGGATACTTTACGGAGCCAACCAAAATTAAGGCATCTAGAGAGTAATTTAATCAGGTAGTGTTACAACTTCACAAACATGATGTGGATATCAAGCTTTAAAAATTATGTATAATCTAGTGACATAATTTGGCTGTAAAAAACAGATACTAAGATGAGGGTAAAAATCTGGACAGATTATATTTTTTAATTATTTAATGATATCAAACTTGAACTCATAATATCGGATCATAGCAACAACAAAACTTGTTTCATTTCAAGATCAAACGCAAGCCTTTATATACGACTATGCTCGGAACGTAATCAAAATAAATCAGTATTGTTTTATTTTATTACATAAGCCATAATTCCATACTTAGATAATTAATAAGTAATTAATTTCGTTATAGTCGTATTATACAATGGATTAAACTACTTGTAAGAAAACGCATGAACGTTTATTTGTTTTTTATTTATAAGTAAAAAAACGTTAATGAATCATGAAGAGCTTAGCTTCATCGTATAGACTACAAAGAAATATGGATTTTGTTCTTGGAATACAACGCTTTGACCATTATCCACTATTTTTAGTTTGCCAATGTAAAAATATTTAGCGCGCTATGTATATGTACATAAAGAGATTAGATAATTTCAACATTACTTAATCGTTCTTGGGTATATGCGTACATATGGCTGTGTACACACAATAATATGCTTACTCATATGATATTTATTCGTGTATATGTTTGCACAGCATTAAATGGATTCGCGACATTTTATAATGCAATCGTATATTTTATATTAACAAATTATTTTACTATGATGAAGGGAAATTTTTTTGCTAACAGTCTTCCGTGATTATTTAAAATTGTGTCTTGTTTTTGTTCGAAATATCTAATTTAAGAACCCTACATACAAAAAAATTATCTAAAAACAGACTTAAATTAGGTTTTTTAGGCAGTTAATTTGAAAAAATATAATTTTCTAAAAATTGTTTTAAGAAATTTAGATTATTTTTATCACTTTACTCATTATCGTGTATATACATAGTATATATAGATATTTATGTGTCGAATAGTAAATAGGTTCATTAGTTAAAGTGCAACCTGGTATGTTGAAAAGTTTTTTTTTAATGGTTTTGTTAGACTTCTTATTTTTGTGGCCAACGCCTATTTAAATATAACACGAAAAAATGTATAATGCCGGTAATTGAAAATAATTTAGAAAATAATTCGCGTGTCTTTCTATATTATTATAGATCTAACCACATGTAATGTCTAGGATTATACACCCATTTTTGTTTTATTTTGATTATTCTAAGTAACTAAAAAAACTTGATATTTATCTAGCATACCGTGGCAAACAGTTTAATTGCAAAACATTAAAATTCCATACGGCATAAATAGTAAAACGGGAACTCGATTGAAAAACAATTTGGTGATAATTTTCAAATAATTTCGACTATCTTATCATTTACTCAATCTAAAAACTAATCCATGGCCTTCAAATGTATTTATAAGGAACATAAAATACCTATTCGATTATATCAAAAAACGAAAGTGATCTTTACCCCTTTTCTAACATAAATATTTAAACTACCTTGAAACCATGTTTCGTACCGTTTTATGATAAACGCTCGTTTAACCATAAACTGGTTATAAGATGGTTATTTGGCCATCCCTATATATATTTATATATTTATATATATATATATATATATATATATATATATATATATATATATATATATATATATATATATATATATATATATATATATATATATATATATATATATATATATATATATATATATATATATATATATATATATATATATATATATATATATATATATATATATATATATATATATATATATATATATATATATATATATATATATATATATATATATATATATATATATATATATATATATATATATATATATATATATATATATATATATATATATATATATATATATATATATATATATATATATATATATATATATATATATATATATATATATATATATATATATATATATATATATATATATATATATATATATATATATATATATATATATATATATATATATATATATATATATATATATATATATATATATATATATATATATATATATATATATATATATATATATATATATATATATATATATATATATATATATATATATATATATATATATATATATATATATATATATATATAATTTTGGTATTTATAAGTAACGAAAATTTGCAAGGTAAATTCAAAGGTAACCGAACAAAATACATCAAAGAAATATAATTGCTAACAAAATCATGTACCTATGTATTTATGGTAAAGAGAAAATCATAACCTATTTTAAATCACATAAATCCTCATATCTACATATTTTTATAACAACATACCGTTATATTTCTAAATAAATTCCATTTAAAGACACATTATACAAAGTATTAGACAATTACATTTCTTTGGTGATCTTAATCATATATCGGTATAGTGAATATCATTTACCAGCATATTGAAAAAAAAAGCAAAGCAAAATGTGCTATTAGACGTCCTTGTCATTACTTAGTAAATCAAAATAACAACTCTAGCTAACTTTTGTTTACTAAATAAGCTTTTAACACACATTTACTAAATAGAACTAGACTAAGTACGATGACGGCATTTTCTGATATCTTCAACACAATTGAATTGATTTTTGATTACGTCGAACAATCAATAAATAAAAAAAAAATGAGATAACTTTTATCTAATTGGTAATAATAACAACACACGAGTGAAACATTTAATGGCCTATATAGTTCACACAGAAATGTATTCTTCAATATGTTGTGCCCAAGTCGGTTATGAATACATAAATACAACACAAGCACACCAGTTTTTTCCTGTATAAGTTCAACAATCAGTTTTTAATCTTTTCTTTCATTATATTCTTACAAAAACTATCTTATGATCAGATATTTTCTTCTTATTGCTCTCCGCGCTTATTTACAAAAAAAAAAAAAAAAAAAAAAACAACAACATAAAATTTGCTGACCGACTGAAGTTAAATTCTTTAAAATATATCAAGAAATTTTTTATATTTTTCACTTCTTTATGTTGGTAAAATGAGAAAAAATTAGATCACAAAATTAATTTTAAAACAAATCATGCTGTACTGTGTGTTTATACATCACAGATCGATTTATCGTCGAAGAACTATGAAAAACAAAAAAGACTGGTCAGTATGGCGACCGAATATCAAGACACGTTGACATGTAATAAACATATATCCACACATAAGTTCGGCCGATCACTCGCGATCTTGCAAATTTATCAAATTCACTTATCGTGAGTTATACAATTTGCAATCGAGGAAGTAGTAAACACACACACACACACATAGTCACATCAATTTTTTATATTTTTTCCAAATCTTAACCTACACAAAATTTTTTAGCACTATTCGTTTATTAATTTGAGATTACAATTTTTTATTATAAATTACACATACATTAAATTTATTGTATTAGGAAAATATTAGAATATTTTTTTTAATTTTTTTGTTATTTCGTACACACACGAATTTCATCCTACGTTTAAAATGCGACTGACACAAAAGCAACTTTTTCAAAACTCCGAAACAAGTTTTTTTTATTATGTCTGTTTTCTTTCTTTTTCTTACACTTGGTAATTTTTATATTTCATGTGTGTATAAGTTTTGTTAACATATTGGTGGAGAGGGTAGTTTTATTATTGGTGTCGCTTGATTTACCGTAATTTTTGGTTTTTTGTTTACACATATGAGCTATATCAATTCTGTAGCCAAAGCTCACTTTACTTTCTCAAATAGGTCTCATTTGCCATAAATAATTAACACCAACAAAAAACATAACAAATTTTTGCCGATCCCTTTTAGCTAAAAGAACTAAAAAAGAGCTTTGATACCATTTAACTGAAGGTTATTTATTGTTAACGTAAGAAAAAAGTTAGTTTCAGTAGTCTTAATTCTCGGACCATTAAAATGTCGGAATTATTGCAGTTTGAAAAATTAGCAATATTTTTCCAGTTTCCCTATTCTTTGGAAAAACGAAAAAACGAATATTATCAACAAGGTCTAGTATCTCTGAAAGAACTTGTAAAAAATAAACTTGGAAGTTAAAAAACTTGTAGGAAAAATTTTACTAAATAAATTGTTTTTTTTATTTTTTATTTTAGCATGCTGTTCTACAAAACTGAAAGAAATATCAATTAATTATGTTAGTTTTTGATAGGTAACCAATGAAAAAGTTCAGATAGCAGCTGTTTAAAAAATTAGGTTCAGGGAAAATGGACATAAATATCAAAGTACCACTTCCAAAATAGTTAACACTGATCAATTAGTTAGTCTTATCTGTATGGTAATTGAATAGTGGTTTAATGGAATAAAGCCCAAAATGTCCTCCTTATAATTGAATATAGACTGAACTTTAAGTATTCCTATTTGTATTATGTTATGTTGTTATCCAATCCAAAACTTGTTCAATTATCCAAATCATAATAATTATAATACAGTGACTATTTAATATTGTTGGCAAAACAAATGGTTCAATGTAAGTTACGCCATTTTGACCACTCTAAACGTTTACACTGCAGTGGATTTGAAATTATATATCTTTTGCAGAATGTGGATGTTCAGAAATGTAAGATTAAATATTGTGAGTTTAGTAAAATTTTTACTATTGAAAATTTCTTTACAACCAACTAATTGCAAAACTCTAATAGTTTAAGATACCGCCTGATAATTTTGAAAAAATATTCTATGAAATGAATGAAGGTTCTCCTTCTGCCATACTTTATGAATCCGATTCTGCAATTGTTGTATTGGGGGATTATAGACAATATCAAGGCGAATTTAAATTTAATTTAAAAATAATAATGTTTTTATTTTTTAAGAAAATTGTTTTTAAAAAAAAAGAGTTTTGTATTTACTTTAAAGCAATTTATATATATTTAAAATTAATGAAGATACAAGATAAACAAGTTCTATAAGGCTACTTTGGTTTCTCTCCGACATCGGCAGCGGAAATAATCGATGTCCACCACAATGTTAGCTCATCACTCACACTTCGAAACCGGCAACCACTACATTATCAAAACAAGTCATAAAAAAATTTTCTCACACAAACAATTCAAATCAAACAAGTAACTACTATACCTTTGATAGTTTTTTAGTTTTTACATACACTATTGCAAAATAAGAGAAAATTATAAACGCAAAATTAATTTTTTAAGTGCAATAACAATTTTTTTTATTATTAAAGAGAGTACTCGGTGGTATGCTCTGGAGTGCATAAGTATATATTTTTCTTACGATTGTAATACTTAAGGTTCTAAAAAACTATTAATTATTTTTGAAGGAAAGAGAAAATGATAATTCTCGTAGCAGGGTGCTAAGAAAAAATGTATACATCTTTTTTAAGGTTCATCATAGTCATAAATCGAAAGAATTAAAATTACGTTACCTGGAAATTCCACACTAAATGATTAACCCAATTGCCTAAAATGGCGAAGAATTGCTTAGTGTAAGTAATTAACGAATAAGATAAACAATAATTAAACGAATATCTGATGAGATTATACTATCCTTGCGATGACCCTCGAAAAGTTCAATGTCTATTTTAATATTTCGTCATATAG
The DNA here is from genome assembly GCA_963556175.1 of Tipula confusa. Taxonomy (NCBI): domain Eukaryota; kingdom Metazoa; phylum Arthropoda; class Insecta; order Diptera; family Tipulidae; genus Tipula; species Tipula confusa. The sequence continues at coordinate 3,305,875 of OY744476.1, forward strand.
TTATACAGTAACCACCCTCCAATTTAAATTCCTCAAGCTATTATCTTTTGCAAACCATCAGCAAACAATAGGTAAACAAAATAAAAATTAGATTTCATGTTTGATTGAATAGTGTTTGTTTTAAATTCAAGGTTATCGAATAAAAAAAATGTCATAATATTACATCACACGCATAATATAATAAGGGGAACTTATAAAGAATGTTTTCGAAGAAAATCATAACGAAAGACATGTTGGTTTCGTTTTATACTCACCTTATTGATTACATTCACGAGTTATGATATGATTATATTTAATAAAAACTTCAAACATTTAAATTAATGTATAATTTTTATCGTAATATTGATAAGCCGATTTTCAGAAACGTCATTATCTACTATGAGCGAAACTAAAAATTTGGCACCCTTCAGTAAATACGTGGTAAATGCTAAAACCAAATTGCATTCATTACCATAAAAATCAAAAGTGTTAGTCATAATTTTGAATCCAATTACTTAAATTTAGATAACAATAAGTGGAGTGGATCGATTAAGAGTGGTATTTCGCAAATCCGTTAAAAAAACTCTTCAACGTCAAAATAAATCAAAATTATGTAAGGCCATTGCTGGTCCAAGTCGAAATTGTGATTTAAAAAATAGCAAAAATAAAGTATCTCTTTGTCGTTAAACAATGCTAATTGAATGAATTCTCGATAATACACGCTTTTTAATTATTTTCAAATATTTCCAGGCAAACCATAGGCCCTACCATTTTCAGGCAAATCATCTTCAGCGAAATAAAATAAGAGCTCAGTTAAACATAATACGCTCAGTTAAACATAATTCATCCACTGCTTTAAATAATGGGCCCGATTTCCAAACTTTGTTAGAGATGGATGAATTTAAACTAAAAACTCATTTTGAGGGTGCTGTTAAACCAATTTGTATTTTTAGCGTAGGAGGACCTGAAAAAAAATCCGCGATACAGAGACGAATTGCACCACTAAGCTAAGAATTGTAAGGTTTAATTTTACCTCACGAAAAGTTTAGATCACACCTAGAATCTTGAGTGCAGATCATAGATTTGAATTTAGAAAAACTAAAATTCTAGGCCTGCCAGCGAGTGTTTGGCCGAAATTTGTTCAGAAATAAATATGAAATTTCTGTTGTTGCTAATTATATAGATCCCGACAGCTCAGAAATGAAAATCGAAAATTTAATTTATAAAAAGCCTGCTTGGTTTGCAAATCATGTACAAACTAGTCTATATTTATTACATACAGCTTATAAAATTTTCCGATAGAGATTTTTGTTCTGAAACCTGAAGTTCCTATTTTAAATTTATTAAGCGTAGATTTTTGCCTGGTCTAGTCCCCATAAAAACGATTTAATAGTGTCATTAGTATAAGTGAAAATTATAATGAGTGCAAATATTTGCTTTTATTTAATCGTTTAGCAATAGATTTATTCCTCTTAAGTTTTATACAAAGTCGAGTGTGTAATCGGTTGTGGCACTTATTTTGCCAGCCAAATGCTCCTTACGGAACACAATAAAAGTCATAGTGTGTGTGTGAAAAAGATTAGACCAGTGTGAGAAGACAGTAAGAATTAATGGCAAATGCAAATAAAGAAATTATGAAAAGACAACCTCTGACCCGTCTAATTTGTTGCTTTGCGAAACAAAGACGCTGGTCTCTGTGTGTTTCATTTGACGGCGGTTTTTTCTAAATTTTTTTTTTTGAATTTTAAATATGGAGTACGCTATATTATACGATGAAAGGTTGCTCCGCAACACCGATTTTAGCCCTTATTTTGCTAATCGAAAGGGTAGAATTCGAAGCATCTCTACAAATGACCCGTGAACTGTTGTGCACGACTGGCACCACGTCCTTTACTGGTTTTCCATAGCTTTTCATGTTACTGAGGTGATTCTGCACAGTGGTTGAACTTCTTCCAATTTTACATTCCATTAACCAAAAAAGAATTTTCGCATCACAAAGACCCTGCACCATTTCAAGAAAGAAAGTTTTGTTCTTTTCATTAACTTAGCAAAAATGGGTGAAGAATAGCCATACAGGCAATGACCAATATGATCCAAAGTCAGGATTTACTCATCAAAAGGACTATAAAAAATAGTCCAAATTGACCATGGATCAGTTCAAATGTTTATTTTTTGTGTGGTCTGCGCTCATCCCGCGAAAGTCGAGATAGATGACAACATCATATTGTCGGGCCTTGCACATGATTAGCAAAGAGTTATAAATTTAAAAAAAGGTACCGTCATGATCATGAAATTCAATTAATTCTCAGTTAATGCAATTGCTCAGTCACAATCCACATTAAAGACATCACCTGTTCCGCAAAATCATTAGAAGCTCAACAATAAATCTCACCATACAACCAGAAAAAGGATTATTTCTGGTTGTATACTGGCAGTGCGATGGAATGCATTACTCAGCTGACTGTCCATTCAAAAATGTCAGCAGTGTGAAAAAACCGGTTAAAAGGAAGGTTACAAAAACTGTTTCCCTCCCCAGCATACATCAAAAGAACAAATAAGTACCAACAATTCTTCGGTCGAACGTTTTGCTGACACATTGAAAAGAGCATTGAAAAAAAAACTGTGGAGGAGGAAAAGGTGGAAGTTACATTGCAATGTTTCCTTTAAACCTACCGCGCAACACCAAACCGCAACGCACAAGAAGGCAAGTCCACAGCTGAAGTGACGCTCGGGAAGAAAATGAGGATACATTTGGACTTTATGAGTCAATCAGTCACATCACCACCACCATTAAATATGATTGTCCAAATGAAATTTTCAGATAAACTGTCCGAAGAAGGTTATTTAAAGTGAATCTCAGGGTATGCTCTTCACTGCCGAAGCATTTTTTGAAGATTTTTGGCAGCATTGAAGAGAATTGTTCGAAACCATCAGTATCGGACCTTTTTAGAGAAACTGACAGTACATATATACATTTAAATTTGCCTTTTATAGCCCAGCTCTGAATCCAATTGACACTATTTGGACTTTTATCAAGCAAAAAGTCCGCCAAGTCAAACCTATTGGTTTGACCTACTTGGAAACCCTTTATATCCAACAATCTATTTTAACTTTTCTATGAAAGATTTTCACTAACAAAATTACTGACCACTCGTACACTAAATTATAAAAGAATGTTTAAAAATTAGTATACATAATTTAAATTCTAGTTTTTTTAAAACTATGATATTATTGCATATAAAAGAAAATCTATTTAAAAAATATATCATGTGGGAAGAATTAACTATTTATATTTATAATATTATTTCAACAACTTGTAAACCTATAGGAGTGTTTTTTTTTATATTATTTTTGTAGTTGCTGTTAGCAAATCTTATCTATATAGTTTACCTCTAAGCAAACACAAATATTGAGATCGTATGACTTACGCGATATACTATTACTTGTAATTTTAAGTTTAGAAATATAATTATCAGTATTACTGGTCCAATTTCTAAAGGCTCTCAAATATATCAACCCCCCACAACATATTATACAGCATTAAACTATAATATGGTATATTAAAAAAAATGATATATATTTATCGAAACTAAACTATCAAGACACACTTCTAATGAAACTCGCTTTATGGTAATATCAAAAACCGGTCACAATATTATAATACAACATACATTTTTCACCGATATAATAGTGTAGAATTATAATATTCAACTAATATTACTAAAGATATAATTAAAGTATTTTTTCTGTAAATAAATTTATGCAAAATGCTTTCCGTTCAATCTTGAATTTGAATCGCGTTTCCAATGACATAAATTATAAATTAACGACGACGAACCATTATATCGATAATTCACTATAGTTTACAACAAATGCCTTACAAACTATAATAAAACTTGTATTGTCATTCATATTCTAAAGTTGTGTAATGCATCGAGATCAACCTACCTATTGAGTCTCAGTAGTGTGTCGTTTATTAATAATTAAGACACAAAATTAATGATCAATACATTGACATACATTAGCTGTCAATATACATGTGTACAACTTCAATGATTTGCATTTGCATAAATTAGTGTAAATTATCTTTATATACTGACTGTTCTGAAATGTATTCAAGTATGTGTACAATAAAATAAATTTGAGTAATTAGGATTCAATATTCATACTATCTGTAATATTCTAGTCAAATTTTATCAACCATAATTTATGCAAGATTAATGATGACATCTAAAATTTAGACCAAAATTCGCATTTGCTCTTAATTATAATTTTAATCATTTACGAATCTGTGAACGCTCGAATTCGTAACAATTGGTGTTAGAAGTGGGATTTTGCAAAAGTTGATAATGCGTAATATCAACACGTTTACATCTCAGCAGTTAAGAGATGAGATGGTGTTACGAGGCATCCATACAGAAGGCAATAAAATCAAGCTTTTTGTGAGAAAAGCAATGAAGCGTAAACTTGAGGAAGCTGATGGAGATGCAAGAGATGACCGAAACTCAACAGTATCACAACCCCAAAATCAGCCAAACTAGAACTACTAGAAGTTCAGCCCGAAAAAACATCATTTCATCAGGAGAGCGCAAGCGATAGGAAAACAAGAGGGAGCAGATATATGTGGTGAAATTTCAGTGGCTAAAATGAAACTACTTGTTTCAAGTCAGCCATTTTTTCTGAACAACTGAAGCCACCTTTGGACATGGCCACAATGGAAATCTAAAACCCCTTGCATTTGATGGCGAGACACCGTTTGAAAATGTCAAGGTACCATTTCAAACGGCTGTGAGGTAGAACGTGTAGACTGCTGATGAACAACTTGATGCTCTTATCTTGACATTACGAGGAAAAGCAGCGGATGTCTCGCAAACTATATCCACAGCAGAAATGAGCTGCAAAAGAAAGGTTACAAGATATTAAGACAGGCAGCTCGTAAGACAGGCATACGGTAAAGCACTTATGGAAGTTTTAAATAGATTGACGGGGGAGGCATTTAATAATGCTGTAAGAGATGATCATTTAAAACTCCATTTAAGAACAAACGTAAAATGAAAATCTATGAATGATGTGTTGGCGGTGTGCTGGAATATGAAGCGGCCAGAGCAAGTTTATTTACTGATACAATCAAATTAAGAAAACTAGACACGGAAGACATCGCCCAGTTCGAGGCTCTCAAAAGGATGAGACTAACTCAAAGCTTCCGAAGCAATGGGAAACACCGATCAAGTTCTCACTAGCCATGCTTTAGATGCCAATAGCCTGGACACTTTATGAGGAATTGTAGGGAACCCATGAACAAGTGATCATTAACGCAGCCTGCAAACCAAGAAAAGTGAACTGATGGGATGCGACAGATGGAAACACTGAGAGAGGCCGAAGGGGACAATTTTGTCGATTTCTTTTCTGAGAAACAGGAAAACTAAGTTCCACCAGCTTTGCGGGACGAAAGTTGTTTAGATCAGGAAAGGTCCACAAGATCACTGTTTTATTAGCCTAGTATGGAAAAAATTGTAACACCAACAAAATTGTAACATCGCAGAGATTTTAAAATTATATTGATAGCATAGCTCTTACAACCTACACAATTTATTGCAACCGATGGAAATGATTCTAAATATGCTGATAATTCGAACTTAAATTGGCGAAAATTAGAACAAAACTAAATCAAATATGCCGACAATAAGGCACCAGACTGTTATAAAAATATTTACATTTTCAATTAAAATTAAGCTTTTCGACTATACTTCCACTATTAACTATAATTAGAAGGTAAATTAATTTGGAGCTGGAAAAATTATTTGAATAGAATGTGTAATAGTTTTGTATACTGTTTAACAATTAGCGGTAGCCGATCGATATTACCTCATATTTTGGATGATCTGCGACCATGCCTTAGAAATTATAAAATGATCGTTGAAATCTTGTTTACGTCTACAAGTGCCTTCTAATCCCATGGATTTCGGGAAGGTACTTAAAATTATTTTAATTTACAAAAATTAGAATTTGAGATGCCAATTTTTTTATCTCGTTTAAATTGTATTTTACGAACTAGCATATGAATCATATATACTTTTTTACGGTTGACATATTGCCATGAACAAAAAATTAAATAGCAAACGAGCTGAAAAATTATTAAATCACGTGAATCGTAAATAATTTAACCGTGGGCGAATTTTCGATCCTTAAACGTATGTTATGTACATGATATAGGTTACATAAAATAAATCGGCGCATCAAACGTTAAAATCTGTATAGAATGCTTTTTCTGTTTATGGGTCGAGATAATTTCGTCGATTAACAATTACTTCATTGATGATAAAATTATGTAAAAAATTTTATTATAAGATGTAATGCATTTTTTTTAATGAAGAGCAATAAAATTTAATTTTTATGTAATTGTATATTTAAGAAGATGAAAATCATATATCAAAATATTTGTCGAACGAATGACGGCTCGATATTATCTTTGGTATAAATATTATGTATATATATGTTAATTGGTTGGAATGCATTTTTCCAAATTGCATATATGGACTCTTAAGAAGTATACGCTCACAAAATTTCATAAAATGTTCACTTAACTTTAACTGATTTACATAACTAAAACGCACATACTATAAAATTATAATAGTTTGCCACCCAAAAACTATTTAAAACGCATAAAAAATTTCACTTGATCTTAAAAAATAAAATTAAGAAACCAAAGTCAAAATTAAAATTATTAATTAATTTCATATCGATTCTCTAAATATGAAATACATTTTTTAATTCGAACGATAACACTACTATAAATTTAAAATTATAATTTAATTTATAAAACTCGCACATTTTATGTTAACATGCGTGTGTACAAATGAGCTCAAATTAGCATAATATTATTTATACGAGAATTGATTTTTTTTATAGCAACAACTGGTTTGAGTCTTGAATAAATAATAGTAAAAAATATATTTTGTTTTTCGACTTCTTTTTCATTTGTATATAAAAGTTCGTGTGTGTTTAGTTACACGCAATACAAAAACTATCGTATACTTATATTTTCGGTTGAACTCGATACAAAAAATATGATTATTTTAGTTTTTTTTAGATTTATTTCTAAATAGTAGATTTATCTAGAAAACAAACCATTTGTATATAACCGGTAGAAAATAACCGATAATTATATTTACTTAATTTATATGTAACATTTTATTTGTTAGTTTGCGTGTTGCGTTAGTTAAGTTAGACATTTATTAAAAGCAAACAAAATAAATGTTGCATCTTACTTGACACTTTAGATCTGGATTTAAGTAAATTCTTATACATTTCTACTCATGTATACCGTTGTGGTGGTACAAGCACAGTGAATATTTAATGAAAACTGTTATTACATTTAGATTTTATTTGTAATTTACAAAACAATTTTATCATTTAGGAAATAATCAGTACTCTTGCTCGTTTATCAGTATAACATTCACCACGTGTCATATTTATCTAATGAACTCGAACAGTGTTGTATAATGTGTCAACATATATGCATATATGGGTTTATTTATGCGAGTATGTTTTAACAAAAAAATAAATAAACTAATATTCGTTATTGGATTAAAGAATTTTAGTTTTGATGGGATTTTATTATTGTTAGGTTGATGTTTTTTTTCACCGATAGACAGATGGTTAATATTCTGGCTTATCACGCCGCAATACAATTCATTGCATTGGTTGTTTACGTAGATAACGGAAATAAAATAAAATAATTAGAGTGACCACTAGAGCCAACTCTTACGAAGATGTAAGTTGATGGACGAGTAGGAGCCTAACCTAAAGAACAGCAGTCACGATATTCATAAATTCAAGAATTTGATGAAAATTGTAATGTCGTTAATGAAGTAAAAAGGCAGTGAGGTCGGTCGATTATGATTTGCGCGTTGATCCCATAGGCATAGTAATTATATAATTATAATTATATAATAATTATATAATTATAATTATATAGTATTATAATTTTAATTATATTATTAATACTAAATTTTCGTCAAACCAAACTAAACAAAAAGGAACTATCAGCTGTTAAATGGGTTGTCAAATAAAGCAGTGTTGTCAAATCAAAGTTGTGAACCTATAAAAAAACACCCTTTATAAGCCACTTTTTTATAGTAATTTATGTTTGGGAAAATAGTGGAATTTTACATCATCTGTTCATGATGCTTATGCCCTGAGATACACAGCAATATGTTGGCATCATATTGCCATATCAATATATCCTTTTTATTATTTACTACTTTTTTTTTATTAGTGTATTACAACTATTAACTTTTAAACTTTTGCAACTTTCCGTGCGATTAGTTAATCTTAAAGATACACAACTGCTAATTTTGAATAACATCACTAATCCCACGTAGCTAATTCTTACTCTCTAGTCTGCCAGTGGTATTAGTCTTGAACACTGCATGTGGTAGGAAAAGCAATGATAGTTGTTAAAATGAAATATACAGATTACAGGTAACATCTATATAATTAAGATGGATAATTAGAATTTTAATTATTCAATTAGTTATTTATTTGACCTTTATTCAAGATTTCGAATCGTTGAGCGGTAATTAATATTCTTGTCTACATTGTGGGTAAGACAATACGACACCGGAAAGATTTAAGGAATTTAAGGTAGTCCGAATAAAAATTATGATAATATTTATTATACATCCACCATTCAAAAGACAAATTTATATTAGAGTTCCGCATTGTTACTTGTAACCAATTTACTTCGCTGGGTTTCGTAAGAATTGTTCTTCAGGCGATTTTAATACTTATTTAATTTATTTTTGACAAGTATAATGAGTCAAGTGTTGACCATCTTTAGATATTTTAAAAGCATTTGATAGAGTGTCAATATTTATTTACTATATTTCTGCCACTAAATCAGAACATATGTCTTATTGTGTGGTTAGAAAATCAGAGATCAATGCAGGTTTTTGATTTATATTAATGAAATTGTATCATAAGCATCATGTGATATCTCTTTTGTTGATGACATAACATTATGCATTCTTATTTTACTTGTTCTCAAGAGATTTGAAACGATTCTATTTTGACTTGTGCTGACATTGTGATAGAATGATGCAAATCTATGAGTTTACAATTCAAACCTTAAAAAATTATTTTTTCACATAAAAACTAACAAAATAATGTTTTATGTACTTAACGGCGTGGCGTTCTTATTAATAACTTAAATTTATAATCGATTAGAGATTTCAAGTAACCTTTCTTGACCTTTCTTAGAAAAAGATCATATTTATATTATATTAAATTACATTAAAGCAAGTAAGTATGGGCCTGAACCATTATGGGGTTTATCTCGTTTGTCTGGGGTCGAGCACTAAAATATTTTCTAAATTGTCTCGATACAATTCATTGCTTTATCTATCGATTATGTTAGACACTGTTCATCTAAAAATAAATCGCTAGCCATTAGTCAGCCGCCTTTTGAAACTATATTTTAAATCACCATATTTTTCTAGAGTTACCTTTATCCGTTAAATCAAAGCGACAAGCAAGACGAAATTAATGAAAATTTTCGTTTCTTTTATTTTTGAAAAACTTTTTTCGATTTTCTGTAGTGGTTTTTAGTCGCATCGTATAATTTTACGTGCGTGTTTAGAAGCCCGTGTGATGAATGAAATTTTTATAATAAATTCCATTCGTCCAGACTTAAAATTATTACTTAAGAGTTTCACCCGCCATATTGTCATGACATAATTTATTCAGGGTGTTATCCCTTGACAATATGTAAGATCAAAAAATACAAAAATGTAATAAATAATAGACATTTGAGATCATTGACAGTATAATTGCTGTCTAATCGTTGATTATTTGATCCCTACAAAATGTTTTAAAATAAAAGACTTACATACTCCATTATACATAATACAGATTACCTGACAATTTTAAATTGGTTTTGTTGAAACGAAGCCGAAACATACCTGAAATTAAAAAGAAGAACAAGTGAAATTAATAACATTTCTCTATTAGTCTATTGTATTACAACAATTTAATCTAAATTCACAGTTTTATGTAATTTATGTAATACATAGAGCATTACTTATGTATTATATAGTATGTATCGTAAATCAGACCACACACGGCTTCTGATTTTTAAATTTTTTAAATATTTTCTTAAAATCGATGGATTAAACAAAATACCGCACTATCCTCACCGTCTACATGTCGAATATACTCGTAGTTCAATTTCTAAGGATTCTTATATGTACAAATTCGATTGGGTTATATAAACAAAAATCGAAATTACCTCATCAACTTGTAATAACCTAAACAATATGTCAAGCACAATGACATTGAATATTAACAATAATAATATGTTTTTATAGGCCATTGTTGGCCTATGTCGTATCGACCATCCGAACCATCAGATTTGTAAGGTAGCTTTTCACACGTTGAGTTAATCAAAAGAAATAATGTCGTTTTCTATTCGAAAGAGCCATAGTCGTTGGCAGTGACCTATCCGTTTTACAATTCGGCGATCTTCTCTCAAATATCATTTCAGCGTACCCTTGGGATCACATTATGCCCATAACTGTTCCATAAAATATCATCAGCCATCTCTCATAATCACTTATTTATTCTTTTAAACTTCCAATAGTCAATTCTCAAGTTTTACGTGAATGTACATTTCAAGTGGATATTCTCATAAGTAACAGTGCTCATAAAGAACAGTGATCTTAGTGATTGGATGATTTACCCCCTAACCACAGAGGCCACTATTACAAAACATAAATAAATCAAAAAATCGCAAAAATTCGAATAGTTTTTAATATCATTATCGATGTTATGATTATTTTATGTATTTTAATTAAATTTGCATGTTTAACACAAAAATTTGTTTTTACCAGTTAATTTGTAAATAAACAATAAACAGCCTTGGTTTGGTTGGTTTATGGATAACTAAAAGTTTAAGTTTTTAATTAATTTACACATGTAGTTTTTTTCTTTAAATTTTACTAAACAAACATTAATCGGGTAATTAGCAATGCATGCGAAATACCAACACTATATATATATATATATATATATATATATATCACCAATATTGACTTTTAATGTTTTTAAAACATAAAAAAAATAATTTGCAAGACGCCATTCTACATAAGGAAATTGTATTTTAATAAGGCGTGAAACGATGAGGTAGGCGAGACTCGATTAGAGAAATGTCTAGCGTACAAAATAAACTGTGTATATATAGGAAAATTTCTCTATATCTAGGGTATAAATCATTAAAAAATTGATATGTATAGTTTATGTATGGATATAAAGTGAAGGAAGTTGATTTACATGTAAACGTTGACTCGTGGATGATTTATTTTTATATGAGGTTTTATATACTCTCATATATGGAATAAACTAGTTTTTTGTTGTGAAATTACTGTATTTTACTACAGTTGGCAAAGACACGAAACGATGTATAATTTACCTAATTTTTTATTGAGTAGATTGACTGATTTACCCGGAAATGTTCTGATTTTTCAAGCATTGTCCGAGGAAATCTGTAATTTCAACAAAAAGAGCCATTTAGTCTGAACACCAAACAGTGACGGAGCGAGAAAAACCAGCAATAGGGATGGTCATAAAAATGTCACTGAGTCCGATCAACAAAAGCAAAACGAACGTGCGGAAAATTAAAATGAATGGCAGAAGCCTGTGCTTTTCGGTCGGAAGGAAACACAACCAGGATTGCAAAGTCAGAACCATGTACGGTTATACCGCACACATTAGGACCAATGTTGCCATAAAGGCAAAATAAAATTGGAGCCTTACAAGTTTCCAAATGATTTAGAAAAATGAATGGCGAACGTTTCCCCCTACGAATCGGAAAACCAATGGCCAACTAGTCATCAAAGAAAAAAATGTAGAGAGAACATTCGCTCCTTTAATGTGAATTGGCATTTGCTTCCATGGGAGACCTATACCTAAATAAAAACGGAAAAAATATGGATCCCACTGGTGGGATCTACAGCTTTCAAGTCTTTGGTCAAATACATCATGCAGCCTCTAAAAGCGGCCGAAATACGCACAACTATCATACAGATTATTTTAACGATACTAAAACACAAATAGATATTTTGCATCGAAAATGAGATCCACTTCTCTATCCTTATGGAAATGACGGATGGCACATTGGAGTAAAGGATATGATGTCCCAAATGGGTTATTACGCGCACATGTTGGAAATTATAAAGGGATTTAACCCATTTCCAAGAGATGGAAAGTTAACACAACAATTTGATAGTGACGCCCATACGTAAAAAATGGTGGCATCTTGATTGCATTTAATTTGGGACAATGAACAAAAACTAAGAGTTGAAAAATATAGTGAATTGATGGACCACTTAAATGAACGATTAAATAATCTTCCTTTACAGAAAGTTCAAGAAATAAGCACCCAGATGCTTGGGCAGTTAGAAAATTTCGGAAACCAGATATTTTTATTATAATGACCTGCAATCCCAAATGGATTGTAATAGCTTAAAACCTAGAGCCGAAAATAGACCAGATCTTATTGCTAATTTCAATTTAAAATTAAAAGCATGTTTAGCAAATGTCAAACAAGGACAAGTTTTTAAAAAAGTACGTGCAATGTTGTATGTGAATTTCAGAAGCGAGTTATACCTCAGCAAATGTTAGTCATCTTAGGTGACGAATATTAACTTCGAACAACGGAAGATTGATAAAATTGTTTGGGGAGAGATACCAGACAAGGAAAAATATCCTGAGCTTTCGAAGTTGTTGTGAAGCAAAAATAACTTCGACATGGTGATGAAATCCATCGATGATAAGACAGAGCCGAACCAGTTATTCTTTATTGGTGATCTAGGAGGAAGTGGGAAAACGTGTTTATGCAACACTTTATTAAGTATTTTAAGAGGAAAGGGAAAAAATGTATTGGAATTGCTGGAACTCTTTAGGCGGGTGGAACAACATATCACGCTCAATTTAAATTACCAGTTTCCTTAACGAACACAAGCTCCTCAAGAATTCGAATGAAATCTGCAGAGGCAGATATGACAAGAGCTGCCAATCTCATTGTTTGGGATGAGGCTGGGATATCACATGGAATCGCACTTCAGGTAGTCAATAAACTTGTTAAATACATTTTCAGTAATGAAAAAACGTTTGGTATATGGTAATCCTCTTTGGAGGAGATTCTAGGCAAATACTGGCAGTTGTTCCACATAGTAACCGAATTACCATAATGGAAGAAACATAAAAATGTGTCCTCTTTGACCAATAACTACCCCAGTGAAGTTGACTACAAATATGAAAACTGGGCAAGACAAAGAATTTGCCAATTGGTAAATTAAATTGGGTGATGTTAACCAACACACATGACCTTGGAGAAGATATTTTTGAAATATTCGAAGAGTTCTTTTGCAAAGGATCATTGATAGATGCAATTTTTGCAATAACGTTTACTGCTGTGGAATCTAAACATTTTGCCAAAAGAGCAATATTGCATCCTTTAAACGAGGACACACTTAAAATAAAAAGACGACGTATTAAGCCGATTAGAAGGAGAAGTGATAGTATAATACTAAATGAATTCTGTAGTTATTGATGATAAAACGGAAAGAACAAATTTCCCAAAGGAAATTTTAAATACAATAACTCTATCAGGTATGCCTGTACATGGTTTAAAGCTAAAAGTTGGTGCAATAGTAATATTGCTTAGAAATATTTGAAAAAACAGAGCTTACTGTAATGGATCACGACTCATTATAGCTCAAATGAAAGCAAACACTAGTTTTGCTAAAGTCTTGACCGGAAGTATAAAAGGAGATGAAATTGCAATTAAAGAATTAAATTAGCTCCTTCTGACAACAATTTTCCCTTTACATTGCGAAGACGGCAGTTTCCAATACGAGTCGCCTTTGTGATGACTATAAATAAATTTCAAAGGAAAACCCTTGACAAAGTTGGACAACCAGTTTTCCCTCAGTGGCAAATATATGTTGCTTTTTCCAGAGTGACAACCAAATCAAATATAAAAGTTCAAATACTTATTACAAAAGAGCAATGAAATATTATAGAAGGAAGGGGTAGAAGGAAATTCTTGAAATATAATATCTGACTTAAAAAATTAAATTAAATAATAAATTAATACAATATTCTAAATGTTAGTTTACTGATCACTGCAATTAGGCATACCCCACTGGAAGTGGTCCAATATGAGTTTATAACTTTTGTGTATACGTTTTGTCCATTGTGTTTTGTCCACAGACGTTTTACTAGTATATAACTTTTCTGTCCTAATTGATTTAATTGGAAATATGTCAATAATGTTGCAATAATTTAAAGATCTACAAAAAATATAAGACAGCCTTGAATTCAATAAAAAAATCTCAGTTTGCGTTTTATTGATAAGGCAAACATTTATTTGGAGCATACTCAACGTAAACAATTTATTATCACTAAACTATGTGATAATCACGTTTCATTCAATGTTGAATGCTCGACCATTTCTAATATAAAAACGAAATATTTGTTCGTCTATACCTTGGAACAAAACTAAATATTTTGCATAGTTTCGCATACGCAAACTATGTATAGTAAGTATTATTGTGTAAAAAAAATCAAATCTAAAAATAAAAAAATAAATACCATGCAATTGTCAAATCGAAAGGCCTAATTTTAAATTTTATTTTTAAAACAAACTTAAATTTATTACACTTTAAAACACATATCTTAATTAATTTTTGATGATAGTTTTATTTATGTTTTGTTGAACGATCAAAACGTGATCGAAATTAAAACTATTTTTACATAGATAATTTTAATGTTAAATTTTAAAAAAAGAATCATGTAATTTTATTTAACTATTTTATAATAAAAGTTTTAACGGCCCGGATATTACATAACTCTTTGTGGGTTAATTTACTTGAAGGACTGTTGATTTTAATACTAGTGTACAGGGGTTTCTAGTTGGATTGTTGTTCAATTCTTTATTTTGGCAATTTTTTACACAATTTACAAGTAACAGTGTCCATCGAACACTATAAAAACACATGTATAAATGAAAATACAACTAACCAATTTTGACTGATTATTTGGCCGATGCACCGGGTACCCGAAAATTACTCGGTATGCGGCTTACCCGCCTATTTTATAAATACCCGGCTGTTATCCGGAGCCGGATGTTTTTTCTACTACCCCGGATCGGATAATTTTATTAAAAAAACTCAATTGTTTCCAATTTTATTAAAAATATAACAAATCGTCCTATAATTTAACCAAAGTTATTTGAGTTCAATTTTTTAATTGAATGAACTTTACTGGTAAAAATAAAATAATTCATTAAAAAAAATTAAATATTCTTTTAAAATTAACTTTTTCAATTTAAGGACTTATTATTTTAAATTTTGATGATTATATAATAAAATCTTCGCATTTCGTGCAAGTAGTTTATTGTGTGTGTAGCTTTTCTTGTTACACCACAAGGTAATGACAAACATCGCCGCGCTAGTACATCCAATTTTGGAACATTATTGGCATTTTCATGCCATTTTCTTTTCTTCCGGTTTATCTCGTATTTTTATCGATCAACAAAACTCTACATTTTTGTCGCTTTTTTTAATTTTTTTCGAGTTCGAATATTTTTATTATAGAGATAAGACGAATAAATCGGTAGTTTCCCATTTTCTTACAATTATTTAACAAGAAAGTAACTAGCAGGAAACCGGCCGGGTAGTTATTAAATTATGTCTGGTAGGTACCCGGTTTTTTTTGATTTTTAGGACTCAAATAAATAGCACATATCGCTAAAAAGCCGTATACAGTGTAAATTGCCGAAGTTTACCAGGTCAGTGTCATCCGTTGGTATTCTTCGAAACGATGAAATGGTAGCTATATTTAGTAGCAGTATTAACTTCTAAAATTTTACTACGTTTTAAGTAAAATATTATTTTAAATTGTACATAAAGTAACCTGGCAGCCATTAATTTTTTTCAATAAAACTCTAGTTCTACTTTAAAAAACATTTCCAACGTTTTACGCAGCACAAACTGTGAAGTATAGCTATTCATAATTCCGCTTTATATTTTAAAATTTTAACATTCTAAATAGAAAACCCTTTATTTGTTAAATTATTTAATTACCCATTTACTAAATTTATGACCATTAAATTAATTATTTTATTTTGGCGGCATAACACTTGTGAGATTTTTTTTCAGAAAAAAACGTCAATCATTTCGCTATCTGACAAACAAATACGTAACAACATCCAAACATATGATATACATTTTAAAACCGCAGATATTGTAAATTTATTAATTTACACTTGCAGGCAATCTATATAGCACTATACATTATAATTTATGTTCATTATTTAATGTTTGTGGTTATTATGTTATGCAAATTCCATATGTCTGACCTATTTATCGCGAAAGATGTTTTAAAATAAATTAAATTAAAGAATACCATTTTACACTTGTTGGAATCAGCAGCAGTTAATTTTAATAATTATTTTAAATAAAATATCGGTTTTCATTTGTAAAAAAAAATGAATAAACTATCTACCTATATCCACAATACTAGTGAAGTGCAATCGTAAATAACCATAAGTAAGTGTAAATAATTCAAAAACGCTCTAAAAATTATTAAAAATTTGAAAATGAATACAAAACATAAAACAACAAGTGGTCACTATCGAAGCGAAACAAACAAAACATTAAAATGGTTCTACCGCGCAGACACAACGCAACTTAATATCATGATGTATATACACAGTGCATAGATTAGCATAAGAAAATATTATTAGAAACTCTCTCCGGTGTACACATCTTCATTCATTCACAACGAAATGGATTGTACGATATAAATTAAATTTCTTCTAAAAATTTAACAAGATATAATTAAAGAAAATTTAAAATTTTATTTTAAAAAAATTCACTTAAAGCTTTGTCTATAGACATATCACATACATAATACTGTATAACAGGAGAATAAATTGAAAAACTTTGTACGCGGAGAAGTTCAATTTAGTGCATCGACCTTGGTTGCAAATACATTTACTATAAGAAAAAAATTTATATATTATAAAATTTATTTATTAACCCTGTGCTGGAGGGCGACGACGATTTTAAATATAAACCTTACATTAAGTTGTCAAATAATAATATTTGATTAAAAAACCAAATAATAAATATTTATATGTAATTTGTAATAATTTTAATTATTTTAAAACAATAACTCGAAATTGAAAAGTACACAAAAAATAAATGAACCATAAAAAATAGTTTATTTATAATTAAAATTATCATGGTTGTTAATAAATAAATAAAAGAATTATCAAAAAAATAAAAAAAATTCTCTATTTAATGACAAGATAATTAAAATGAGTGTTAAAGTCGCTTTGATGTAAAATTTAATTAATGCATGCATGGCTGTAATTATTTTTTGATTAGATCTCTTAAATGGAATTAAGTTTAATAAGTATTAAGTGGTAACTAAATTAGTCTATTAGAAAATTACTCAACATTATAAATTATGTCGCACATCTTTTTAACGATTAAAATGCATTTTAAGCAGTAGTGCAGCTTCCTAAATGAATTTTCATAAATTAAAACTCGTCTTGTTGGCATAGATCGAAAATGTATGATATCATTATAGATAAAGAACGTTCTATGATATCTATGATATTACCACAAAAATAAATTCGGTTAAATTGCAAAATATGGCAGGATAAATAACTTTCAATTATCAACTAAAGCCGCCATAAAAAATGCTGTGGTTTTTCGCAAGACTCATTTTAACAAAAAAATCCAAACTGACTCGCTTTATTTTAACGACTCCGTTATTACTTGCCTATCTTTTTTGGCACATGTCTCAACTTCTTCCCTTGGTCTGTGATAGATTGATGATGGTGATCTCGCTTTATTTCCTCGCTATTCGACACAATCTCTTTCTCTTAAGATGTGGCCTGTTTTGTCACAACCCTAGTATGTCTTCTTTGAATTTCATTACTGACTGGGTCTTGTCAAAAAGAGCCAACTCCTCGCTCTATCGTTTAATCTTTACGATTAAACGATACGTGTCAGTTATCACTTTAAATATTCACAATCCCACCGATGTCACCAATTGTTACGTATTTTTATATTGCCTGTTCGCATCAATGGATTGAGCACAAAACAATTCTTTATTCTAACAACAATAGTTCACTTTTAATATCCGCTTATGACACTAATCTTAACTCATCCACGTATAAAATATAACTTAACTTTATCGCGTAATAAACACAACTCATCTTAACTCACAACAGTACATCTAGTATCTAGTGGCATAATTTAGAGCAAGTGATTAAAAAAATAAAAGAAATCTGCTTTTGCAAGTGATTAAAAAAATAAAAGAAACTTTTGATGAGTACTGGCTCTAAGCGTCATTACACTATGATTGTATTTTAAGAGGACACCCTTGCCTTTTAAATCTATATACGCATCGAATTTGAAATTGGTGGTTAAGGAACTCACAGATGCGTCAAAATACCTCTCGGACCATTCTTATTTTGATTTTTTCTGGAGATTACCATCGCTTGTTTTTTTAACGCAACTTACTCCTCCAAATTGACATTTGTCTTTCTTTCTAGCTCTCTCGAGATCTTGCCAATGTTTTACAGCCGGTTTAGGATTTCATCTGATTCTGGCCTTATCCATCAAACTCATTTCTTGAAAACCAAACTCTTTAACAATTCATCTAGTTCTGATGAGTTGTATGGTGATTTTTAAGCAGCATTTTTAACAGTGTTGCTAATTGGTATTATCGTTTATTAAATCGTTTAATTTAAATCTGCATTTAACATTTTAAATGACGAAGTGTCGATAATACCGGCTGATTTTACATTAAGTTCATAAACAGAAGTTATATCGTTATCCGAATCGATCCCTCTAAACTTCTTAATTAAGTGTCTAAAGCAAAGCCTGAATTTCGCCGAACAAAAATTAAAAAGATTTAAAATAACTTATAAAAGGGTTTGCCAGCATCGTGGGCATAATGCAGTTACAGCTGAAAACTGATGTCGATAAATAATCACCTTAGGCTAAAGGACCTGTAATTCTCAATAACCCATTTGCAAAAAGTAGAAATGATTTGACAAATAATGCTCCAAGTTTCATGTCATAGTTCATCAGTTGAATTCGGCTTGCTGGCATACAACCTAGATTTATGATACCATAGAGAACAAATATCGTTCTCTTTGATAGCACTACAAAAATAAGTCGCAATGGGGGTTAGCAAGAGAATTGACTTTCAACTATGTCCTTAGATTAAACGATCAGGAGTTCATTGGCTCTAGCTTGTTGAAAATTTAGTCATCAAAGAATTGTACTCGATTTCTATATTGAATACACCTCAGGCCAAATATTTATTACAAAAGTCTTTTAATTACGTACGTTTCGATGCACATAAATTTTTTAGCCAGCTATAAAAATATAATCTAAATTCGTTTATACCATATCCATTGGTAAGTTTACAGTTGACTGCATAAAGTTGAATGAATTAATCGAAAGTTATTATCTTACTCAGTAGTAATAATATGGCTTACTGTGCAAACTTTTAACTATATATTTGTTGCAACGAATGCTTAGTAACATTCGGTCACCAAAGCAAATTCAAACTTAATTAGTATTTTTAAGCCATTGAAAATTATTATTCTTGAGTAGTTAATTTAATGGATTGGTTAAAGCTGTGAATCAAGGAATGGTTGCAGCTTCAATCATTCATTGCAATTTGTATATGCTTATGTATCTCAGCTCCTAATATTCAACTTTGTTCACAACATCCAGCACAGCACCATAAACTATTCGAATGTGAGAAGTTCATGTCGCTAGACGAACGCAGACGTCTCTTAACTATGGAAGGAGATGGTTTAATTGGCTCAACAACAATCACACCGTTTACAGCTGGAAATCTAAATTAAGGTGTAAATGTTATCGAAAACATCATACACTGGTCCACTGGTTTGTGAAGAGTTAAAGAATATGTTTTTATGGAGAGCAAATAGACTTAATGTTAAATTGGATAGATGGAGACTAATGTTGTACAGGGAAATTGTCACGCGATTAGGATCGGTGATAATAATGAACACGTTGACCTCTATTGGTGTGCAGAATTCATACGCCGCCGACCCATCTTTCTTGTCATTGTGCAGGATGATGTTGATCTATATGCAATGCGCATGTGTTATACTGTACTTGTGAGCTTGGGTTGAATAAATTAGTAAATGTAAAGTATTGTTTAAAGTTAGCCTTCAAAGGACAATAAATCCATTGGCTGATCAATGCATAAAAAAATTGCTGTAGTTAACCAGCTTGAATATGAATTCATTTAAATGGTCATTCCATAATAGTTTCATTAAAAAATAAACCTGAATCTATAATAGTATGTTCGGAATAAGAAAATCGACAAAATAAATACCGGAGAAGAAGGAATTAAATAACGATTTCTTATAAATTAAAATGGACTGAGATTTAAGAGCATTTAATGGTTGCTTTGACAACAAAATCTTGGCCTAAACACTTATTTCTATATATTCCGACATAGTTAAAAATGTGAACTGCACTGACCTCCATTGCGTCGGAAGCAATAGGAAGAAAATCAGACAAACTGTCATCAAAATACACTGCCTGAAAACGATTAGATAGGTAATTTAAAATTCAATTTGCAGCGAAAATTGAAAATTTAAACAAGTTCTGTGATTTATTGAATCAAATGCCTTGGTCTTAATTGTTTTCAGTAAAATTGTGACTGAGAAATCTGCATACAAAAAAAAACAAGTAATGGCAAGTGTTGAGATAGTTCGGTCCTAAACAATGCCAATAACTGCATACCATGACTCACACACCTTACAAATTAACATATCCAACTTTTGTCTTAACTATATCATAATAATATATAAAAATGAAATATTCATGCCATTAAAATTTTTTTAATGATTCAATTTTTCTGAATAATAAGCAAATTCATACTTAACTACATACATATATTATTTACAACCCGATATAGAGCACAAAAACCTAACACCTGAAACTATATACAACACAAAACTATATAGGTAAGTAAGTAAATTGAAATCTTATTGGAATTCTTATAAATATACTCTGCCGGTCTATTATCGCTTTGTAAAAAAAAGAAAGAACAACAATAGAACTCTTTTTTTTTGTTCTTCGTCTACAGTACAATAAGACATTGTTATTCTACCTCTTTCGTTTATAGCTATAAGCGCGGCTAATTCATTTAGGAAGCAAAAAAAAAACGAAAACAAAATATTATCATTACGGCAGTTCTCTGTTTGAAGTATGTATTTCGTTTGTTTTTTTTTTTTTTTTTTTTTTTTGTTAAGTCTATACTACAAAGATGCCAACAGACAATAAACAAAAAGAAGATATTATAATTTTTATTCCGCGCAATGACATTTGACACAAGAAATTTATTTTATTGCCCAGAATTATACAGTACTGGACAAAAAATTGTAATTATTATTGTTAAAAATATAATATTTTCAAGGGTATACAACGCGTTCGTGTCATTAAATTTTAATAAACTACGAATAATAGTTCACGTGACTCCAAATGATTTCATACTTTTGTAAACGTATATAAATAGTTCAGCTAGCAAAATAATAAACTATTCAGAGTGAGTGTAATATATCGCCATTAATTAGTATTTTTTCAACCTGTCTTAATTGAAGTCAATATTTAATCACCAAATAACACATTACAATCTTGTGACACAGTATAATACTCGAGTAAATGATGAAATCATTCGTCTTATAAGAAATTGTATTTTATCTTTATATATTTACACACTTGACAAACTATAAATATTCAGTTTTGTTATTAGTGAATGATGAACTTTTGTTTAAACATATTGTATCGTCATAATTTACCATCTGACACATCTTTAAAGTTTAGATGAACTCACCTGAATAGTAATTAATAAAGTTTCGTAGTATTCAAGACGCTAATTTTTTATTGGTTTTCACATATATAGTTAAATTAACTATATATTGCTCCAGTGGTTGGGGGGTATTAGCATGTCTCGATAATGGGTTATAAACAACCTAGCTTTTTTTAGAGTTGTACTCTGTGTTTGTCGTAGGAGTCGACTAAATGTCTCGATTGTATTGTTCAAAATATCAACAAGAAAATAAATTGTTACCGCAAAAATATAAAACGGACTCCGTTCAACGGTTTGATTTCATTAATGGCAAAAAAGTGGAGGCCATATGTTTGATTAACAAATCACTTGTGTTCAAACTACATTTGATGTGATCCATAAATCGGAGCACATTATTCAAATATAATTAGTAACTTTTTTGCTACAGTTGTCAAAAATCGGACTGACTTATATGGCATATAGATCATTTTTTCTGAGCGATACTGAACCAAAAATGATTAACTTTGGGGTCGCACACGATCTAATTTCGGCTAGCACTTTCTTCGGGAAACGGATTTTTTAACTAAAGTAGTCAAACCCGTATACATGTTTACATAGTATTGTCCACCGGAAACATTTTAGGTACATTTTGCCATTCGTTGAAGCTTGAACTGCATCGTTTTTTACTTAGTTGTTGGATTTCTAATCAAAAAATGTGACGGAGTGATTGGATCTACTTTGGTTTATAGTGCACAACTGTCGAGAGTTTAAGATTCCCTCTATCTCGGATAAGTGTTTATTTTTTCCAGATCAACTTGTTGAAATCGCGCTGCACTTTGATGTCAGCTCCACAAAGTTAGTACTATTATCAATATGTAGGTCAATGCAAATGCTCCGTTGAGTCGTGAATATTTTTAGGCTTCCAAAAACGAGTCGCTGGTTACATCGCGGAACAACTCCAAGTGGATAACTTTCGTGCTTAAACGAAGCTCGTGGAAGCGGTTCATTCCAACTCAGCTTTTCTGTCCAAAGCTTTTGTAGGAATTACAATTTTTTTAAAAACGATGATCACCGAAGCGATCCATCTGTTCCAGAGCGGATCAAAAATCCGACAATTTGTTTAGTGTATGTCAACCCATCTCTATTTAAATGTCTGGATGGATATTTAAATACGGGATAGTTAGGGCAGAAGTAATTGATGCATCTTTCCGTTTTTTGTACAAAAGAATTTCATCCTATTACATCCAAGGTGTGAAACTCGTTGCATTGATATATTGAACGGTTTAATCGTTGCATATTGCACATATTGAAACTTAGATCCTGGTTTTCTTGCAGTGAGGCCCTCCGGTTTTCCATCCAACTCCCAACATCATGTGTCATGAAGCGACATGACTTTTGATTTTAATTTTTAGATTGGTTCGCTTGGGCATGGGAACCTCTGATTCGAGTGTCTATCCGTCAACCCATGAATTTTAAGAATTCGGATAACTCTGGATTAACTTTACTTGCCGAATGTTCTGCCCATAACGCCCTTGCCTTTTCATGTAACTTCTGTTTCAAAATATAGATGAACCAGGGATCTCTCGTGTCTGCTATGTTTCGATTAAAAATGGATACTTATATCATTAACTGTAGGATGATATCCAATTTTCCTCTATCCTTTATTTCTTATATTGCAACCTCTACAGTGATGTATATATGAAAAACCTGGTAATAGCCTCACTTTTGTAAAAATGATTTCTGGAATAATATCAACAGTAGTCGCTAAGCAGAGTTGATTTAGCGGGTATATTTTCCCATTTGTATTGTGAGACACGGTATTGTGTAGTTATGTGGATGATCATCAGAGAAATGTTGGAATGCAATCGTAGAATGACCAACTGTTGCTTATTTGTGTTCTTGGCTGCAATCTGTTCCTAAGGTTGGTTAAATTACGCTTTGGTTGGTTTGATTATATGTTATTTTTGGAACTTAATACTGTGAGATAACAAATTTAAGTGATTTTTAGAGTTTCATCTATTCTATTATATTTTAGAGTGTTAAGAGGGCAACTAATGAAAAGTAATTCATTCAGTAGATTTCTTTAATTATGTTAGCTACTTTGTATAAGTTCAGTACTTAAGCTATGTTTTATTTCAAAAACTTACATTTTTAAACTTTAAGGTTTCGTATATGTTATGCTTACGCATATATTAGGTTTGATTGGTATTCAATTTAATATCAAGTATGGAACTCTTGACCTTTACAAATATCTATAAATTTTGCCATACGATTGTTTTAGCTGTCATTTTTCAAAACATACTTCAAATTTAGTTTTTAAAATGTTTAACAAATGGCCACCAAGATAAATTAAATCTCTAAACTAAACTATAAATTTTCAAGGAACCCAACATACGAAATAATACTGAAATGGCGTCACTTTCTTATCCGGATTATCTATCTTTATATACAAAACTAAAATATGTCGTTATATAGTAGTATTACTTCTTACATTTAATTAACAACTAACCTGAAAAAAAAAAAAAAAAAAAAAAAAAACTTGAAATCATTTCATACGAAAAAATCACCTTGTCTTTATAGTTTTGGTCGATCTATACTATAAACTTTATAAGACCAAATAATATTTCGGTGTGGTGTTAAAAAAATGCGGCCGAATCGTGACAAAAAAAATTTTTTTTTAAACCAATTAATCATATCACCTTGTTATTCGTGGGGCTTATGGCGTGGCATTGCGCGACTACTGCTGATATATGATTTTATTTGTTTTATTTTATCCCAAAAAGTTTATCAATAATTAATCAAAGTAAATATACGTACGTAGCGTTTCGTTTGATGGCCCGTAATTATCTTGAGATTCAAGTTATCTAAAAATTGCGTATATATAGTGTATAATATTGTGTTTGATATATGATTTTGGTCGTTTGATTTATGGAGAAATTTTGTTTCGATTATGATAAATGTCACAACAACGAGAATAGTTTAGTAATAGTTTCTATTTTAAAAGAAAGAACCTAACATTAAGTTTTTATTTTTAATTAATTTAGTTAATAAAAACGGATGTCAGTTTTTTTTATGACGGCTTCTTTTTGTATTTTTATGTGTATTATTTTATGCTGTGCATAAAAATAGAGTTACATTCATATTTGTACTGGAATAAAAAAACACGCACGCATTACGTAAAAACTAATAAATTTATTAAACTATAAAATAAGTTGAGTATATTGTATTCTGATTTATTATATGGTTGAGGAAGATTTATATGACTAAAAACATTTACAATCGGACACGAGTGAAATTATTACAATTTAACCTCAGTAACCATTACATAAGCTGAGGGTCGGCTAACTGGATGGATTTCTAAGTTGGAAGAAACTTACCCAAATAGAGCCTTTTTTGATAAAATTTGAGAGATTTTTAGTCCTTAGTGAGAGAAATTTTTAATTTTATTAATTACCTAATTAAAGGTGCTTTAAGTAGCAAAATCGATGGAATGAAACTAATTAACAGAAAGCATGATAATAGTGGCATGATTCCATTTAAAAAATAAAAATATTTCCAGTGCTTTGGCTACCGAAAGATAAGTTCTATGAACAACTATAGCAAGAACACAAAAAACACACGGGAATAAGTCGCATTACTTTAACTGCAGATATTTTGCAGACAACTCAGAAGTAATGCAAATGGCATGCAGTGGGGATTAACAGTTAAACTCAATATTTTGAATTACACATTTGAAACGAAAGAAAGCATACAGAATTAATTAGAAGGAAGCTAAATGTGTTCGTAAGCAAGTGTTTTCGACAAATATTGACGATAATACCAAACAATGGTATTGGAAAAAAATAAAAAGAAAAAGTTGGTCTTGCATAGAAGTCGTCCTCAGCACTCAATTTAAGAAATGTCTAAAGACAAAATGAAGAGACTAAACGTGGCGGATTACATTAATGCGAATCTCTTGATATTCCAAAGTGCCATTTTGGTGACGTTCGCATCATCCCGAAACATTTTCTACAATGACGTTATATTTAAAACGGGGGTTTATCTATTTCTTTTCATATTGTACTTTCTGAACTGTATTATCATTGGGTAAAATCCAAAACCAACTTATCACCAGTCATCAATACAATATTTTGGGAATAACCGCATCGAATATAAAAAATATGTTGTCAGTTGTTATTTATAGGAACGATATAATATTTTTGACCGCATAATCGATTTTCAATAAAATTGACTAGACGATACAAACCTTACAGGCGTTGTGCCACATATTAAGAAAAATTCACCTTTTTGCATGTCTACTCTAAATAAAATCGCATTGCCCACATTTGACATGAACACGTATTAAAATATTTATTATTCAATGCAACTATAAAAAACAAAATAATTGGATTGTTAACATGAACTACAATTTTTAGTTCGATTATTATCATCGTTTAATTTAAGGCCAAATAAAATCGCAATTTTAATTAACTGAATTTATTTTAAAATAATTAAACTATTAAAAACCACTTGAAGATTTTTAAAACGAGCCGCAAAATAATTAATAAAAAATAATGTGATCGATTTAAAATCAGTTAACAATTAACAATAGTTTATAATAATTGATAATTTATACGCATAAATATTAATTTTATCATGTAGATCGATTAAAAAACGATTGCTTATGTCATAATTAAGACAAACCAATATACTTTTCTATGAGTATTTTTATTATAGTTTTGAATGAATCAAAATAGTTTTGTATATACATTTCGATAATATGTACAGTATAAAATATTTGTGTACATAAAAAATGTAAAATAGTTTTTTTAGCTTAGTCATTGTATGTTCGAGTATAACGAAATACCAAAATTGGCATAAACAGCTTGATTATAGTTTTTTGTAAATAGTTAATACATACTTAAATAGGTTTAATAGACATATTTGAAGAAATGCAATTATTCGTCGAGGGTGGTCATGTTATTCGCAGTCAAAACATTGGGAAATTATATTTTAAGTGGAACTAAATGGAGATAAATTGTTAAATGTCCGTCTTATTAGGTAAGATACCGTGCAGCACGATATAATGCATTTATTAGTAATATATCAAGAATATCCGTATCCGGTAAAATAAATATTCGTTGCGGTTTGTATTTTGAATCATACGACATTTATAAATGTTACAATAATATGAAATGAGTAAAAAAAAAATTTAAACTTTTTCAAATTAAACAGGTTCACTTTAAATTTGTTAAGCCATATTACAAAAACAAAATTATATAAGTTCTTACGTGCATCTGGTAACATTCAGTTTACAAACTTTAATGTGTTGCTTATAGTGTCTCATAAAAATGAGTACGGTATCGTTATAATTCTACTACAATATCATTGTCATATAAGTATATATGATGAAAATAACGTTTGGATCGCGGACTTCCGGCATTTCTAAAAAATAAGATAGTTTTAAATGTATGACAGTGCGGCTAAAGTGTGCCCGAACTTATCTTTGTCTGACTTAATTTCTGTCATCTGGAATTGGAGTTCGGTGGCGTTAAAACAATCTTTCCATTCAAAAATGCTATAGGTTGATTGATTTTGTCGACTCTACCTCAGGTTTCGTCACCAATCATGTTGTTAAATGATGAAATTTTACAAATGTATTATATGAAAAAAACTATAGAGGAATGGTTGCCGTGTTGAGAATACGACAGACTGCTAGGTACCTCCGAATGTCAAGCTTTCGTGTTGTGTTCGGGGGTCTGGACAAAATTTGGTTGGATTTCGAAAAATTGAAAAACGACGGTATAATACAAATTATAAGTCATTTAAGCAATTCAAATTTAAATTTTTGTTACCAATTCCTATATCTGAGTGAAATACTAAAAAACATTTACCAAAAAAAAAAAAGTCGTATAAAAGTTTAGCAACTCGTTACTCGCTTTATATTAGCTGAGCTCCAACTATTAAACTAAAAACAGAATTTTTAGTTTAGAAGTTAAAGCCGTTAATGCGCACGATTCCGAAGACACGCACAATTACTGTGTTTAATATCCATCTACATATGGCATTGCTATAGCCTAATCATCTGTTTGGATTCAAAACGGGTACCGCCCTACCTAAACACCGCAGTTTTAATTACTTAATAGCACGGTGACGAACATTTTACTTCCATAAAATTTTGATTCTGCATGACCAGAAACGCTTTATTTCGTCTTAAGTATACATTTTAAGAAATTTTCGATAAAGTCATCATCTTACTTTTCGATCAAGGTAAAGCACAAAGAGACTTCAAACCAGGTGTTAAAACAAGATCTTTAAATATTTAAATAAACAAATAAAAACAATTTATTAAAATATTTCCGATTATATCAATCAAACTATAAGCAACATTTTTCAAGTAACTGGTTCAAAATAACACATTAACCATTTTGTTAAATCTACTAAACACCGCACTAAATCATCGTTATCTCACTAAAGCAAAATTAATTATTAAGATTAACATACACACACCGAGGCTAGATAAATTATCGTTTCAATAAAAACTGCCCATTATACAAAACCAGCATTTTGATTAAAAACAGATCATAATATTTTTATGTAAATCGCGAAATTGTAATACCACGAACGCTAATTAATTCAATATAAACAACTTTTAATGTATAGGCACAGTTGTATGACCCGTAGTGATATACATATACAACTATGTATTAGTTTTAATATAATATGTCTTAAGTTAAAAAACCTGATTTTCGTTACGACGAAGATGCCTTCTTTAGCGTGCGATGTTATATATTTTCTTATCTAGTCATTCTTAAAAAATGTCGCAAATATATATAGATATTTTATAGTTTATGATTCTAACATCCTCACTAAACCACTAAAACCAACAAAAAATAATAATTATTTCAGAGAAATATTCGAGTTATTATGTTGTTGTATTGAAGAGAAACGATCACATTTCTTAAAATATATAAGTAATAACTTCTTATGCATTTTAGTGCTGTTTCAGTATATTCGTTTTGGATAATTAAGAATTAAACAAATAATGCAATTCGATAAAAAAAAAGTTGTGATGTCATTCGAAATATTTTCGAGACCACAAATGAGGCAATAAGAATTTTTTTTGGAAACAAAAAAATGTATCATAAAAATTTCGATTTGCAAAAAGTGAATATTATATGGGGCCTTGATCTCAGGGGTTATCTATATAGCAAAAGAGAATTGAATTAAATTTATTCGCTGCACGTAATTAAGTAATTTGTTTGTAAATTGAACTTTGAACAATCTGAGATATGTTTTTTTTTTTCAATATAAACAAATCTGTATGGTATTTAGACCAGTTCGTCATTCACGACCAGCTGGAAGTAAAATAACAAAAAAAAAATAAAAATCCAATCGTCAAAAAGAATTAAAGCATGTGGTAATGCACAACTCACACTGAATGTATCTATAAAAACAAAAGTAACAAATCTTAAGTTTATTTATGGTACTTACGATGAAAGATAATTTCAAGAAGACCATAACAAACATAACCGATAAGTGTGAAAGTAACGATATTATGCTGTAGAAACATTATATCCATACAGACTAAGTAATTAGACGGTTTTATTATACACTTGATCTTCAACGACGATTGTATATCATATTATATGTATATTTATATAAGTATACGTTATGTTCTAATTATTTAATAAAATTTTCGTTTAATGCCTAATGCTACCCTATGTACGCAATAAAACCAAATTTAACATACATAAAATTAATTCATTATAATAGATAAATTAAAAAAAAAATGTCGGAACATCTTAATTTATTTATATCATCTTTAGTATGTGTACTCGTACTTGTAGAACAACTAAATGATTCATGTAATACAAGTGCATGTGGTGTGTGGTTAAATATAATTTAACTAAATAAATTTTAAGCTCAATTTAAAACCTAAACATCTCTAGACAATTTACTATAATTACTATAGTCAAAAGTGTGAATGTATATATGCGAATGTAAACTACTTATTTGCTTAAATGCAAATTTAAAAGATAAACATGATGGTGATTCAATCGATAATTGAGTATTTTATAAACTTTGGGATAATTTCGTTAAATTGTTAATTTGGTCATTTAATTCGGATGTATCGGATTGCGAATATACGGGCAGATAAATATGGCCAACAAAATTTGTTTAAATAAAATTTAATCAAGATAATCATATTATAGATAAACTTAAGCCTCCTCTTAAAAAACTAAATAAAATATAGTAGATAAGATAAAACGTCTGGGTTTTCTTATCTTAAACTATTAAAATTGCTAAAAGATCGTTTAAGATATTAAGCAAATTAAAAAATATAACTTGAAAACTTGCTATATTACATACTAATTGGATGTACTAAGAAAAATTAAAATTTCGTTCACAAGCTAATTATAATAATTATATAAATTGAGGTCCCTGTTCTTCAAAGTTATATTTTTATTTTTTAAAAATTAGGCTCAATTTGTCTAATCCCATTTTACACTAACAATGACCGCTTTGATATTGATTTGACTACATTAAAGAAAATCTACCATTCACGCTTTTTTCGTCTTAAAATTCCATTGGCGGTTTTCCTAGCAAAGGCCGCTTTGTTCTGCAGTGCGATTGTTAAACGTATTCGGTTTTTTTTTCTATGCTATATTCTATTGCTCGACAACAAGACGGCACTCCTCATCAAACCAATCATATTTGGCTTTAATTTTAACCATACCTATAGAGTCGCCTGGGTATCACCGACAACCGAAGTTGTCAATATCATATAGCGTTCACAGCATCAGACGGGTGGTTGGTTTCCATACTGCTACTACTTAGAAGATTTTGATATTTTGCTTTTTTATCTTCTTTTATGTTACCTTCACAGCTGAAAAGTAAGGCGCTTTGATCCTTGACTTGTACGAAACTGCCCTCTTAGCTTTGCAGTGACTCAATTGATGAGCCCTGCCTACAAATTTGGCAGAAAAATTTCTGTCCATCTCTAAGATTTTGGATGACTTGAGAACTTCCCTTAGAAATGAACACATGATCAAATTGGCTTTGGGACCTCTTACGGGGAGGTGTGCATTTTTCCATAAGTGAATATTTTTATAAGTCGCTAGATCGTATCGGAAGAACGTACCTATAATGTTTTCACATAAGTTAGCCTAATTTTTGCCACCTCTAGCATTAAAGCACCAATTACTATTTTGATTGACTGATTGGCTAGTCGCATGCGTATACATAGCTTACACATACGATTATCAACTGCTTTGAAATCCAAAACAGCCTTTTTTACCTAGGGCGCAAGAAGAAAACTAACACCAACATTGTTGAAATCATCTCCACTGCAAAGCAACGTATAGCCTTGGAATACATGGTCTTCAATTTTTGGCCATCGAGTTTCTTGAAGAGCAACGAGTTCCAAGCAATGCTCTTTCATGGTTGATATAGTGCCAGCAAACGTGCCTGTTTTTCTTAGCGACTGCACGTTCCACGTACCAATCCTAAATTGCGAGTCCGTTAACATCAGCGGGGGTCGGGTTTAATTTTAGCGGTATCTATATTTTCTTTTTTTGAACTTTTTACCGGTTTTAAGGACTCGGATAGTCGGCCCAGCGACCCAACATTTGCTTAGTCGCCTCCTACGACAAGGCTTTGATGCCGTGGTGGATGTATAAAGATAACATACTCATTTTAAAGTCTTTTACGAGGCATGGTAGTGCCACACAGGAGCAGAAGATTAGAAGATTAGAATTTTGATGTCATATGTCGAGAAACAATCATAATTAGATTCGTATTTTTCAGATATTTTGTTTTAAAGCTTTAAAAAGCATAACTACTCTCTAGAGTAGTTATGCTTTTTAAAGCTTTAAAACAAAATATCTGAAAAATACGAATCTAATTATGATTGTTTCTCGAAAAATATTTTGATACACCTATCTAACGCCATCAATCATATTCACACATATTTAATACGACCACCAAAATAACACACACGATCAATTTGATCCGTAATTGTGTTCAATGTACCGTGCTCGATATTCTTATATTCAACAACAACAACAAAAATAATAATTCAAACGTTTTCTTAATTCATTGAACTGTGACCAAAACATAAATCACACAATAAATTTATTTAATCAATTAACCGAGAATACAAAAAAACTGGAATGTCATCGCAAATCAATATTTTGACCTTCCTTGAAATTAAAATTAAAATTTAAAAAAAAAATCAGCAATCACTCTAACCCAACGCTTACATTTGAACGTTTGCTATTATCAAATTTGAATTAATTAATTTAATTGGTTGACATAAGACGTCGACATATTTTAAACATATTTCTTACGCATTTTTAGGGAGTATATTAGTACGAGTATATAGTATATGTACGATAAAGCGATATCATTAATTATCTTAAATATTTCGAAAACACAAAAACAAAAAAAAAAAGTGACTTAATGCTATTAAGACATATGATAAAAAATTATACTGTAATTAATATCTGATGTCATATGTAATCATGGATGTCATATGTTACATGGGGTTACCTAATTTAAATTAATTGAGTTTAGTTGGTTTCGTATATTATAAGCAATTAAGTTCTAAATACTTAGCTGCACTATATATAATTATATTTAGCAGAACACAATCTAATCAACTACTGTGTAACTTCCATAATCCTTGTTGTCTTATTAGATTACCGCAAGTAAAATGTATTCACGTATACAACACGATGATAAACAAGTTCAAAATTAACATTGAACACATATTCTAGTACACTTACTCATTACACTCTAGTAATATCGATAATATCGATCAGCTTAACGATGAAAAATATGATTAGTATACTTTATTAATAGAACATCTTGATTAATTCGTAGACGAAGAATTTTTATTTATATTATTGAATCAATAATCTTGTATAACATTGAATTATAAATTCGTTGAATCGCGTAAGAAAACCATCGATTTTGTGTAATGTAAGTAAGAATTTGGAATATATATTGTACGCATGATTGTTATAGATGCTAATTTTCATAGACTTTGATCGATATCAAATTGGATTTTGAGGTAGATACTAACTAGTTTGTAAATATTAAGACTGTAAGGAATCGATGTGTCATGTTTTGGAAGAAGTATAAATGCATTCAGTCGTGTTATGTTTAATGATCGAACTAAAATTTTGATACAACCTTTAAAACGCAACCCAATGGTGTTCAAAGTAATTTTCAGGCAACAAATTTGTTTCCAGTTAACTATTTAACTAACTAACCAAACTATTAATATAAAAACCACCAAATCACATTTTGACAAAAAATTGAAATTCATTTTATTCTATTATTTCTATGACAAATGATAAAGGCTTTGCCATAATTAATGTCTAGATTTTTAAATTTAATGAAAACAGACCTTGAATCTATTTGTTTGCTCCTAAACTAATTGGAAACTACTGTCTTAGTCTGTGTTTTGCTAGAGTGGGTACGTTATGTTTTATCAGTATCCACTATTATCATATAGTTAAAATTTTTAATATATCCGATTTGTAGCCTTCTACGACGAGCGAAGGATAATATTAATATAATTGACATTTAAACCATTGCTAATCCTTACTGACAGGCTCCGTTAAGTTCGATTTGGGGTTTATTCTAGACAACCAGAAGATACCAAGTTGTTCTATATGATGCTCGACAACAATACAGCACCCTTCATCGAACTTAATATTTTTGTGTTAAAATGTAACCTAGAGTGGATTTTTGGTCTTTCTAAACTTCATAGATCGAGTTTCACATTTGAAACGTAAGGCCAGTTTACTGTGATTTTTGAACTTTACGAAAACTGCGATCATAGCTTGATCTTTTATATTTGATAATTCAACACCACTTTGATGTGTCTCTTAAAAAATGAGTATGTCTTACGTAGGTGATTCCTAAGTGGATATTTTAATGAGGTATGAATGTATGAATATATGTCACAATAAGATTACGTAAGACCGCCATTTATACAATAATTTTGCTATTATCGTTTCTTAGTAAACGAGCTAATGCGAGGGCGCCTCAACTTAAACAGGCTTAATAAATGCCATCATAAGGGAAGATCACCTATATTATTAAACAACTATATGATTAAAATAAATAATAATATGTGGCGGTAGTTGCGTCGACTAGCTTTATCCCCTGTTGCCAGAAAAACACTGACCAAAGTGCAATAATTGGTAGATGGATTTTCCATTTCTCAAACATAACTTAATATGGCGAGACGGAGTAAAAATCATCTTACAAAATCGTTAAACAAAAAAAGATCGTTAAATCGTGCAAATCCGTTTACTAATGGAAGACCTGGACGAAAATTTCGAACGACGAGAAAAAATACGTTACAGTTTTTACTACAATAAGAGCATGTGGCGACCTCGGACCACCCAATGGTCTTATTTACACATAAAAGAATTCCCCATGCAAAAGTAATGTCCGATTTCGTACAAAAAGGGTACTCTTTTTATCCTGATAATGTTCGTTTGATGAAAAATAACAGCTCTGACAGCTAATTCGTTTTGCCCCAGTGCAATTTTTGCTACTTTAGATTTTTTTGCACCAACAAATATTCTGTATTTTTTTATGACTCTGTTTATGATTTAGGCCACTTATAAAACACGGTTTTGGTGTACCCGAAAATGGGTGGACGACAGGCCAAACATTTTATGAATACGTAACAAACGTTTTCTATCAATACAAAAAAGAAAATTCAGCTGCCTTTAATACTATATGTTGACGGTTATTACGCTACCGCTCTCTGAGTTCTACACAAAAAATTACAACCCTTCGACGTCGGAATGTTTCATCTAATCAAACCTAAGTGAAAGACTGCGGTGCATAATTACAGATGGAAAACTATTGATGGAAAACTGGTGAAAGAAAATGCTGCCTCTTTTTTGCCAACTTAGAAATTTTAAGAAAGACGTCGAGTCGCCAGAATTACAAAATCCGGTCGCTCCAATTGGAAAACCCTACATACAATATAACATTTTTTTGGTTATTTACATATTATGTACTCATATGAATACATTATATGTATAGTATAGTTAGATAAAAAAAATTGTGTCAACATGGGATCTATTTAGTAGTTTTGTGATTTCAAATAACATAACAGAATTACCCAAAAATACCTAATGATGGGGTGAGACGGTCGATACACAAAATAGTATATCAATTTCCCAGACATGTATTGTTGAATAATATGAATGAATCATATAAATTCTTCACCATTCCACATAATATTTTTCCGACTTTAACCTTTACGAAAAAAATCAATATACGACTACTTAGTAAAAAATATTAAATTTTCCTCTACCCTACATTTTTCGGAATTTTCTTCTGCATACTAATATATAGCCAAGCTACATGTCGCCGCTATGGTGTTTGTGGTGGTCGTCAAAGTTTTATGCTATTCATGTTATTGAGGCGCTGAGAGTGAGTGCTATTAACAACGATATACAGGCAATATGGGATATTGATTTTGTTTTTAAATTTTCTAAGTTCAAATTTAATTGGAACAAGATAACCACCACACGTTTGTTGTATAATCGATGAGATATGCGCAGTCAGAATTATGAAACATTAAAATCACGCTATCGCACTACTATAATTAATGCACTTCACATCCATATAAAACTGTAATTAAATTTT
The DNA here is from genome assembly GCA_963556175.1 of Tipula confusa. Classification (NCBI taxonomy): domain Eukaryota; kingdom Metazoa; phylum Arthropoda; class Insecta; order Diptera; family Tipulidae; genus Tipula; species Tipula confusa. The sequence continues at coordinate 3,341,437 of OY744476.1, forward strand.
TATCACACTACCAAGATACCGATTTAGGCTTATAAAGTGACTCATGTTTAAGTGTTTGAACCTGAGTTTTAATTCATGAAATTTTTTTAAAAGATTTTTATGAATAAATATTGTATATATATTTTGAAAGTATTTTGATGGCAAAACGCCAATTTTATAAAAGAACACGTTTCGCTGAATAACTGTCCGTGTCTTAAATATTTTATGCGTTGTTGTGTCTTCAATAAAAATGCACGTCAATAGTGTGATTACGAAAAATATCAAATATTTGACCCATTTGGCATGAAATTTAATGTTATCATCCGGAAATGTTAAATCAATCAAAATGTTTCAATTTATATAATCTGCACTGTCCTATTTATATACTTCATGTATATGCATTAATCTTAAATATTTTGTATAAAGAATCGCGGTACGAATAAATTTATAGAAAACCAAAAGGTTTAACACCACTGGCCGTGTCATTTTTGATTGCACTTAATTAAAATAGATTACGAGTATATATAGAAGTTGGATTTATAGAATTTGAGATTTTAAAGATTTTACGAAATTTTAAGTTTTTGATTCGAGTAGCTCTTTAATAGACCAAGAAAATTTATATATGTTTAAATATAAATCAAACCAAATTTCACAACGATTTGTAAAGAGAGAGAGGGAGATGGGAATTGATTAAAATGAAAATACATATTATGTGGTCTAAATACATTTAATGCATTGATGCTAAATTTAAAGTAGGTTTAACAAGGTGTTCGACGGAAACATTCCATGTTGACATTTCATATTTACTAGTCGAATATTTACTAGTAGGTTTCGGGCAGTATAAGATTCTCAAATTTCTCAGTCATTTAATGCATACAGTAAAAGTGACAGTTTCGTTATGTGGTCCAAATGTTTTTGAAATGTGGTTCTAACAAGACAAAGCAACTTGATATATTACCACTAGCTTACAGTATTAAACGATTTGGTTTTCATTTTCAATGGAATTATAAAAATTGAATGTAGTAAATCTTCTTGTTGAACACTCTGTATAAATTTATATCGATTCAATTCATATATACGAACTATTCTTTGGAGCCATTTTTGCACCACCCTGTCTCACATATTGGCCGGAACTTTGGGAATTTCGCATTTGCTATTATCCCTGAGCTCCCCTAACGATGTTGTCTTATTAGCATAAACCAACGGCGATGAAAGAAATCCAACGGCGTTAAACCGCATGAGCAAGGTGGCAATTTATTGATCAATTTCTTGAGATTACACAGCTTTCACTTTCCCGGAAGCTTTCCCTTCAATAGAACCATTATTTGACCAGCTGTGTGGTATGTGGAACCATCTAGTTGGAACCCTGTATCACTGATGTCAAGTTCATTTAGTTCTGGCCAAAAGTAGTATACCAATATGACACAATAGCGAAATCCATTGTCCGTAACATAACGATCATTTTTATCTACAAAAAAATATCATCCAATTACTGATTTGGCATGAAATCCACAGCACACGCTGTCCAATAACGCATATTTTGGTTACTGACAAAACCATTAAGCTATATATATATATATATATATATATATATATATATATATATATATATATATATATATATATATATATATATATATATATATATATATAACATTCGTGAATATAATATGATTGGATAGATAACACTATCACGGAATAATTTAACGTTTTAATATATTCATATGACGTGCGTAAATCTTAAGTAGTTCTAGATTTTCCCATCAAAATTATCTAACGATTTGTTTAAGTTTATTTTTTTGCAAACCTCAAGTTCATACTAACATAGGCGATATTTCTGACATATATTGCATACATAAATGCTCCGATTATAAATGGATGACTTGCGAGTTATTTTGCCGAGAAGCGCGCACAGTCAAAATGCATCGTTACTGATCCCCTTAAAGTGATGAAGCTAGAAAAACAAGCATTGCGCAAATCAAGACAATGATTTGCACACCAGCTCACCGCATAACGACAGTCTTGCAAGAGATGTATAATGGGGAAAACTGAACACATTTGGATATCAACGCAACATTTCATTTTTCATTGATATTTCTCAATGAGCAAAATTCATCCGGCATGTCACTTCATGTGTTGCGATTTTTTTTTATTGGATACATTTATGTTTTAAATTACTCTAAGGATATTTATGTTTGAAATGATTTCATATATTTAAATGAAAAAAATTACAATTCACGAAGCTCTTAAATGAACTCAAAATAACTCAGAATTCGTAACAATATAAAATATACATGCCTAAAAGGAAACTCGTTAGTCACAAAATGACTAAAATCTATTTATTCTAATGATGAAAATGTAACAACAAAAATATGCAATGTCAACTATTTAGGGGATTGGAAGTCGCGATTTGGGTTGGATTACAGTGGTATTCTATCCTTGGCTTATAAGTTATGACATTAAATTTCCGATTAATTTGTTTGTAGATGGTTCTCACACAACGTAAATTCTTAGCCAATTTTGCAGTTAAAAACGAAATTATACTGATTGCGCTTTTAACCTCAGTTCACATCAATACTAATCAATCTGCAAATAATGACTGCCATCAAGTGAAATGGAAAATAAATTAAAATACCATTCACTGGTAGATTTGAAAATTGCAAAATTCGACAAATCCGAGAAGTCAGTAATTTCTGAAATAGCGAAACTACTCGAAATCGTTTTAAATTGAAATATTAGAATAAAATGATGGGGAATTTTTTCCAGCATTGGAGATAGAACATTTACTTTATAAAATATATTTTAACGTGACAGCTGAACTATACAAAATTAGTTTAAATCAGATTGAAATTACAGTTTAGAAAATAGTATTACACATGTGACCTAAAATAATAACTATAATTAGTAGCAGATATAGTAAAACATGGCTATATTCTACTTTTTAATACTACAATCGTTTAATGGCGACATTAGTGTCATAAAATCAAAAATTGATTAGTAGTCATCATAACTAATTGACCAAAAAGATATATATATATATATATATATATATATATATATATATATATATATATATATATATATATATATATAAATGCTTAAATTGAAAAAATGACAAAACAGTTATATCCCATTTCCGGTCAAGTGACTAACTATTTTTAATACATGACTAAAAGTTTTTTATCGTTATACAAAATAAAGATTTCAACTATAAATATAAAGTAACTAGTTAGCTGTGTCTTGTAATGTAAAACTATTCATGAGATAGATAAAACATGGATTTTTAATATCAAGGCAACGTAAATAACTAGAAAATAATAATAGTGTAACGTAAACTAATTTTGTTTTAAACACTAAGTCAATGAACTACTTAGTTTCGTACTATTGGTATACATGTAAATTTTATAAACTTAATCGCAACTACTAAGTGTTAACATACATTTGTTGTACTGTATATAGTCTTAAATTTATCAGGTAAATAACTTTTATCGGGCGGGGGAGATTATTTTATTTAAATCGTTCATAGTTTTTGTACTATCAACTTTTTGACAATTATGTTGATTAGATTCGACTAGATAACGCATAATTCTAATATAAACGAACAATGATGGCGTAACGAATATATTCTAAAATAGATATGAGCATATACGAATTACATATGTACATATATACATATCTCTAATTGAAGTGGACGGCAAAATTTAAGTTAATATGCGTAAAACGAGTAAGAATTATAATTTGACAGTCAATAAAATCTGACATCGAATTGGACATGGCATATTTAAAATTTACAATACAATATCACTAATAATAAATGAAGTGGTTTAGGCATGTCGTTATCTATGTTGAACGGTAATACATTTTAAAGACGTACTTACAGTAGGTTAAAAGAATTAAGAAATTTCTTTTCATCAAAACTGACATATAACATAAATAGTAAATTAATAAAGAATAAAAGTTACGATCGGAAATACGCGAACACAGCAACAATACACTTATCGTATATACATATCGTGTATAAAGTGAATATGTTGATCGTGAGAAAGGTCTTGCTAATTTATTACTTTTATTGTATTTTTTTTTTATTAATTTATGTAAATTTTATTGTTTTTATAGAATTCGTATTGAAAAATTATGTCATTGATTTCTTAATATATCTACGATTATTAAAGAATTTACATTTTTTGCCTATCATTGTTAATGGATTGGCTTACTGTCTTTGATTGAAAACGTGTTATAATTAAAGCAAACTGTATGTATAAGCCCTTTTCTGCCTAACTGTATAATTATCTAATCGATTCAATGTTCAAACGTCTATTTGATTGACTACGTCACTGAATGAGATTCTAGTCAATCGATATGTTTGCTTTATTACACAGACGACTAATTGACTGACTGTTAGTTTGATTAACTGGTGAACTGCCTATCATGATTGATATGAAAACAAACATCTTAAACGAAACTATGTCAAATCTGTTAAAAAATTTAATTGTTTATATAATCGGCTGGTTTATAATATTTAAAATTATGAAAAGTTATTGTTAAAACCTAAAAAGAATGCTAATGCATAATTCTTAATGTATGAGGGAGATATGGAATAATGATGTCTTATGATAATTTATTACAAATTGATGTTGTAATTTTTTAAGCATAGTTCGTACAACGAAAGACATTTAATTTTCATTAATTTTCAAGTGAAACCTAGTAAGGCCCAACATAAAAAAAATTTTGTATGACATACTCTCAAAGAAAAAGGCTCGTTTTTAATCAATGTTGATTATCTGAATAGAAAGTGATGGGTTTGAAGATAAAGTTGGTAAAAATCAAACCATTTTAAGAGAAAATATAGGTCAAACACGAACAATCGACTAACAATCGAAAAGTGTCGACTTAGAATATGGACACACTAACGTAAGACGTCCTACACTCAAATTGACCATGTTTTAATTTTTAAGAACCAGTGCGTGCCGAATCCGACTACTTTTTCGTAAACCATCACATGTGTTTTGTGAAATTGTGTTTATACTAAATTAGTGATTATCTTGCAGGCCAATTAATTTAACCACCGTTTTTTAAACTAGCCACTTACAGATGACAATAGTCCTCTTTTTTGGTTTGTTTTTAATTCATGAAATTTTTTTGGGGCCGAAGGTCTCAAATGTTTCGCGGTTGAATTTAACGTCCTATTTTACGCTGTTACCAGCCAAATTGAGGACGCACGAATACAAGTTCATTTTAAATATCCATCTGCACATTTCATTGCTCCGGTCAGCCTGTACTGGCATGTTTGATCATAGTTGTGTCCATCGTCATCACCGATGAAAATCGTTTTTATATCTTTCCTCTGTTGGATGCGATCCTGGAACCTCCCGACCTAAAACCGCAGTTTTAATAACTGCGCCAATTGCTCGGTAAACTCAAGCTTTGCCAACTTATCACGTTTCACAATTCTTGAGTTTCTTAAAATGTTAAGTTAGTTTTGGTCTCCAAGCTGAAACATTTCTTATTTTCCCAGAAATTGTATATTAGTGGATGTATTTCTTCTACAATATTTGGACAAAAATAATTTTATTGCGAAATAGCCTAACTAATAATTTGATGCGAAATCAAATATTAGTCATATTGCATAGTGAAGGCACAGGATTCGTAATATTTTAGGCTACCATACTTATTGGTTCCCAATAAAATGGCAACTAAATACAATACAAAATTTACATCGCGTCGAGTCGTTTTGTGCATTTCCTGACTGCCAACAGCAGTTAAAAGATAAAAATAAATCGGCAACGATTCGAAATTCGAATCGAAAGAATTTCGGAAGAATTCAAAATTTTGCATTTAATTTGGATTAACTTTTATTCAAGTTAGGGATAAAATCTGAGTTTATTGAAAGTAAATATACCACACTGTGATGAAAAACAGCATAGCTTGCTTAACATTCTGTATATTACCGCCATTGAAGTAATTCCTTTAAAACTGCCAAAACTATACATATTGGTAAGAATTTACTAGCAGGAAACGAAACTTGAGAATCTTATCTTTAATTGGCCCAAAATAAAAATTCAGTAAATACTCTATTCTCTAATTCTCTTTCAGTAATATTGATACTAAAACCAGATAAAACCCCAGAAGAAGTTACGTCGTACAGACCTATATATGCTTGCTACCAATTAAATCAAAATTAATTGAAAAACTAGTACTTAAGCTTTAAAGCCTATTGCTGGCGAAGACCATCAGTTTAGGTTTAGGCTAGAACACTTAAAAATAGAAAAAATACGCAGAATAATTCAAGTAATTCAAGAAGACCACGAGGAAAAAAAATCTTGTTCTTCTGTATTCATAGACAAAGAACATGCTTTTGATAAGGTGCAGCATGTGTGATTACAACACAAAATAAAGCAATGCTTCCCACATGACTTCTATAGAATAGTAACATTGAATCTATATAAAATTGATCTATATAAAAGTGACCACCCGTTTGAAACAGTGACACGAGATCAGAATTAAACGAGTGCTATTATGAAGGCTCGTTCTAAGGTGATGTGGAACCGTATTGCTAATGTATCTTATATACTAAGAACATTACGTTCAGCAGCATTAAATATCAAATCATTCATCAAATACGAATACACAATGGCCATTGTGCAATCTTCCAAGATACATGCGAAAATAAAACACTGACTCATTTTAATTCTTTTCTCCACTATAAACGTAAAAACTATCATCAACGCATTACTCTCAAAATAAATTATACAAAATAAACAACGCACTTTCATCGATTAGAACCGAATGTATTATTGTTACAAATCAACACAATAAATATTATTCTTAATTTTCAAAGGAAAGACAGACGCTTTAAAATTTTGAGCCTAAATATTATTCATATGCAAAAATATTTTCAATATAAACTCGCCTATGGCAACAAACAATCCATTTTCCAACCTTGTCGAAATTTAAAAGTTGATTTAAATAAAAGGCAAATAAATATTTTACACTTCTGTGTAACCTGAGCTAGAGCGAATTAAAGTGCCACACCTTAAAGAGTCTAATCGTGCGTCATGTTGTCATTTTATGAACACCATTAGCAGTCTTAATGAATATAATAGTTTTTGACACACAATTTACCTATGTAGATAACATAACACTGCCAATTCTATTACTCGTACGATATGATTTGTAGCAACCAAGTACATTTTTTTTCTCGTCTATCTGCCAAATATGATATTTGGGCAATGAAGAAAACACACATTATTTTAGGTATTGTATAAACTAAAAAAAAATTTCGTCTCTATTTAAATTAATGATAAAACTATGATGTAATTCAAAATAGACGAAAAAGATAAAAATAAATGGAAGAATTGTATACAAATTTTCATATAGGAGTGTATCAAAAAATATTCAAAAATAAAAAAAATTCTGGCCTCATTTAGAAAAGTCATCATCCTATAATAGTACAGCCAAGTGTGAGAAACGGTAACGATTTATTTTAACAAGTAATTTTATCCGGCTCATTGCTTTAATAATTTTAATTAAATTACTTACAGAGTCAATTAATGAGACAGGATGTACACAGTAAACAAGTAAACATTTTAATTACCTTCAATATTGCTAAACGAAATATCTCATTAACGACCAGTAAATATGAGGTAAGCCGCATGTAGTTGCAAAAATAATTTGCCCTTTGGTCAATGCTTAATTGATTCATAAATAACAAAAATAGTCGGACTAAGACAAATATTTAATTAAGCATAAAGTTATGTATTGGCACGAATTTTATTTTAAAATCCCCCCCAAGGGTCACCAAAGGGTAGTCCAAATATTAACCATGTTCATAACGATTTAAACAAAATATCTATGAAATGTATTATTATATAGGAATTGTGTGCGTCTGGTAAGTATTCATTGAAACCTTGATCTTGTTTCGGAATTTGAGAGTATAATAAATGATTACTGTCTGTTAATTTTTACTCAGTTTTTTTTAAATAGAAAACAGATTGATATTTATAAATCGCTTTAAATGCATTTACAAATTGAATTATGTAAAACTTTATTTATATACTTGTTTACATAAAAGTGTAATAATCGATTTACAATGTTAAGTAATTCAATAAATATCGGATTTTAATCGGTAGCACAATTTACTGGGGCATTTATAACATATTCTTATACTATCGCACAGTATAGTCAAGTAAAAACCCAACAGTTTAGTTTATTAACAGCAAAGATAATACGGTATGCCTTAATAAACAGTTACCCCTAGAAAATAAGCTGGATAAAGCTGGAATTTTAGAACTAAAGGAGCTAATTTAACTTATCTGGCATAACATTGGTTAATTACGATATTCGAAATTCACTCTATGAACAACAGATTGCGGCTGTAATTTAGGTAAATGAAAATTGTACAAAAATATTGCGAATTGAAACGACTTAGATATTGAGATTTAAATGCACAGCACTGTAAAAAAACAAGTAATTGGTTCGCTTCAATAAAATGTTATATTGAATGATAAGAATATAACCTAGATTTTTATACACACGGTAAAAATTAGAATATATATATATATATATATATATATATATATATATATATATATATATATATATATATATATATATATCGAAAAACTTTGGTGCATATGCTCGATACCGGTAAGGTCGAGAACTACATTTTTCAATTGACTCCAGATTTTATATAACTAAATATCTATTTTATATATCTGTTCTGGCTTTAAGCTGGTTTTTGTACATTTTGGACCCGGCAGATGGCGCTGTAGTCGAGAGATGAACAAATTGTTATTTCTCTAAGACCAATACCCTATATAGGTGGTGCTGTTATTGATTTATTATTAAAAATGTGGCGGGTTCATGATGAAAAACAACAGGTTTTTATGCGCCTTTACTTATTTCTTTTTTTTGCAATATTACTCTTATAAAATTATGATTCGCCAAAACCATTCTACAATTTCGCCATTTATGCCATTATTTTATTCTAGATATGTACGGAAATTAAAGAAAGTTAGCGTTTACGCTATATTCGCCACAGTCAAACTAACTTGCGTGCAGAGGGATATATACACATATACGGGACGCAATTAATTACAATGTCGACGGAAATTTAAATCCCAATGGAATTGGAAATATTTGTATTTTACCATCTTCATACATCGTAAGTCCACGACACATGTAATAATATATTCAAGATGCGATAAATTACGCCCGTGTATATAGCAGACCCCTTGTTTATAACATTTACATGTAACTCGCAATAGGAAGAAATAAAAAACTACTACTACCAGGTCGAGTTCCATTCGATCGTCATGACAATGTCATTAATCGATTTAATGAAACTTCAGGCATTTGGAAACACACAATGCCACATAAATTCGATAGAGTGGTATAAACGGAATATCATTTCTGCGGAAATACTAGATGAAGATGTTGATCCTTAATTATTTTACATTGTTACGACTCACTTGATTCATAGTCCATGTGGTGCCTGCAACATCAATTCGCCTTACATGGAAAATGGGAAATGCACAAAGCGTTATCCAAGGAATTTAATATCAGTTACAATAACTGGAAATGATGATGTTGGACATTCCTTTTTTTAAAAAATGAATTATCAAGTAGATAACATTGAAATAGATAACAGATGGGCTGTACCATATTCACCGTAACCTTTAAAGACATATAAAGCGCATATTAATGTCGAATATGTGAATATGTCCACAAAGATAGCGATATGGCTATTTTTGCAGTTCAAGGTGTAAACGAAAATGACGATATATAAGTAGCAATGAGACTGTATGGCGTATACTTTCATTCCAATTCATGGCAGAGGCTCTTCGGTTATTTATTTAGCTATACATCTTGAAAACGGTCAACATACAAGCAAAGTGTAGAACAACGAGCACCTACACGTCCAAAAACCACTGACTTAGTTCTTTCAATTATGCCAAGAAAACACTGAACATCGACAAAAAATTTAATATATGCAGAATTTCCAACTTATTTCACATAGAACGTATCAAACAAAAAAAACGAAGTAGCATAGTTGAAGCTCATCCTGGCATCTTTTCTTCAAACGGTCGCCGCAGACTATATGCTGTTCCTCCTAGACCACGTGAGTATTTTTATTTGAAGTTACTCTTCAAATGTGACAGATGCAGCGCTAACTTCAAGTCCATATCAGATACGTATTATGTTTGGTATTATATTAACGACCTGGTTTCCAGATAATCCTAATGCACTATGGGAAAAATATAAGGATGCAATGAATTAAGATATTTTGCATGCTGTACTCACTGCACGTGGAGATAATTCCATAGGTTTCACACATGATGTATACAATGCAGTAACGACAAAGTTAGGGGATTGAATGATGATTTCAAATTAACCACGCTTAAAATTGGGATTGCCATCACCTAACCGAAGTGGAAGTAAGTTATCCAATTGGGACACGCAATCATTCGATATGCGCGGTTTGGACCCGATCAAATCAAATGAGTTTTAGGTGCACCAGCCCAAATATGAGAATTATACGAATTATAGGTCTTGTGTATATTGTAAGTTTTTCTGATCGAGTAAAGTAAAACTTACAGCGTCGTAAAAATTCAAAGACGTCTGGCTGCACCAATTACTGCTTTGTTTATTTGCCCAGCCCAAGATAGGCTCTTTATATACTTAGTAAAGCCAAAAATTTAGTCTTTAGTAAAGATTGAATCCAACCCTGTTTGCTCCACCCCATTCAATAATAGTATTAAGATCTCGCGTAAAACGATCCTTCCATTCTTGATGGGACACCAGCGTTTTAAAAAATATGGGACGGAAGTCACTCTACCACCAAATGAATCGTGCCGCCAACTGCCCTCTATTTACACAGCAAACCCTTGTGCCACACGCGATCAAATGCCTTTGAAATATTAAGTGCAATGATTTGTGATTTACAAGGTTGTTGAATGCTCCTTTTGCATTGTTCAGTGACAACATAAATTAAGTCACCTACTGAACGCCCTCCACGAAAACCATACTGACAATCGGAAATTAAAAGGTTATCTTCCAAATATTTCGTCAGCTGAAAATTGATTATGGTCTCAAGTAATTTGGAAATCACCGAGACGATAGCGATTGGGCCATATTTTTAACGGACCGATTTGCTGATCTTTTTTGGCTAAGGATGTACGTTAGAAGTTTTCAAGTGGAGGAGAAATTGCCAAAAGACATAGATCGGTGGAACAAATATGATAGTGGCTTTGACAGAAATTTACAACGGCCAAAACCTAAACTCTTTAGGCCTGGATCTAATTAAGCGCATCGAAGAGCTGGCTAGAGAGATAATCGGTAGTGTTAAGATAGAATCAACTAAATTAAAGTTTGCAGTAAATTTTCGGGCGAGGAGATTAGCTTTTTCTTAGGTAGTAAAAAAAATATTATCCCCATCTTTCAGAGGTAAGTAGTTTAGATTATTTTCTATTATCCAAGAAGTTTTTCTCGACTTTACGAGCAAGGGACCAAAAGGTCCGATTGAATTAGGAAGAATGGTGGATCGCTGTCAGTAGAAGACATTTGTGAACTACTAGAAGTGCAACTTTTTAATATCCAGCGACTGCTCAATTTACTAAAAAATTAGCAACAAATGGTTGAATGATAAAAAAAATATTTTGAAAGATTTGAGTGAGTCCTAAGAACCCTAATGTCATTGTCATCCCCCGATTGGAAATCGAAATCTTTACCTTTCGATCCAAACACCAACGCAGCTTTAACTACTGTGCCATTTCCTCGAAACAGCACTGTGCAAAATTTAATCGTTTCTTAAATAAACAAAACTTAAAAAAACACTCATCAAAGAACATTAAACTTCCTCTCCACGTAAATTTTGCTTTACAATATTACTACCGACCGACCGGTAGAATTACATCACAAAAATAACTCATCAACATTTTCAATTCACCACAAACAATGTCAAGTTCATGAATAATTCAAATAGAAAAATTAAAATAAAAATAAAATTATTTACCTGCTATTCGTAAAACAGCTCGATCAGCTGGATCGAGTTGTAATATACTCAATGGCTTATCCTTAGCCCATTCAGCAAGGGATTCTCTATCCATCATTATGATTTGTTTATTATATTCCTTGTTTGTTGTCGAATCCTTTTAAATCACTTGGGTTAATTAAATTTCGAAAAATTTCACAGAAAAAATTCTTTAAATTTTTTTTTGTTTATTTTTAGTAATAAATTGCACGAAATTCATTATGTTAGCTAGGTATTTACTATAATTAATTAATTTTTTTATATTATATCACAATAATTTTTTTTTCCTTTTCATATACAAAATACACTTTTTGGTGTGTGACTCTTTCTAAACACACTAACACTTTATTTTTTGACACTTAAAATTAAATTTATATTTATCTGCATTGTCGTCTTTATACTTTTCACTTGTTTAATTATTTTATTTTTATCTACATAATATAATATGTATATTAAAGCACAGCTTATAATATTTAATTAAGTAATGACGACACACACTATAAAAAGTTAAATTAATTATTGTGTTACGGTTTTTGTTTTATCAAACACGGAAAAACACTAAAATTTTAGTGCACAATCATTTTTTACTCATCAAAAACAAAAAAAAAATATATTGAGCAACAAAATATACAAATGCACTAAAACACAACTACATTATTAAATAAAAAAAAAATAAAAAAAGCGAAATACAAAATGTAAGACAAAAAACTTCAAAAATATTTTAATGTGGATTAATAAAATTTAGTAATTTATTTAGAAGCAACTATTTTATTGTATTAATTTTTAATTTATTTTATAGTTTGCAAATGTAGAAAAAAAAAAAAAACTTAAAATTAAATAACAACAAACAACAAAAAAAAATTCGAGACTTCTTTACTTTATGAAAATGAAAATAGAAGTAAAAAAGGGATGCAATAATTTTCTTGAAAATACAAAAAAAAAATTTTTCTGTTTTATATCATTTTCTCTTTTTTTTCAGTTAGAATCAGCGGTTTTCTTCTTTTTATTACTCGTGATTTGATAGACAACAATACACGGTAGAAGAGAGAATGAGATAAAGAGAATTTATAAATCTTACGTGTTTTGTTTGATACGATGTGAAAACCTTCGGTTGAGTTATCAAAACAATTTTTGTACAGTGGTGGGTGTATATACCTTCGATGCACGATTACAGTAGCGTACGCGATAAATTTAATTCATTTTATTATGTTCATTGAAATTGAAAACCCGTTACGAAATATAAGAACAGTAAATTTTTGAATTATGTGGGCTCAATTTTTGACTACTACCATACTTTCATTTGCCACTGTACACTGTTTATATGAAAATAACAACCAACAAAAATAAATCACACGATTACGATTTCTACACGAAATACTCCATGCATAACAACAAAAAGAAATGTCAATTACGAGAAAGAGAGAATTTAGAGAAACGCCGGTGAGAAAATATCAAAAAAAAATTGTGTACACTTCGTTCAACAACAAACCAATATATACATGAACCGAAAAATCTAATTAGATCGCGTGTTTCTACTGTATTAGCTCGATATAAGTGCAAAGCGAGAAGTAAACAACAAAGAGTATATTTTATGGTTTAGAGTAGGACGGAAGATGATAAGACAATATAATAATTTTAGTACTTTAACACGTAAGTTCATTCGATTTCATTCATTGATGCCGAGCCGTTGTCAAAATATTATATGAAGGGGAAATTATATGGTTGCTTGAATATGCAAATTGAGCTACAATAATATTTCGTATACGAATCCTGTATGAATGGTTGAGCAAGTTTTTTTAACCTCACAATTAATAGTAAAAAATTCGTGATTATATACATTCCCGTTATTTACCAAACAAAATATTACTAATTAATTAAAGTAAATTCGAATTAATAAATAAATTCTGACATAAATCTGAATTTGACAGACAACAAAAAACTTGATTTCCAATTAGAACTAGGACAACACTTTTTAAACACAAAAACAACAAAACTTTTGAAGCACTAAAAATCCTTCCAAACACATTAACTATTATAATTTATAATTCACTAATTATTAAAACTAATTTACTATTTTTGTATTAATTTAAGGGATCACATTTTATATTTTAATTTATTATTTTAACTACAAATTGTTTCTCAAAGATTTTCTTGTGTTGTGATGTCGCACGGACTCCTACAGAATAAAATCAATAAATAAGAAAGATGGCGGATGACGTATCCTTTATTTAGTACCGTTTTGTACTAAACTGAAAGTGACCAAACTACCGATTTTAAAAATTCTAATTGGAAATATAATTTAATTAACCATATTCAAATACTTTATGGTACTGACATCTATATTCCACTAGTGAAACGACACTATACATTTTATATTCACCACTCAAAGTTGTGATGACATTTTGAAATGTCAAAATATTTATTTTTTTATTTACATCTGTCGATGACTGTCGTGTCACTTTAAGTTACGTTCGCTTATAATACTATATGAGGGTAATTACTGATAATTGAAATTACATCAGTACCAAATACAATGCTAAAAGCGGTCATTTTAATTGGTGGACCCCAAAAAGGTAAGTAATGTGTTATTTTGTTATGACCCTGCTTAAATTTTGTTTTCGTTTTTAGGTACCCGGTTTCGGCCACTTTCATTAGATATGCCTAAGCCACTATTCCCGATAGCCGGTCGACCGCTTATCCAGCATCATATCGAAGCGGCTGTTAGCATGAAAGATTTAAAAGAAATTTTAATTATTGGATTTTTCCCGGTTGCCCAAATGGAACATTTCGTCACCGAAATGCAAACGCTATTCAACGTAAGTATTCGGTATTTACAAGAGTTTACATCGCTCGGTACGGCTGGTGGTATGTATCATTTCCGGGATCAAATTCGTGCCGGAAATCCAACAGCATTTTTTGTGTTGAACGGTGATGTATGTGCTGATTTCCCACTCGACGAATTGTACCAGTTCCATAAGAATCGTAAAGGTAAATCGCTTGTTACTATTATGAGTACGGAGGCTACGCGACACCAATCGGTTAATTATGGTTGTCTTGTGGTCGATCAAAATTCTGGTGCAGTCACACATTACGTGGAAAAGCCAAATACTTACGTGTCTACGTTCATTAATTGTGGTGTCTATGTGGTCTCGGTGGATATATTTCAGCATCTGGCGACCATTTTCTACTCCAAAGATTTAAACCAAAGCAACGGGAATGGAAAAGACCAAGGCCATATACAATGGGAACAGGAAGTTTTGACACCGCTAGCAGGAACCGAAAAACTGTATGCTCTACCTGTCTCGAAATGGTGGTCACAGATAAAAACCGCAGGGTCAACAATTTATGCAAATCGTCATTACTTGGAACTTTATCGAAAAACACATCCTGAGCGATTAGCTAACGCCGGGATGAAAAATGATGCGTGCTCAGATGGAACTACAATTTGTAATATAATTCCGGATGTTTATGTGCATCCGACCGCTTCTATACATCCCACTGCAACGCTTGGTCCTAATGTTTCGATTGGCCCTGGAGCTTCGATCGGTCCAGGAGTTCGAATACGAGAATCAATAATTCTCGACAACGCGGTTATCCAGGATCATACACTCATTCTGCATAGTATAGTAGGGCGTGGTTCAACAATTGGGCAATGGGCACGGGTCGAAGGTACTCCAAGTGATCCCGATCCTAATAAACCTTTCGCCAAAATGGAAAATCCACCATTATTCAATACAGATGGACGTCTTAATCCGTCAATTACGATACTTGGTTGCAGTGTTACAGTGCCATCTGAGATGATTTTACTAAACTCGATAGTGTTGCCGCACAAAGAACTATCGCGTTGCTTCAAAAATGAAATTATTTTGTAGTCCTTCGAACTTGGAGACGCTGGAGTTTTATATAAGATATTTGAATAAAAATTATGTGTTACGCTCAATTATTTTTTACCGTTTTATATCAAGATCGACAATCCGTCCGTTTTCAATTTAAACGGTGGCAGATATCTATTCTGAGGAAGTAACACACCCAACTCTGTCGCAGTTTCTTTTAATTTGTATAGCTTTACACCGTTGCCAGTTAAAACGAGGACACGGACATACTCGGCCAATTTATGTTATCTCCAACCAGCCTTTAATAATAATCGGTCCTAGACAACTAGAAGAAGCCATGATATTATCTACCCGAGGAGTCACATTAATCTCTGCGCCTACCAAATGGGGTCTCAGCTCTCAAGGACTGCTGCACCATTCATTTAGGGTCGGCTCGCAGAGTTTGATCGAGCCAGCTTACTCTCTATTCTTTACTGCATGAACGGCATTACGGATTTTCATCAAATTGGGTCCACCACTACTAAAATTCATCTCAAAAATCTTGCATCACTGCACTGAGTTTTAGACTCATTGATTTTGAATTCAACGGAAGCTGAGAATTACCGAAGTCAGATTTTTACATTTCTCCTCAATAGGATTCAGACGCCACAATCGGAGATTAGCATCTCATACCTCATTGGAATTTCATTACCTTTTTGGTTGTTTTTTTGTTTTCTATGGAATCTGAGGCCGATACAAACACAACTCTGTCGTAGTTTAATATGAAACTCCTACATTTCACCGTTGCAAGTTAAAAAGAAAACGCATAGAAGTGGTCATCGTACTCAAGTTTCAAATTTCCCTTTTACCCTTTTTCAAGGTCAGCATCTCATACGTCGTTCGAATTTCTTCTAATTTTTAGTTTTTTCACGGCTATCTGATCTGGTACTGAATCATATCCACCACAGAAAATAATTATGTCCTTTCCACCGCTGCCAGTTAAAACGAGGACGAGGATTACCCTATCAGATGATACGGCCTATAGGGTCTGCACTCTCGAACACGAGATCATAGTTCTACTAATCGGTCGCAATCAAGTTTAAAAAAAAAACCTTTACAATTACACATCTCTATTCAATTAGAATTCAAATACAGTACCTCCCGAGGCCGGATCAAAGGTCAGAACCCCCCATCTCTTTCGTGTTTCAGCAACCATTTCGTTTAGGACTAAAAGGTAAAACCTTTGCTGTCTGTTCCGAGGCCTAAACACACTCGTTTTTAATTTATTTCCAACCATTCTGTAGTTGCATGAGAGATAGTTCGGCTAATGGGTTCTCTACTCTCACACATGGTTGTGCTAGTGATTATCACTTAATCGTAATCAAGTTTCAAATGATCGCTATCATCGATTAGAATCTCCCGATTGAAGGTTAGCATCTACCTGATTCGTATTTAATCAAGTCTTATAGCTATTTCTTTGCTATCTGTTCTGGGACAGGAACACACCTACCTTGGTCGCAATTTTATTAATAATGTCCTACTTTACACTGTTGCGGTATTGCCAGTTAAAACAAGGACGTGGATTTCCCTATTGTTCAATTAGCATTCAAATATATCTTCCGGTCCCTTCTCATTTCTAATTCGAATTTAATCAATTTTTTAGTTCGTTCTCTGCTTCCTGTTCTGTGCCGAAACACACACCTACCTCGGCCGAAATTTCATTTAATATTCTATTGTACACCGTTGCCAGTAAAAAAAGAAGGCACGACGATACCGTTGCACGTCCATTTCCCATATGTCTAACGCAATTTTCCAACAATATAGTAAAGTTTGTTCGGCCCATGAGTTATGTTACGGGGCCACACTTAGATTCAAACACAGCACTTTCCGAGCCAAGTACACAGCTTAAACCACTATGCCAATTGATCAAAGTTTCAATATCGTTAGGTGGTAATTTAAACTAAATTATTCAACATTTAGGGGTATTTAAAAAAACACCTTCCAAAAAATATACGATGATCTAAACAAAATTAAAAGTCACCCTTAATATTTATTTACTCATAAATTATCCCTTTTCACATGTCGGTACAATAAAAATCAACCATAATAATATACAAATCCTAATGTCTAGTGATCCCTAAGCAACAGGTTGCCGTTTCCTTTTCATTATAAGCAACTGTAATTAATTCATGTGTCAGACAGAGATGACTATATAAAAAAAGTAAATAAATAACAGGTAATCCAGGTATCAACAACATCTTGTAAGTGTGTTACCTGATTCGAAAATTCTTAAAACAATTTCAATTACGTTTTTCTCTTGTAATTATTTACGTAAAACGATATGTACGACCATTTTGAGACAAAGGCGGAACTAAACAACTGATATTAATGAAATAGGAGGAGAAATTCTTTTGATTACATATATAGAAAATGTATTTATAATTAAATTTTGAAAATGGTGGAAAATTTTTTTACAATCTCGCAGGGTTTACAAACGTAAATTATATTCACCACCGACTTAATAAAATCGTTGTGCCAAGGTAATTTTTTATTTATTTTTGTATATTTTCTTCATAACAAATTCGTGCTCACCTGGTGATCATTGACGGAATTTACGATCAACAAGTCAGTCTTTTTTTACCTGTCACAGGTATTAGACAACGTAATTTTGAGACGTAAAATCGAATATTTTACTTGAAAGTAGACTTTTTTTTTTTATTTTATATTCTATTTAGACAAATAAAAAAACTATTAAATGGATTTAAATTTTATAATTAATTTGATTATTATATTAATAAAACAAAAAAAAGAAGTGAAATAGTGTATTTTAAGTGAACAAGTAGGGATCGAAGTGAATTTTTTGAGCTAAAATCCATTCCCTCAATTAGTAAAATGTGTATGTGAAATTTTTTTTTTTTTTTTTAGTTGGAAATTATTGAAAAATTAATAAAAAAAAAGAAAATAGCTAACAAAACCTGTGATAATAAAATAATGTGTATGCGAGTGATATTATTGAGACTTGTTTATTAGTTTATCAAACGCACATTTATTAAATTAAATTAAGGTGAACATTTATTTGATTTTTTTTATAATAATCCATTTTGGTTAAGTTTTTGACGCATCGCTGAGTTGAAATTTCGATACAGATATTTTTTTTTTTGTGTGTAAATTTCGTTTTGTAGTAGTGTGGTAGGGTATATTATGATGGTCGTGGTATTTCTTTCGATTTGCGGACATTCCCCCCAAAATTACGAATTTTTTTTTAACATGTTTAAATTGTCGCGTTCGACATTTGTAAAAATTTTCTTTTATTTATTTATCAATAAAGGCTTAATTAATTATTAAAATTTTTTATTTAGTTTTGTATAAATTTTCATAAATTTTATCAATAACACAAATACAGCTATATCCGATCGTAGATTCGTGTACGTACGTAGATATAAAAAATAAATAAAAGTACAGTTACAAAAACAAAAAAATGTTGAAGCATCTTATAGTTGAGTGCGTAAATATTGTCACGACAGGTGAAGGTTTATTATGAGATTAATTTTTGTTGTTGTATTATTGGTATTGATGCAAGATTGAGGAAAGGCTAAATTATGAAGAATTTTTGAAACGGTTATTAAATAAGCAGCTTTCCAATTTATCGGTTCTAAGATTTATAGTTGGGCTAATATATCGTAGAAGAATTGTACAGCAACTAAAACTTTCATAATTTTAGTCAGAACTAATAGATCTACATAACAATAAAAGGATTGGTTAGAATGCTAGCTATTCCGTCTGCCTTTATAAATTGACGATAGCAAAGTATTATAGTTAGTTAAGTCTTCTAGTTGTCTAGCTACATCGAATCGGATGGAGCCGGATTGTTGATATGGCACGACGGAACAATGTAGATTATTATTACTGAAATCGCTGATATTTTAGCTAATATTATAAAGGATTGTTTAGTTTAACAGGACTAAAGAAATGTATAAGTTTTGATCAGTGATGAAAATAAATTTGATGGCAATTAATTTTGACTATTTTGTTTTTTTTTTACAAAATAATTAAGATGAACGATTTTTGAAGTATATTATAAAGTTTGTGTAATTCTTCAGCGTACAACCAAGTAGCATGCTTAAAACATCATATCTGATTATTATACTAAATTGATGTTTGCTTAAGAAAGCGAAGGTATTATATTTTCACTTATTAAATATATGATTACGTTAATCGGATTTATATCAAAAAGGTCGAAAAAGATTGAAAATATTAGTCCGAAACCCTGAACACCAATCCTCGAAAAACGAAATTTTGAAACTTAAATTGATCTCTTAATAAAATATAAAATGCAGTAAAATATCGAAAAATATTGAAATTAGTTATTTTCCAACGCTATGAATTAAACACCAAAGCTCTTTCGTGAACTGTTGAGGCCTAGACAAAACAATTATATATATATACCCCAAAACGCTATCTTAGGCTAGACTCTATATCATTTTTCAACCAAACTTAAAAGTCTTAACGATCGATCGTATACCGTTAAAAAATAGGAGAAGGGAGAAAAACTGTAGAAAATTATAACAAATTATAGATTTCGAATTGCAATCCAAAAATTTCTGTTGCATTCCTGTAGCAATATTCTGGTTTTCTCGGGAAATTAAAGATATATATTGCTATATTACTAAAAGTTATTGGAAAAAATCAACGTTAAAACTGCTTTAGTTTGAAATAATTTTCCTTAATAATAGAAATTCTTAATCGTCAGGCAACGCTTTGGAAAAATGAATTACCCAACTGCTAAAAAAGGTCCTATTCTTAAATCAAAATAATATCGGAATAGGGCTCGTGATTATAATAGTTTCTATAATTATTGTCATCCTAGACTTTGAGGTCATATTGGAAAAATTTATTTAAGTTTATTTAAACATTTTTTTAATTCATATAAATACAGTTCAGCATATAAATACCTCTTGATTAATAATTTTTTTATAGATCTCGAATGCAAATATGTAGTATGTATTTACATAGGTATCTGGTTCATCGTACCTTTGATGGTGTCATTTCGTACCGCAAAACTTGTCATTTTTGGCTCATAATTATAAAGGCTAATGATACGAATCATTCTCAGATGATTTTTTGTCTGACAAGGATTGTGAATCTGATTCAGTTTCTGAGTCAGATTCTGATTGTGAGGTATCATCATCGCTTTCCTCGTCAACTGTAAATAAATATTTTGTGGGTTTGGGGCAAATCGATATGTTTTGGTTCGGTGTGGATGAATTATTATTAGAAATTACATTTATGTGCACATTTTTGTGCTCTGGCTTTAATGTATTCTATGGGCAATACTATTCGTTGAAGTCTTCTTCAATCGATTTTGCGATCTGAATGCGGATATGTATTTTTCTTTTTGGAATTTGATTTTACGGTCAGAATCTGCTTGTGACATTAAGTTCTCGTTACGAAATAATTTGGCAAGACCTCGTCATCAGAATATAAATACCTACTTTTGTTTTGCATTTGGAGCTTGCTCATCATTCAAGAAAAAGTACTGATTATTATTTTTTGAACAAACAAAAAGTGGGCTGTCAAAATTATGCATTGAGTTTTATTACTCAATAAGTTCAAAATTACAGTGTAGCCTGTGTTTTAAATTAAAACGGTTTAACTTCACCCTAACGCACTGTGGTTATTTTTTTGTCAGGTGTTTTTTATGTTGCACGCTGTCAAAGAATTTACATCCGTTGAAAAATTGAAAATTCCGATAAAAATTTAGTTTTAAATGGTCGTATGAGCTTATGTTTGGCTTTATTGCGATGGCCGGAGAAAATTTCGGCCAGTTACACAGCTAGATCAAAACGGACTTATTTTTTAGAAATATGAACATAATTTGGAACAAATGTGGGACTAAATGAAAGAACTTGAATAATAAAAGATTATGACCAATATATTACCATTATAATTGATGTAATTATCTTTAAATTACCAAAAATGACCGTAGTAGCTGCGATCTCCGATAGTTCCCTTAGTATTACCTCTAACGAGTCAGTACTTTTATTTTGGCAAACTCAATTGAGATTAGGAAATCGTCAGATTAACAACTTGTACAGCTTGTCAGCATTTGTAAGACATTTAGACTTTAGCAGTGATCTCAGCAGAATATGTCTTTAATATATAACATTCTTAAACATTGTATGTCTTTATATATAGTGTGAAATCCATCCCTATAATAAAATATATTACCTCATATCTGTTTATCGCAATTTATTGCGGTTCGGTTAAGAACTCGCTAAAATTTAAGTTACAAAGGTGTACTAAAATATCAAGGGAATTATAGTTTTATGGTTATGCAAAAAATATAAATGCTAAATTATTATGTGATTATTTCTCACACAATTATAAATCTCATTTAATGTTAAACAATATTTACATAGTAATAATTTGACACACTATTAAAGTAACTTAATTTCGTAATTATTAAAATGCAACCGCAAAAACTATTGTGTTCCAAAATTTTATAATCGTACTGTAAAATTTCCATAATAAAAAATAAACAAAAAAAAATATTATTAATGACTGGTTTTCATGAAATAAAACGAGACAAAACGATCGAGAAGTGAAGTGCGCCAAAACAAGACAAACAACAAAATACAAAACTTTTTTTAATCCAAGTGCTAATGTATTTGTGTTTATGAAGTAACCAACCTGTTGTTTTGGAAAAAATAAAGTTAAAAGTAAAAAAAAACTTTTCTCAAAACTATTTTTTATTCGTTGTTTTCTTTAAGACACACACGGGTTGACACGTGTTCAATAGTTTTCGGTTCAAATATTTGAATTTTAAAAAGAAATGTTTACTCTTCATCGCTATAGTCCAACATAATTCCACTACACTCAACATTGAATTTAGTCAGTGACACCTTGCCAAAAAGTCTTGTTTTGTATTACGTAATTGCGACACCGTGCATGTATTTAAGTATAAAAGAAGAAACATAAGACAACAGAAAATTTGTCTTAACGACGAATTGAGAGAACAGATTGGTGTGTTTGTCTGTATATTTGTGTTCGAGTACATGTTACCTTATTATTTAATAAACAACAGAAATATTATTATTTTTTTGATTTTTTAACAAAACACAGCAATAATGGCTGCGCGAATAGTTTCATTTACTACTTGCATTACGTTACTTTCAATTTAAATCCATATATAAGCGTAAAGTTTGTATGTAACGTAAGAAATGTATGTAATGATCGCGAAATATTTGTATATCCGGTATATGATCGCTCCTCCCAAAAACAAACCGTTAGTTAATGTTTTGGTTTTTATTCATACAAAAAACAGTTTGATCAACAACTTTTCAGACGCGAAACTAATTTTGGCCTTAAATGTGTGATACTCCACGGTGAACAGAAATTCGATTAAATTACTCTGGTTTATGTGTTAAATTAGCTTAACCGAGAAGAATCATCAACAAAATTGACTTTGACTATTGTAAAACAAATCACAAACATCCAATTAACATTTGTAAACAAAGTGTGCAATGGGATTTTTTTGGTGAAAGCACAGTCATAACATAAAATAATGCTTATAATTTGTAATTTACACATGAGCGAATAAAGTACCAGTGACAGCAATATTTTGCGGGTATATGGAGTTTTAAGCTTTTTTTAGGTTAGATTTGAAAAGATAGCACTATTTAGCTGTAGTAAAAGGTTTGTTTGAATGTAATTCCTAAATGCGTTATGTGCCATTGATATTTTTCATTGCTGGGCTTTATCGAATCAAAATCTGGCGCTGTATATATCGATCCCGAGCATAATCGTATTATAATTGTATAGATAACCAGAAGGAGACAAGTCGTTCTCTCAGTGCATTAATAGATGAAAAAGAGTCGTTGCCTAAATTAACAAACAAAAAATAAATTGGAATCTGTTCCAGAAACTAGTCAGTGACAATGTCAATCTTCAAGTGCCAATTAAGAATTCGGCACAATTCGAGGACCAATTAGAACTAGTTAATAATATTATACAATAAGCAGCCTGGGATAGTACGCCTATTAGTAAATAAAAAACTTGAGTTATACGCGCAAAGGAAAAAGCTGATTTGTTTGCATCATATATTGGAGATACATTTCGACCTCCCCCCCCCCCCCAAGACAATAGAACAAAACAAAATCGACAGAGAAATCATAAAACCTGTATCTTTACAAAAGTTAAAAGTTGAAATCAGCAATAAGCTAGATTAAAAATAATCTCCGAGCTATGATCTAATTAAAGAACTATTGGTTTAATCACTATTACAAAACAACTATTACAGAAAAAGGATTCCAAAAGTTACTTCAAATAATTAATGTTCCACTCAAATAGAAAATGGCAGATGTGATAATGATATCAAAACCAAGCAAACCACCTAACGATAAAAAATCGTATAGGACGATTTCTTTCCCACCTATTTCAAAATTATTTGAAAAATTGCTAAAAAAATCTTATTCCTTCCCAACAATTCGGTTTCAGAGAAAAACTGTGTAAAATAGGTTTACGGCATCACAGACATAATTGAAAAAGTGCTGGAAAAAATAATAAGAAGAACATTTTCGGGAAGAATATGAAGATGAATACTCTTCATTGACGAAATTATCAGCAAGGGAACCACAAAGTTGTCATGGGGCTAATTCAGTATATCATATAAACAAAACATTTTACAAATGCAGAAGAAACAGCCAAATAGCTAGACAAGGCACTTTACGCTAAGCTTAAGTGGAAAGAGCATGCCAAAGAAAAAGAAAAGAGCTTAACATCAAATACAGAAAATTTACTGTTATTAAGAAGACAGGCCGATCCAGGCAAAATCCTCCTTGGTAGTCAATTACCTATAATTTCCCCCGTCAAAGGAGTGATTATCTCCAACCTGTATTAGGTAAGACAGTAATTTGTATGATGTGCAAAGGTCTGTGGCTACGCCAAAATTGTTTTCGTTTTTTGTTTTGTTGATCTCTTTTGTTAAGAATAGGGAATACAGTAGCTACTTTCCATTCATCAGGCATAACTTTGCTTGGACATCAACCCCAAATGACAGGGTTTGTGTTTAGCTTTTGCTCATGGAAAGTGTGAACTCCTTGCAAGGTAGGTCCTCTCTATACATCTCTGCAGTCTGTGTGTAAAAACTTGCATTTAATACATGTTGAACATTTATTAATTCAGAAAAGCGCTTCTTCCAAGTGTCGAGTACTGCATCTATATTAACATGAAGATTTTTAACCTAGTAATGTTACGTGAACTGCGCTTATTACTGAGTTGTTGTACTCTGAAGACTTTAGTCCTCCATTATTAGCGTTTTTTCCGCCTACAAAGTTGCTAAGTGGTTCTCCTATAGCAAATCCTATAGATAAACTGAATTGTTAAAAACGGCTAACATCAGTTGGCGCAAGAATACAAATGATTGTTTTGTTTAGTCGTCTCCTATGACAAGCCAAACACGTTATGGTGGAATTCTACGGATATCATGCTCGTTTATAAGTGTTTTAATAGGTGTTCGACTGTCATTGTTCATAGTAGCTTGTAGCTCTTCCAATACTTATTATGTATATCGAGATCAATCGGGCACCTTCAATGAATAAAGGGTCATTTATGCTGGAGCCTGTTTAAATATAATTAATTTTTAAATGTACGTTGAACTTGAAGTAATCTTCTCTATTGAAATTATCAACGGGCCTTGGGCCCTAAAAGAAATGCAAAACTAAACTTGCCGAGGTCCTCCACTTTTTGGCTTCCGATTTTCTTAGTCTGGTTATATTTTAACGGTATCTTAATTCAAAGAATTTCATGCTCGTGTATAAGTACTTAACGGAACACGTGAGTGCCCCCCAACCACATATGTCATTTTACATAATAAAAAATATGATCTGGAAGCGATACAAATTTAAATCGTTATGGTAGAATTCCAATTTCCTGTATACATTTTTGACATTTTTACTTTTATGTTCATCGCTGTGCAATACGCTCGATGCATATATGCAGGAATATACGCGAACAAATAAAAATAAAATAAAAATCCACATATATTAGGAAACCTTTTTTTATGATTATTAATGCAACCAAATTTTTGAATATGCATAAAAAAAAATTTGCCAAAAATAGTTTTGCGATTTTATTTTTGTTATAAAACCAGTTCGTATATCAACCGTGACTTCTTAATACTAACATATCCTGTGCAAATTTGTAGGTACTGTAAATGTATTAGGTTTGAAAAAAATTGCGTAAACTACATAATAGTAACCTTAAGGTGCCTAGGTCCTGCACTCCATAGCCTATATTAAGTAAAATTAAGACAACGATTGCATTTTATTTATTTGCTTCTAACTTTAATTAATCCAACGTATTTTCACGCACAATTATATTTAAAACATTAACATGTTAATTAATTTCGAGTTAGTTGAAAACGAACGGCATTACTCACTGCATAAGAGATCAAAGATTGCATCTAATTATTTTCTTTCATTTTTTCAATTTTTTATTTAAATAAATTATTCAAACGGAAACTTTTATTATATTATTTATTTATATAAATGCAACTCACAATAATAATTTTCTTAATTATAACATTCAAAGGTCAGATAAAAACTACACTTCAAGAAAACACCATTTCTGGCGCATATATATGTTCACATGATTTTATTGTGTGCTAACTAATACAGGAACTTTTTGAAGGAAACTGTGCCAACTACGAAAAGAACTTTAACCTCGATTTTATTTTTTGAGATTGGCACGTCTGATTTTTGATAACTCGCATTTTTTTTAAGTACTACATCTTTTTTATTATAATTTTTGACACGTTCGATGAAGTCAAAATTACTTTAATAGAAATCGCGAGAAAATATAGTTTAGAATGGCATACAAATATAATTTTTTTATAAAAACTATGACAGTAATTAATGGGATTAAACAAGTCATTCGTAAAATATTCCTCAAATAATATTATGAGTTTTAAAAATGTACCAATCCGCTCACTTCGACGGATTTCTATCAAAAATATATTCCTTTCTAAAGTGAAAATGAATTAAATGCGATTGTTA
The DNA here is from genome assembly GCA_963556175.1 of Tipula confusa. Taxonomy (NCBI): domain Eukaryota; kingdom Metazoa; phylum Arthropoda; class Insecta; order Diptera; family Tipulidae; genus Tipula; species Tipula confusa. The sequence goes on from OY744476.1 coordinate 3,368,313, forward strand.
ATCTTTTTATCGCGACATATTTGAAAGATACACGGACAAATATGTGGTAAAATATTCGATTCCTGCGATTTAAGTTCAGATCGCCATTATAAAAAATTTCTCTTTGAAATAAAATCCGTTTACACATTGTACAATTTAAAAGGTTAGAGTACTAAGAAGTTACTTAAAAAAATATTAATCAAGATTTCTGATGACAAACTAATCGATCTGTAAAAAATGGCAATTGTTTCAGTTGATTAATCGAATGTTTAGCATTAAATTAATTTTTATCGACTAATGGTAATAGACACACGCACATACCATCACAGGTTCTAATACTATAATTATTAATTTAAATGCATTTCTGTAAGCCGATTATTATTTTTTGTTTTTGGAAGGTGATGGAGTTCAAATTTCTTAATGTAATTTTTAAGTATATAACTAAACAAGTCTTACAAATTTGAATGGTATCCAACATTAAAGTTGTCATTTATAAAGAAAACCTTTTGTCTTTTGTTTAAAATATTATAATCTTAAATCAAAAAAGTTCCTTTTAAAACTATGAATAATAGTTTTGAATTTTACAAGTTAATCAAATTATGAGTTTTAAAACACTTAAGATACATTTTAACAATCTCTTGGCCAATTCAAATTATGTCAATTATAGCAATTTATCATCACGACTCACCTTGTGAGCAGATTTACTTACTAAGACACCATCCAATAAAAGTATAAGTAATATATTGTTAAAACTGACTCAATAGATTTTTTATGGTAATTTTGTTAATTATACGAGTAATTACTCTTAGCCATAACTTGTTATGATAATGTTAAAATAGTAACAACTTTACACCTCTTTTAGTAATATCATTGATATTGTGTAGCTGTCTAACTCGCTATAAATTCTAGATTTAGTATCACGACGGTAGCAGTCGTACTGCACAAAATAGCCACAATCTTCATAAGATTAAAATTTTGTCGGTGACGAGCCTAGTCAATAAAACAAAAGCTCTTGCCAGTTAGTGAAATTCTTCCATTTACTAATATTAATCCCCTAAATACTTACATTCCAACTCGATAAAAATCGACATATGATGAAATAATAATTTTATTCGGTTCTACCTAAAAAGTAGATTGGGTGCGAATTTAAGCTCGCTTCTATTTTCTTGTTTAGCTTCTAAGTAGGTTCTTCAGTTATAAATAATGCATAGATCTAGATATTTATTAATATTCGAATAAGACCTATCGGTGGAATTTCTGATTTTTGTTATGTATTTTTTTAAGCTGCATCAGTCATTGATGCAACAACGTTCCGTGTTGATCTTTACAAACTATGTATCGTATTCCTGCTGTATAAAAATGGTTATTTTATTCGAAGCACATCTTTCAGGTGTATTTTCTATTATGTATCTGATTTTTTGTAATGTTGAAATTGGTATGCATTTTTGGTAAACCTATAAATTGCCATTCTTATACACTGTGCTGAACCTGGATAATTGTTGGATGGTTGAATCAGAAGTACGTGGAGTTTTTAGTTTCGTTGTTTCTAAAGCTTAAAATCTTCTAGTAAACTAAAAACCTAATGATCAGTTGTTTTCTTATATTTGAAATTATAATTTCGAAGTAAGTGGGATTCCCTGGTACAGCATAAATGATGCATCAGTAATAAATACTTAGAACAGAACAATAAGCCAACTGATTTATACTAATGAAACTAAGTGCACTAATATTAAGAAACTTGCCAAAAATAGTAATTGATTTCATCATAAAATATAATACCGACGACACCTGCTGATGTTTCTTTAGAAGAATTGAATATATTGCAAGTTAAAATGTATATCGACCTACAACCATTTAGCTAAAAAAAAAAACTTGTCATACTCGACAAATTAAAATTTTCACTTTAATGATCTCTCAACCCAAAAAAGTTTTCAATCTCGGAAAACGACAAGTAGGGTATTGAATCCGATCTTTATATTTTATAGACTACCTTACACATTAACCTAAAAGAAGCCAGTTTTCATCTTGATAAAAAATGGCTTGATGCTAAAAACGGAAAACCGTCACTATGTTCAAATAAGGAACTGATAAAAACCCTATCAAATGTATTGATGACGGAAAAAAACAAAATTATTGGATAACTCTGACAAGACCTGCGTTGTCTTTACTTTATGTGATATCTAACGATTCTACGTTATTCTAAGTTTTTTCCAGACATTTTAATGGAAAATAAACGGAATACTATTATCATAGAGATGCGTTTTAAACATGTTATAGTTTAGAAATAGGGTTTTCTCAGTTTTATCGCTTTCCCGTCACTCGAATTTGGTGCGCACGAGATCGATTGTCTGTCGACTTGTATGGCATGTGACGCCATCTCGTTGAACCCAACGGTTATCCACATTCATAGTGTTGATTTAAGGCCATGAAAGTTGGTTAGCATGCTTCTATAACGGTTGCCATTGAATATAAAGGCGTTTCCAGCAGCGGTTTCGAAGACAAATTGGGACAGTTATGCCACCACACCAAAATCCACACTAAACTGGTAATCTTGGTGGATACATTGGCTTTTCTAAGATCACGTGTGACTGTTCCGAACCCCTAATCTGGCAGTTATGCTAGTACATAGCCCCCGAGATGGAAATGCTTTTCTGAAAAGATGATTTTTCGATAAAAATTACTTTGCAAATAAGTTTTCAATATTTCGAAACGCATTTCAAACGAAAACATGATGTTGGAGCTGTCAATGTTTGAAGCGTTGTTATAATATAAGTGTTGCCATAGCCTATGATTTAAAAACAAACCAATAGATGGCCAACCCCCCTTTTTGCCGATATAATATTTTTTTAAACATTTTTAAAAATGTGTAAGCTAACCAAAGCTCGAAAATTTTTGGATTTCTAAAAATTGAGCTTGAAAATTCAATAACTTTTTCGTTCAATTTTATATATTTTGTTAGCTTTAATCTAAATTAGCAGCATAAGCCACCCATTATAAGTTTGTGATTAACTAAATTAAGTAGTACATTAAGTGTACTAAATTAAGCATTTGGATGTGCGCTACAAAATTTACAGCAAATAAATGACCCTCAAAAATTTCAAAGCACAATTTTTAAATCATTTCATAATTTATCATATCCAGGCACTAAATAAAGCATCTATTCAAATTTTAACAGGTGCGTTAATTGCTGGCATTTCACGCTTACAGGCATCAACGATATTGTGTACGTTATTCGGGCTGAAACAATTTCTTTACCATATATTGGTAAAGTCTCCTTTTTTGGTCTAACTGGATTTCAGCGACAATTTTAACAGAGAAAAAAAGACAATTCTTAATTTTCAACTTTTTTCTGAAATTTAATTGGTTTTGAGTGAAAAAATGACTAACTAGAACACAAAATAATAGAACGATGGCACCATTTAGTCCTAGAAATAGCACATGTTAATAGTTTTTTTACCGTCTGGACTCAAAACCAAATTATAGATTACGCTTATCCTGAAATTAAGCATTATTCCATCCAAAATTACTGCCAACTCTGAGAACCATCCTACTCCGAGGACGATCGTCGCTGTCTTCGGCCAATGTATCTACCAAACGATAGCCCTTTTCTTAAATATCGCTGCAACATTCGTTTCAAATCGGCAGAAAATGATCTTTAACATCATATTTGTACGTATGTCTACGATAGAAATTGGATCACTTGCTTTCGTATGTTTGACCCTTACACTTATTACACACTACGCTTATTACATATATGTACATACATTAAACTGATCAAAAATTTCTCAACATTTTATTTTACCAAATTAATCAAACTCAAGAAGATCATCAAAAGGTTAAGATAGAAAACAACTGAAATGTCTTTTATATTTTGAAAATGACAATTAACATCTTCACATACCAAACTCTCTTGTCTACACTATAGAAATAAAAACAAATTTTATGTTTAACCCGTTAGAGATGCTTCATGTACGTTGCTACTTTGATTAAATCAAGAAATTTGTTTTTGATTGACATTCACATAAAACGGAATGCGTTCTCTTTTTGGTGGCTCTAAATTTTAGTGTTTATATCAAGTGGTTGGTGGCCATTAATATATCATCTTTATTACTGTAATATTTTTTTTTTTAGTCGTTTTACACATTTATTAGTTATTTAATTAAGTAAATAATTAAAGTTAATTTAATTAAAAATTTACATTTGACAATTTTTTTTAACTCGTTTTTTTTTGCTTATTTTTAGGTGTAAACATAAAATTTGGCAACAACAAATTGAAATTAATATAATATAATGAAGTTACTACTTACCGCTTAAATTAATAAATTTATTAAGTTTTTTTTATGATTATTGTTATTTTTTATTACAAGTGCAATTTAAAATTAAAAAATTGTTTTTCTTAAAATATTATTGAAAAAAAAAAAAAAAATTAAGTTTAAAAGTTAAAAATTATTACTCAAGTGTGTAATTTAGTGCAATTTAGTTAAAATGCTCGTCCCTGGGCATATTGTATCATGTTATCTAGCCACAGGTGGCTTAGGCGGTGCTGCACTAGGTTCGGATGAAAAAGATATTGCGCTATTAGTATTTGTTATTATTGAAGATCGGACGACAAAGGTGAGTGAATTTATAAATAATAGAACATTTTATGCATAGTTATGTTTTGATCGAGTTCAATATTCGTTGATTTCCATACATAATGATTATTTAAGTATTAACTTTGAAAACTTAATTAGGCGTAAAATATATGTAAACAAGGTATTAAATTGAAATTAATTTTTTTTATGTTTTATGGTTTCATGTTATTTATGTATATAATAATCTAACGTGTACATATCGCCAGCAAGGATAATTTTTTGGTTAGATGTGTTTTGGTATCTTTGTAAAAATAGTTATATTGTGGAACCTCTCGTTTATCGTATAGCTGTACAAAATAAATAAATCGGCTTTTTTCATTAAGGTAGCGTTGATAAGTTATCAAATATCCAATTGTTTCAATATTTGAAGTAAATAATTTTTAAAATTATTTTTTGACAATGCCTGGTAAATACACGTGTGCCTATGTTATTATTAGCCGATATAAATAATAATAATCGTTTTTGATTAATCCATTTATATATTAGATGTTTATATTGTGCAAGGCAACCAAACAGAGGAAGTAGTCCTCTATTTCGAAGAGCCACTGAGGCCGACCGCCTGCTCTATGCCTTTCAAATGATGCTTTACTCTTAGAAACCGATACATCATTCATGTAGGTTTTGCATGATGAAAGTGACCGAACCAGCCTATTTTACTTCCTAAACAACATAAGTAAGGAGTGAAGACGGTAATTGCGGTCATCTTCGCACTAGAGGCCACATCTTGCATTTAATTTTGGAGCTTAAACTAAATTCCATTGCGTCGTGATCTCTAAAAAGTGATCAAATATTATTTTTTGAATCATTGATTTGTAGACCAATGAAAACAGAAAATTAAAGAAATGGAATAATAGTTCTTTCATACAGTCGTCCTTCAGCCTAATTACATAGACTGATCGTATAAGATGTTGTCCTGAGATTTCTTTCTTACGAAAGACGAAGTTTCATATGAAATTAAAGCCAAATAGAATCGGCATCATAGATATCGCAAATTTTTTCTAAAAGTTGTTTTAAAATGAGTCATTCATTATGTTTGGGTTGGCCAGAAGAAGTCCAGCACCAATACTGCTGAAGCAAACTTTAATTTAAAGCTACATGTAGTTTTGAGACTTATAGTTTTTAGTTTTTAAGGCTTTCGATTTCTGAGCAGAGTCAAGCATCGTTTTTGTTAACAACCACGTTCCACATGGACATTTTTAATTGAGTATTCTTTACTTGGGTAAGGGTCTTTTAAGAGATTCAAACCTTAAAAGTGCGTAAATATTACATAAGTTCCGATGAATATCCTAGGATTTTCATTCGTGTCCTTTCCAATCAATTTTCAAATCAAACCATATAATCAGTCAAGCCACGCCCCATAATCGAGTTGGAATTATTTTATCTTTGTCTAAATCATCTGAGGCGTAAATAAAAAAAATAAAAAATAAAGAGCGTGGAAGAAAAATCTTAAGATATTCATCCGATGTTGTGTGCGCATCTTTAGTTGCCTCCTGTGTTAAGCAAGGAAGAATTATACAGGTTTCACTTCAATTCTTCGTAATTAAAAATTAACAATCTCTTTAACAATCCTTCTTCATTGTTACTGTTTAGTACAGTTAACATTTTTTTTGAGTTAAACGATTTCGCTCTACTGTCATTCTTACTTGTGGCTTTACTTTTCTAATTTCGTGTAAATTTTCCTTCATGAAAATAGACACTTTTGCAGGTCGCCTTTGAATTTTAAACTTTTCAGTGAAAGGATAGACATTCTAGAAAATTACTCGTATTTGTTCGCTAAGTTTTCCTGCAATTTGTTTCTGGTATTGTGTAATTAATAAATCATGAATATCGCGAACAGTCAATATCGTCAACAGTCATATTCATAAAACTTCCTCTTCGACGCAGATCTACCAAGTCTTAATATGGCACATTTTCTTTCTAAAGTAACGATGGCCATATATTTTTCTGACATGCATTTTTTTTTTATTCAAATGATTGATGGAGTCCTAACCGGACCTGGCCTTTTAAACGTAGGTTTAAAGATGACTTCGTTTCGATTGTAAAATTATTAAATTTATTGAATTTGTTTCTTAAAATAGAAAATTCATTCTACTACCAGACGATGCCTTTAGATGATCAACTTGATTTGAAATTATTTTGGAAAATTGTAAAAAATTCCAGTTTTTTTTTCTAAATTACTTTCATTCATAAAAAAGATACTACTATCGTCATAATTATGAATTATAATTAATTAATTATTATTTTTATATTGAAACGTGTTTCATAATTTATGATAGTGTTCTCATAACTTTTAAATAATTATATCGATATACTATCAGTAAAGTTCTATATCTATACGGCAACATTGCATAATGTCTACAGTGTAGCATTAGTAAAATACTCATAAATCATTATATATGGGCGTGTTACGCTATTTTCTTAATTTAAGATTTAATTACTGCCAGCTGTTACTAAATCGCCATTTTTGTGTGGCTCAAACTAAAAAAAAAACTATTGCATTAAATCTAAATTTAAAGATGATACCGAAATGGAATGAGAGAAACACGCCCACGTTTAAAATCAAATAGCGCAATTCTATCGTCGCTTCATATTTTGTTTATTACACAAACGTAATCAAATTATGTTCGACTTCGAATGTAAAAAATTTTAAAAGATGAATGAATGAAAACAATTAAGAAATTAACCAATGAGATCAGTAAATGTTTGTACGTTATATACAAAATGTGTATACATTGGTCAGTTTAGTTTGTTTGACATTTCATAATGACTAAAGCTGGATTTGGTCATATGACAAAAAATATACTTCCTTTTGCGTATCAATTTTCCATATCTAAATCGATGTTTTCCCTGTTTATACCTCTAAGCAGCGCTCTAAATCGTATTCCATAAAAATCAAATCGTTATGTAAATTAGGTAATCATCTAATCATATATACACACATATATATATATATATATATATATATATATATATATATATATATATATATATATATATATATATATATATATATATATAACCTAAAACGGACGTACGTTATTGAATAAAATATTAAATTTTTTTCACCTTTGGCCACCACGTTTTGTGTACTCGTATTTTGAATTTTTTCTAAAACTTACAATTTTATTTATTCATATTATACGAACTGTATGAACTTTTGGCTAAATTAACATCTTAAAACGTACAAAAGTAAAAACGTTCTAAACTAATTAAAATACGAATTATAATCGAGTTAAGTAAATTTTTTTTTTAAAAACTATGCATATTGTCAACTTACCTACACGAGCGCAGTGTTTACCTAAAATATACATACATTTTGATAAGTATTATTATTTTTTAATTCCGGAAGTTATAGTTTAACAATTTTTTCCAATTATTATTTAAAAAATTAAAACAACAATACAACTTTGTATTGTAATAATGGCATAATTTTGCAATAATTAGCCTTTCGATGCGTAAACGAGCCTATAGTATTTTATATTATTGATCGTTATTTGATAATTTATGAAAATCGTTATTATGAAATTTATTCATTCGCCATTGGAATGGTAAGTTTTAAAAAACAATTATCAAAACAGCGACTTTAATAATACAAACAAATGAACATACATATTTTTTTTTATAAATTCCCAGCTTTAACGGGCTCTGTAAATCTTCTTCTCTTGTTAAAGTAAACACAGTTTGGTAATGGGTTGCTTTATTGTGGATTTTGTCAATTTACATTTTTACCATTTTCAAAACCATTGCAATCGCTTCTAAACGTTTTGCCACCCTGAAAGACGATTATCTGCATTTCAAGTAGCTTATTATTAGGAATCCAGTACGGGTTGAACCAATTAAAAACGATTTAAGTGAGGTTGGCATTCCTCGATTTACCCATAGCCACTCAAAAATATGACCAAGAACCTCTATGCGTGCTACAAATTGTCTATGCGCTGCAATGATTACTTCTGCTGGTAAATTGCCCGAGATGTTCGAGGTGGCGCCTGCAAAGTCAACCAAGCTTTAAGTGAATGGTCCTGAAGAGTGATAAACTTTTCTGGTAGGTTTGCCTTGATTTGTTGGCTTGTTGCATGTAACGCAGTTTTGTAGTAAAAATAGCCCAATATTACTGCTGTTTATTTTCTAATATTGGTGCTTGAAGTCAAACAAGGACCAGGATGTAAATTCTTATCATTAATATGAGAAATATACAGCTTACCAAATATATGCGTTTTAGGTAAAATATGGCTTGAAGCATTTGTTTGCATGCAATATTTGCCTTCTCTAATCGATCACCTAGCAGTATTTCATTGAATCTATAAATGGAGTCAACGACTCTATTTTGCTGCTTCTTGGTCAACTAGAATATGTAAGCCAGAGCTCTTCGCAACTTCGAAAACGAGGACATTTCATAAAATCGTTGCTCAACCACCCCCAATTGTAGTATGGCAGGTTGCCAATGGGCGTGCTTTTCGCTTTTTTTAGTGTAGGGCTAGACCTAGTTTATTTGTCACTGGTTTCTCGTCAGATTGGACCTTTCCACCACATTTTGTATGTTACGAGTGCTTTGAAGGTATGTTTTCGTAGGTTTTAGTAGCGCATAATGAGAAAACCGGGCTAAAACGATTTTGGAGTCAAACCAAGCGTACACTTTAGTTTTTCCAGTGATTCAGGCATCATGTTTTTCGACTGTCTTGCCAATAAAAGCAATACACACAGATCAGGCCTCAGTAAAGATCGGTTTTAATGGTTTTAATGGTGGTATCGGCAACATTATTCGCAGCAGAAAAGAAGGAAAGAGATGCCAGTGGATGTGTTTGGGTAGTATCGTTCGCCAATTGCGATCTAGAGTTCTTACTCCTTAAAATTACACTGACGTAATACCACAGTTAATCGTGGTAAGCTTTCATTGTATACTGATACCTTATTTTCGTTTAAATTTAGCAACTCTGCTCTTCATGTCCTCTTTGTTCTTCATATTAAATTTGATTATTTTGAGGTGCATCCTAACTAGGATGCTATTCTTTAACAAATAACTGGAGTCTTCGTCTAATTTTCTGCGTGTTTTTCCAGGTTTCACAACCATACAGTATGTTTTCTTGATTGATGTGAATTGGGTCATCAATGTTTGTATTAGTCTTATGGCCTTAGTCTTTCCGATTTTGATTTTGAAACCAACTTCTTGTGCCAATTCTGTTAACATCTAAGCTTCTTTCTGCATATCGGTGTATTTGTGTGGTAGCAGGAATATATCATCTGCGTAATCAACATCATTTAGCCGACTGATTAGGTTTCCTTATATTTGATTTGAGCTTGCTACGTCTAATCTGCGCGTTATATTGTCTAACACTATTGAGAACTACAGTGGAGATAGTACACATCCCTGCCCTACTTTCCGTGTGTTGTATTTTCCACATCGCTTATATTGAATTCTATTTACAGCACCCCGGAACATTTCTTTGATAAGGTAAATGCCTTCCAAATTGTGCTCGTATTAATCGAGTCGAACGCCTGCTGATAGTCGACGAAGAGTAGGTACTACGATGAGTTTCATTCGTTAGAGTATCCAATTATGATCCGAATTGCCTGTAATTCGTACAGCTCCTTCTAGAACTAAAACCAACCTGCTTATTTCAAATATGACTGTTAGTTACAGGTGAGATTCGCTCCACAAAGATCATGGCCAATTCTTTTAATTCTTTCATAATGCTGTTAGATATTTCTCTCCAATTCTTGCATTCTTTTAAGGTGCTTTACTTCGGGACTGTTATAGTTATTTTTTACTTCCATCTCTCTGGTATTCTACATGTACTCCAAACTTCCGTTAATAGTGGTGTTAGAACCGATGCTGTAGATCTACCACCATTTAGTAGATCAGCTGGGATGTTGTTTGATTTAGCAACTTTGTTGTTCCGTCGCCGTTGGTGCATGGGTGTTGATTGTTTCGTTAGAATAATACCTACATAAATGTAGTTCTATAAAAGGAATGTTACTTTCATTTTACGCTGATTTACCATTTTGATAGTTTCATTATTATCCAAGTATATATAAAGTTAGAATCAGTCCCAACTAACGATTAATTTGTGCCGCCATTTTAATTAAATTAAATCTTCTTGAGTATTCTGCCAAATTTACTTTTATATCACTGTGTAAATTAGTTTTAAATTGGTTTTACATTCAAAACGAAGATTAAAGTGAGAGGTGAGAGCCCACATTAAGCAAAAAAAGTATTGGTTTTTTGCTAGTTTTTAATGGTTTTTGTACATTTTTAAAAGTAAAAAACACCATTACAGTGCGACATTATATTAGATGCTCAATAACCGATTTTTGGCACGAAAGCAAAGAAAATGTAATTGTTCCAACAAGATGGCACAATTTGCCACACATAATCCTTTAGCGAGAAAATTCGTTTTCCCGGTCCCGCCCATTCCATATAAAAGAGGTTCGACTATATATCATATAACAATTTGTATGGACGATTATCATTTTAATTGAATGACAAGCAATAATTACGTATAGTATTACATTTGACTCATACACTCTTAAGTACTTCAACAACATTGATAATTTGATAACAATTATTTTATTATGCAACTTATGTTATATTATCCGTCAAGAAAAATCTAATCGTTTTATTATTAAATGCAATTTACTTACAAACTGAATAGATAAATTTATAAAGAGAAGTAAGATTAAGTTGGCAAACTATAACAGTTTTAATATATGATTTTTTTAATTTACAATTATACTTATACTAATGCAATTTTAATTTGAGCTAGTTATTGCCTATTGAAGTCAAATGATTGTAAATATTCAGGAAAGCATTTGTAAAAAAATCAAGATTGATTAATGAAGCATACCGCCATTAATTTACCATTAAAACAGGTACCTCTAATCATAAATATGATTATCAAATTATCGTAATACTTCACAACTATTGTCGTTACTTCGGACTAAACTTTATTATTGTGTGCTTTAATTGACGAAATCTCTACATAAGAGAGCAATTAGAAGTAATTGAAAATGCATTAGGCATTTAATAACGCTGTGGTAGTACTTTGATATTTTAAAACCCCATATTGAACCAAACTAACAAAGCTAATCGCGACTAAATTCGGGTTTTAACAATTATATCGGGAACTTTAGATATAGAGAATTTAAAAAACTAATTAAAATTGGTCGGTTAGACAATTCCAATACCTTTGGAATTGGAATTTCTTACTAACTTTGCACAGACGAAAATCAAACCAGAGGATTCTAATTAACTAATAGAAGAATGTAAATTATTGAAGGAAACCAATGTGAGGCTGTATCATAAGTATTAAGTCAGTAAAATCGAACCTCATTAATATTATTCTGGTACAAATTACAAACTGACATAATTTTTATGATAGCAGATGTTCAAATACGTTTTAGAAATGCATTTCTAAATTTGTTTGACAAATGTCTGATAAACGTGTAATTTTTACCTGGAACACATAAAAACATTTTACATGCCTACTCAGATGAAGCAGTTTGTATAACTTCACTAAAAGTTGTCATAAAAGCCGAGAGCTTTCAAGTCTGTAAATTTAAAATTTCTGACAATCTTACAATTTTGCGCCATAATTCTCGAATTTTTTAAATAACATTTTGAGCTAAAATTTTAAAAGATGCTTTAAGGGCTGGACGTGCTTAATTATAAAAAAAAAACAAGAAATGGGTAAAATTTTAACCGAATGTTTTGAATGTCTTAATTAATAGTCTGTGCCTCTGCAATTACTGTTTAAGCAATATTTTCTGAAATATTTATTTTGACGACTGTTATACGCAATAAAACCTCTAGGCAACATGTTAAAAGCTCGAAATGTGTTGAATGTCATCTGTAGATCTTTTCTCACTCGAGACGTACTTCTGAGCAATTACTCTAATAGTTAATTCAAACACGTCGTTCATGATATCCAAGTACATAATGAACATATCTTACAATCAACCACATAGAGGCGTTTGATAATTGTCTGTTATACAATTATCAACCGCCTCTGTGTGGTTGATTTAGCTATTATTAAAATGTTGGTTATTTTCTTGTATCTTTTCAAAAAACTATTAAACATTATTTCGTTGGCCGCAGGAATAAAGTGTCGAAAATATGTATCATTCCAAGGCAACGTTTCGAAGTCGTTCGAAATCTTGGAAAATACGCTTTATCCATATTAATTCCAAAACTACGATCTGTGAACTTTTCAAAAGATTTTAAGCTAATAACACAACGTGTAAAAAAATAGAGCAAATAGTGTCTAAACTCTTAACAATACATTAAAAGTTGGAAGGATTGTGCGCCATTTCTAAAACAGAAAGTAATTTTGCAAAAGCCAAAATCAGAAAACCATGAAAACAGATAAATTGTTTTCTAAAATGTTAGATCCCAGGTTAAGAAGTTTCACAAGCTTACAAACAACTAAACTTTGCTTCGAAAGAATATTATTCCAGTATGGTGCCATATAATAAAGGTATTTCAATTTAAGGTTTAGTAATGGAAAATATTATTTTTTATTTGAACTCCTGCTGCTGTTCGGCAGCTTGCTTGCTTTTATGGCATAAATGCGTCCAATTTAAGTTCCCTCGACAAAAATTATGCGATTTATTGTGCGATTTATCAATGACGAACAGGTAAATCAGTGGATTCTACTACCCAGACAATCTGCGAATGGAAATGTTAATTTTATACACAGATCAAATGAGCTTGAAATACAAACTGGAACGCTCCCGTGAGTTTAAAGAGGAAATAAAAAATATAAAAATTTATTTTTCTTTGGGACTAGCCATTGGGATTTATTCCAACAAATGTGAATTCATTACGATAGTAAAATTGCTAGATGGCTTATATAACAGTTCAGTTGAATTAATAATAAATAAAATAGAAAAAAGATGGTTTAGTGTTGATTCGGACTGAGGAGCGATATTCTTCTAGAATTTCACACTTTTTGTATTATTGATGCTAGTGCGTTTTCAGTTGTAGATGTTCTGCAGTTCGGCGGTTATGTTTTCTGTTCCAACAGATTTATTTTTCTTTAGCTTCTCTATGACATTTCTAACTTCCCATTTCGTTGCTAGTTTCGTTATTTATTGGTAACTATTTCCGCTCATCTCTGCTGTGCTACATCAGTTGTTAATACTTGACCAAAATCATCCCTCCTTATAGGTGCTATTTAGTAATTTGGCCAATGATTCTTTCTGTTTACATTTACGATTGCCTTCTCATCAGCTTAGAAAATAGGTAGAAGGGTGACCTAAGTATATTAAATTTTCATCAGAAACTATATTCTAATCTAAAGTCTAAATAATAAAAAAAATTCGCGCATATATTATATTCTTGTATATTTCTTAAAGTAAAAAAAAATAAAAATCAAAAATGCATTAGTAAATCAAAGCACTGTACACACAAATAATTCAAATCAATCAATTCCGTACATGATAAGAAATTAATAAATGTACGGTTTCGTCTTTACTATGATTATGTGTGCGTGTTTATGTGTGTCTATACATGTGAACTGAGTATATGGTGATAAAAATTATACCATATATTTTAGGCTTTTCGAAATTTATTTTATTATCAGCACCAGAATGTGTTAGTTTGTATGTATATAGTTACCGTACGTTTTCTAAACGATATCATAAAAATTTCTTCAAATTTTAGCTTTAAAAAAATTGAGGTGTAGGTATTTGAATGTAGTAATTTGATAATTCAAATAAAACGATAAAGTAGTCGTACATATACGTTTTGAACATTGCCCCTCGAAAAACATGGTGTCGGCCAAAATATATAGGTTAATCTGTAAATTATTTTATTTGAGCGACCGCACGCTTTTTAAGAGCAAAAATATATATCATAATTTGTAACCTGTTACCGTCTTTACTATTTACTTAAAATTAATTAAGACGAATAAAATAAACAATAAAATTATACTTCATCGGTAGTATACTTATATGAGTTCTATATATAATTAATTATAATTTTAACGGCGCGGTCCTTGAGAAATTTGCAATTCATCTTGACATTGCTAAATAAATACAATTTTATTAGATAGTGTTCTGTACTTCTATCGAATATTAGCCAACTAAGTATAAAATAAGTTATGTTTCTGTTTGTAACGGATCAATTTAAAAAAAAATAAAAAATCTTGACATTTGACAAACGAATTACTGTACTTACTAGCGATTAAATAATGGCGCACACTTAATGATTTATGATGTTAGAAAATAATTTTAATAGTGTGATGGTCTAACCCGCAATTCCAATAAAATACAGAACGGTTTAATGTAATTTCCAAAATAAAAATCTTATATTTAATGACCTCCAAGATGAGATGACTTTTTTTAATTTTTTTTTATACTACATACACACATCGAGATTTGTATGTTTTATTTACAAAGTTATAAAAATACCAAGAATAATAATAAAAAAAAAAGATCGTAGATATTTATATACATACATAAGAGAGAAGACGTACTAACTAAATAAGATATATAAAGACAACCATATTCCCATGTACGTTATCTTACGATGTAAATTATGATGATGATAGATTCGAGTGTATATAGTATGAAATACAATATCAAATAGAAATCTGGCCATAATATATTTTAACTATAACTCACATTGATCTACCATCATTTCTTAAAATGAAAAACTTTTCAAGACAATAGCACATATATCAAACTATCGTGTCTTACAGACTGTAGCTATTTTTGCGGTTTATATTTTAGATATTTAATTTTATTTGTCATCAAATCAAATTTCTCTGCTCGACTCAAATTTACTAACCCTTTCAAGACGATGAACTTTCTAATATATATACATATATATATATATATATATACAGTTAAACCTCTTTTATTAGAAATTCGTTCTATATGGTAGTTTATAATATCCGCGTTAATTTGGGCTACAAATCATATCAATTCCGTTTTTTGAAGCCTAACTTACGTTGGCTTGCGTTAGCAGTTTAAGGTCGAAAAAAAAGAGTACACCCAAATCGAAATCCAATACAGAAAATAAGGGAGAATTTCATGCAATTGAGCACACCTACGATAGAGGCCAATATCTTCATGTCTTTGGCATATGATACTTTGGAAACATGGATTAAAAATTCTTCAAACCTTTATTATTTTATTTTTGTTTTTGGCGCTAACTCCAACCATTAGGAGCCGTTTTTCAATTTTGTACAATTTAACAATTTTATAAAATTTCTCAATCGAGCTCCTTGCATTCATGAAAAAAATGAAATCTGCTTTACTGTGCTCAAATTTGGTGCACTGTAGAAGCGAATGTTCAATATCCTCTACAACCATACAAGTATCACACACATTTACTTTATTCAAATATCGTTTATGCAGACATTACTTCCAATTTCCATGATTTAGTCTCACTCGAACCAATGTTTGAATCTTTGGCTTCTTTGGTTTTCTTATAGAAAGGTTTTTTCAAAGAGACACTACACCACTCAAAGTATTTCTTGTCTTTTATTTGACACTTTTCAACAAATTCCCATTTTCTCCATAGATTTACCTGGAATATACGAAGTACATCTCTAGCATCGCATATTCATTTATCTTCTATATCAAGCAACTCCTCTTTGCAATTATTCCAGTATGACATGATCATCATTTTCTTGTTCAGTATATAGCTCGAAATTATGACAATTTCCTTAATGTCGAGTATATAATCAGTTTGTTCTTTAGTTTTTTCTAATACGTTAAGGATATAATTTTTCCGTACTTTTTCCTCAATTTCGGATTCCATCGTCGTCAATATCCATTCAATTTTCTCTATCCATTCAAACTTCCACATTTTTTAAAAAATTTTCTTCCGTTAAGTATTTTTGTGACATTTTTAATAAAACTAATCCGAGAACTAATCTGGCAAATTTTCACGATATTTTTTTCACGGTATTGCATTTATACATATCGTTTCCATTTTTTGAAGCTAAATTATGTTTATTTTGATATAACACTTGTTTTAGATCTGTTCAATAATTACCGTTAAAATAATAGGTGTAATATAGGTAAACGTTTTCCTATTAATTCGTAGAACACCGTACTCTAAAATTATTTCCAAATCGTTCAATTTTATTTTCAAATAACTGAGAAATGCATATAGCTTTCAAGCAATTTTTCATGTTAACAATTATGGTTTAAATTTTCAATTTGAACTAAAAAATATCCCGCTATTTTAACAGTGTACTTTAGGATGAAAAAGGTGAACTTTGTGTTTTTAACTTTTATTATTTCACATGGTAATATTTATGTGAAATTGGAAATTTTCAAGATAAAAAACAGGAAAGGATACTCAGGCTAGAAACTTACCGATTTCCTTATAATTAATGAAAATTCCTAGTCTATAACTTTCTTCAAATGTCAAAAAAATTAACTTTACAAGGTGTTGAACATGCAAGGATATGATTACAAGAGATGTCAAATATTCCTTGAAAATAGTTTGGAATCGAAACCAATGGATCGTGTTTGTTGAAACCGTATGGGCTAGCAATGGCCTGTAAAAACCGATCATTATTACTATATACCAACCCATCAAAAGTTATTTGAGTAGACACAAATTTAACAAATTTTTTTTGTAAACAAATTGTTGAGTGACATTCCGCACGCAGTTCCATAGTCACACAATAGAAAAAACTATCCCAACAACATTTTTTAACAAATATTTACTTAATTTTACCATATACTCGTATGTACGTTACTTTTTGAAAACGACGAGTTTGTAAAAATAAAACAATGAATCAAATGGAAAACGCAAAAAAAAAAAAAATTACAAAACCCAACATAAATCATGTGATTGTCTTAAGACTTTTTTATTTTATTTATTGCGTTCGTAAGACTAGAGAATACCTATACAATAAAATATTTAAAGTTTTATTGAGACATGAATAATTGAATTTTACTCTACTGCTTATAGTTTTTGAAGCAATATCCCGTGAGATATAATACTCTATGCCATTATTGTTATGTATGGTACTGAAATTTTTTGTTAAAGTAAAAGTTAGTCACAAGCAACGTGATGAACCAGGAAACGCCTGAAATTTACCATCATTTAATATAAGCTAATGAAAACCCAACCAATTAACTAGAGACTATAAAGGCCATTTTCTATCAAACAATAAGATAAATGTACCAATTTCCTACAGTGATCCAATTATCGGCAGTTTTACGAAAAGTGAGAAAGTGAGTCAACTATATATAGAAAAAATGACATTTCCTCTACAATAGACACTGATAAAGATTTAGATCGAGATCGTTAATTTACCGTTATTTCTTTTCATAGCATTGCATTCTTTGGGTTTACTGGTGTTGTGGAATTGGTCGTGAATCGTTGACTAATTAGTATACGGGTTTTAATTTCTTCGTAAGTGATTTAAATGATATTTTGAATAGGTTTTATTTTTAACACTAAATTGCTAAAATCTTTGCTTTGTAAAAAATCAAAAAATTATTTGTGAATTTGTGGAAGTTTTATCGATAATAAATGATCGTATTTTTGGCATAAAATCGATAAAAGGAGCAAAGGATTTCACTAAAAAACGATTGCTTTAAACAAATATTGTTAAAAAGATTTAACATTTTATAGTTACATATTTAATTATTTTAATATCAATTCAACTTTTGGCTAATTTTCGCAAGATCGAATTTAAAAAAAAAATCCAGAAACAGTTTTCAGTCCAAACAAATTTGATGTGCCGAAAATTAGTGTAAAATGTGTCGGTAATATGTAAAATGTGTCGGTAGGGCTTTAATTGTTACAAAATTTTTGTAAATCCAATTTTTGATCGCTCTTATAACATAACTATACACAACTGACAGTAATATACCGAATCCTCACTTTTCTTTTTTTCACATGCGTTTTTTCTACTTGTACATCTTCGAGGAAAATTTTGCGATAAATCAGAATGTTGGACTATATCACCTGTATCTGTAATTGAATGTCTTCAATTTTAAATGCCTGTTGTAAATTGTAGTGGTCACGATCAAATGGTAAATCTGTCATCAATAAAAAAATCCTCTATATCCAAAGATATCTTGTGGATTATCCACCAAAATTCCCGGATCCTACGAAAAAATACTGATACAATTTTTGCGCATTTTAATTCATATTTTAACCTTCCGGATATTAAATTTTTCGTAGAGATTTGGATGAATTAATGAGGTTTCTAGTTATACGATACCTGATTCTGATATGGTTGACTGCTGTCATACTTATCCGGAGATACCTCCGATAAAAAATGTTGACAAAGTTTTAAAAAAAATTTCCACTTCGAAATGCTAACTAATGTCCACCACCTTAAGAGCAACATTTTAAGCGTTTTTTCAGCTTAACCATTAAGTTTAAAACAAATTCTTGATTACTCAACCTTTTTAAAGGGTATTAAATCATGACTAATGGAAGTAAATGATATTGAAATTCTCTTGCTTAAATTAAAATGAATCCACGCTTATTTTTTTAACTTTAATTGAAACTCATTTATTAATTTTAATTTAGAATGTGTCCGAAACTCATGATAAATATTTGTAAATACAAATTTTTGACATTTATTTGATAATAACGAACACAACCAATTACGTCGGTTCAATTGCTATGATAATTTTTGACAAATACCAAAACTTTCTATAATAAAAGCCACTCTGATATATACAATAAAACATAAAAATTCACTTCTTGGTTTTTATATCTCACAAAAAGTGAATTGAAAAACATATGAGGCGGGGAAATATGTCAATCAATTATTATCCTTTTCGGACAGCAAAATTGGGAATGTAGCGGAATATTTTCAAATAAATGTCAAAACTTTATCATGAGTTTCGGACACAGTCTTAAAATGAAATTATTTTAAATTGTATCTTTTGTAAAATTATATTCTGAAATAATTTAGAAGCTTCCCCACTGTTCCTTTTAATTTATGTATTTTATCTCGATGGTGATATCGATTCTGATCCTTTGTGATCACAGACATTCCTTAACTATCTTTTATATTGTAAAAAATTGTTAAGTATAAATAAACAAAAACTTTACCGGTTACGAAACTGAACAATGATTTTACCACAGCATTTCATAATTCTATGTATTTAACATTTTTATTTAGTTCAAAAGTTTGACTACGTCCTGCTTGATGCTTTTTCCAGTCACTTAGAGGGCTCACGTCTAAAGATTCGTTGTAACTACCCATCTGCACATTGCGTTGCTCCATAATGGTCCGGTTGATGGGTTTAGTACTCTATAACAGTGTTTGTCATCATCGATCGAAATCAAGTGGTTTACTCACAGTAGCTTCCGATCGTATCGCTACAGCTGTAAGTACTGCGATAATCACTTTGCACTAAAAACACTTCTGATGTCACTGACATATTCTTTGTAGGCACAACAAATTTTTGTTAGAAAGAAGTGTTTCTAAATGATTTGTAAAGAATGTGACGACGATAATTCATTAATATTCGGTTAAATACGAGTACGTATTAAGCGACAATGCATTTCTAATTACTAATTGATTACCTAAATAAAGTTGGTGTGTATAGTTTGTCTAATTATTCGCTTAGCAATTATAAAATGTAGATATTAATTATTAAAGATGAAAATGATGTCTGACAAAACGTTTTGATGTGTCTGCACACTAATTGTTTACCGTAATTGAGTATTTGTTTGTCTCTAAGAGTGAAAACTTAAAAGAAAAAAAAAGTTGTTTAGTTTACATGTGTTGGTAAGATTTATGAAGTTATAAAATTTAGTATGGAGCATGGTGGCACGCTTGTTAAAATTCAAAGTTTGAATAGGGAAACAATTCAATCCAATCGTAAAAATGTGCATTAAATGTATAAGTTGTAAACAAAAAAAGTTTTGTGGTTTGTGTACTTAATTTATTTCTGCCACTAATCCAATACTACCTAATATAGAGATAATTATCTACTGAAGGTCATAACACTCCCTAGAAACTATTGTAAAAATTTATAAACTAAAAGAGAGTAAATACCACAAAACAATATAAGAAAACAAATTTTTGGTAAGTAAATTAGAAAGATACAAATCTTAGTGCATTGAACTCGGTTCATATATCGAAAATTTGAAAACCTGTTAGCTTACACAGTAAACCACGAACCCAGGCTTTAAATATGAAAATCAATTAAGATCGAAAATTTTTCATATTTAACGACAATACATATAAATTCAACGGAAGAGGTTTTTACACATAAATCAGCAAATACATTAAACAACTTACAGACCCAAGTTAAAAACTTACCGATATCTTTATCTTCATATATAAATCTTAACTTATGTGTAGTAATAAAAAAAATCTTTGAGAAGTTATCAGATTTACTATACGCAATATTTGTATATATTTTTGTATATTTTTACAGTTAATCAATAATATGTGAATGATGCTGATCTTATATATTATGATCTCTTTATTTTTATTTTTTTTTTTGTTTTCGTGAAATTTATCTCAATCAACGTAAAGAGATTGTGAAGTCTTTAAGAGATATCATCATCATCGTATTGTTATAATTTTAATATGGAAAATTATTTTGTCGTATGACAATTTTGTTACATATAAAAAAAAAAAAACTTTCACTACATAATATAATGTGTGGATGACCGCACACCATGGTATCATAGGGTTAACAATTTGAAAATTTCTTAATTAGATTAATTTTTTTATTTTGTGTATTTTGTTTAAGTTTTACAATTTTATGAGTTTTTCATACATAAATTAAAATGATTACTTTCTAATTTATCAGCTACATATATACATACATATTTATATTCATGTTGTACTATTTTTACTATACTACACATAAAAATGGTAATCATTAAATTTTGAGATATGAAAATTTATCTTAAATTTTCTTGCTTTAATGCGACTTGAAAATGTGATGAAACCAAATGAATATATAAGTATATGTTATCTTTGTGTATTAAGACATAATTTTGTTGCATGTTTTATTTGAAAATAAATTTTCACAATTATTTTTTTTCTAGCTCTGCTGAACTATAAAACATTTAAAACTTTACAATATTTTCAATGGTTGGCAATTTCGTTTCCTTAAGTATAATTTTGAAGTTATAACAACTCTATTGACCATTACAAATTTAATTAAATTTCCGAAATAAAAACTCCCCGAACAACATTTTTTGTGTAAACGACTAAGTTTTTTAATTTAGGCTATAAGTCGTACAAAATCAGTTGACAATTTCTCAACACTTCGACGAATATACGATTTTAACGGTTGTTGTGAAAATTTTATTTAGCCGTTAATTGTCTGTGTTCTTTGTTTTTCCCAAATTAAAAGACATACTTTGCCTTAGCACCTACTTAAAGGTGTACATTGGATTTATTTAATAAATAATAATAATAATAATCGGTTTTTACACCCCATTGCTGGATATACCGCATAATCCAGTCTAATACCAGTTTAGTCTAATACCAGTTTGAGACCAAAGAAAGCTGAGAATTGTACAAGTAGATCCAGTAGTTCTTTGACACATTTGCCATTCAGTCAAATTACACAGATATCATCTGCTTATGCCAGAACCTGGTTGGACGGATGGTACAAGATGTTGTCCTGAGGTGTTTCACTATTACTAAAGATAAATTCTAACATGAGATTAAAGTGTATCGGGGACAGAACATCTCCTTGCAATACACCCGAGCTAATTGCAAAAATTCCTGAGAGCTTTTTCTCAACATTGATACAACATTATGACTGCATTACTGTCATTTTACACAAACGAACATATTTGAGTCACAGGCTTGTTGGAAATCCAAGAACGCCTGCTGTGTACATCACAAGATGTTTCGTAATATTTAGAAAGGATCATTTCAATTTGATCAGTGACTAACCGATTCGGATGAAATCATCCGAATCGGACAATCGTATTGGCATTAAAACATGGCTTCAAAATTAAAAAACCGTTAAAGAATACGGTAAATTTAAATAATTGAAGAACTTCTTCACTGCGGAATACTCACCGCTGCCACAAAAATTATCAGCTCATGATTACGATCGGTGATAACGATGAACACATCTATGACTCCCTGTTGGAGTGCAGAATCCATGGGCCGAACCATCGTCCATGCCAGTACAGGCTGGCTGGAGCTATGCAATGTGCAGATGGATTAAAAGCGAACCTGATTCGTGCGTCTTTGGTTTGCCTGGTGAAGGCGTATCGTAGGCTGTTAAAAAAATTAAGTTCGAAAGAGTTGGGAGATCTTCGGTCCCAGAAAAGATTACCGGGTACAGAAACACACACAAAAATTATCAGTTGAGCAAATATAGGACCAATATTGAACAGACGCATAAGATATTATAAGATAGTAAAATTCGTTTATCCAGAATTGGTCTGATTTTCCCCAGGCCTGTCTTATTTTATTACATCGATAATTGATCAGGAAACTTTTCAATCTTAATGATTTTTGACATATAATGGATGATTTTTTAAGCGTTTGGCTAATAATTTAAAAAAAACGCAATAAAAGTGCAAAAATGCATGAAATATAATAATTTATAATTTATAGTTTATTTTTATCAATAAATCAATGTTTACCATTTACTTTGTAAAGATTATTTCATGTAAATATTAGCCACGGATACTTTTTAAATAGTCCATCTGAAATTTTTAATTATTCCCGACTTTTTCGACATTTCGGCTGGTATCTCTGACACTTTTAATGTTGTTATCCAATTCTGCAAATATTGTTGGTTTATTGGCATAGATGGCTTCACTTAGCGCCATAAAGAATAGTCAAGAGACGTTAGATCGGACGATCTAGGCTAAATCTAATTTACGTGTGAAATTCGTCCATGAATAATTTGGAAAATGCTGCAACTGATAGCCGAGGAATCAGCGAAAGACGCCATTTTTCGTTGCAGCAATTTTTAAAGTTTCCAGGTAAAATTAGTAGTGCCAATTCTAAAGTTTTGGTTGAATACATGGTTGTGGGTCATTAGATGACCCATCATTAAAGTGTGTCAGTTGAATTTGTTGATAAACCATTAATATAATCGACCAGTTCATTCCACATCTGAATCGCTATACTCATTGTCTCATCATTTAGGGCTGTGATTTGACTTATCGCAACTGGTCAGAGAAAACATCGATAAGATGTTTAATCTGAACTCATCTTCAGTGTCGTGTTCTCAACTCGCCTTGCCCGATTAGTCCTCGTCACCTAATTGATCAAACTAATCTAAAGCGCCTTTCAAGCAGAGGGGCCCTGAGTAATATAAACTAATCAATACAGTAATTAATTGTTAAGTATTTAAATCCGTGTAATAGTATTTAAAGTATTTGAAATGTGAAGTAGAATCTATCTCGTGAGTAGAGTAGATTCCTAATTTATTTGGACGTCCAGTAAATATTAGTTGTATGATACGATATCTACTTGCTTAAGTATTATGTCTGTAAAAATTGCAGAGTAACAACCTATTTTCTAGTCGCAGTAATAAACAATTTTCCCTTCGGTTCTGTCGGTAACATTTGCAAGGTTGCAAATGAGTTTCTAATTTCTAACTTGACAACTCTACTTAATCTATAATTGCAAATGATTTCTTAGTCAGTTAAATAAAACATTTTTTAGTCAAACGAACAGTTTCATGATTCTTTAATCACGTCGAACGGGGAAGGTTTTATATATCCCGCTGGAAATTTTTTTTTTACCTATTCTTCAAACTTCAACGGCAACTATCGTATTTATAAATAGAATGTATTTCCTACCCACAAAAGAGCAAAATATAATTCTAAATAACTATCCAATATATTAAATACATTTATCAATTAATGCTAAATTAGAGGGACTTTCACTAACAAGTGTCAGTTAGGTGTCTAGTCTAACTTTTTAAAATAATATTTTATTCATTTTCATTTCAAATCGTTAAAAATTACCTATCTTAAATACATTAAAGTTACATTACTCAAAATTTATAATTATTAAATTAAAAGTTATAGTTAAATAATTTAATTTAATAATTAAAACATGCTTGAACTTTAACAATGTAGTTATATACATTATACCCTTTAATCTCATAATTCCATGGCGACAATGACAAACATAATATTATATGTTGTCGATGATAGTTTCGCTTGTTACCAAACGATTTTTTTTATATTATTGCGCACTGTCGTGTATATATTTCAGCATCCATATACATACATGATATACATGATGTCGACACTGAAAAAAGACGCACGTACGTATGTTATTAAAGTTAAAAGACAATTTTTTTTATTACTAAATAATATTTTTTTTTGTTGGGTTTAACATACAAGACATATTCTATTTTTCTATATCTATATGAATTTAAAATATTATTAGTTTTATTGTCAAATATACTTAAAAAAAATTATAATCATCATAAAAACGGACAACACCATCAATTTATTTTAAGACATGCACATGTATAATTTTAAGAAGTTATTATAAAATAATTAAAACGAATAAGATCATTTTTTGTTTTCAGAGGGTACTTATAAAATTATTATCTTAATTAATTTTAATTATGCAAATGTTGAAATTTAAGACGAGATCGCATTAAAAAGACATTCAAGATACACGTGCTAAAATAATAAATGTAATAAATGATTTAATGTTTTGGGCCTAATAACTATTAAATACACTTTAAAATTAATTTAATTAAATCATATCGGCGAAATTATTTAGTTAATTATTATTTAGCTAATTAATATATTTATGATTATGGATTAGAGCTTGTAGTCGAGTCGAATCCAAATGGTTAAAAATACAAATTTTATAAATTTTATACTCAAAATGGTCTAATTTCTTTATTTAGGTCTTGACAGTATGCATTCAGTTTTCAGTTTTATTTTGGAACCATTGATTAATCCAATTTTAATCATAACTCGAGTATTTATCAGAGTAGTCTCACCCGTGTTGCAAATTTCAATTTTCTCGAATTGAAGAAATATCGCTTGTTTTGTGTTGAGGTCGGATAAAGCGTCTTATAACAATTTTAAATTCAGTAATTTTCAAAATGTCCCGATTCCTCGAATTAAATGGAAATCTTAGCTGGCTCGGATTCACCAATTTCCTTTTTAGTGTTTTGATTCTTCCTGTGCATAATGAGCCTGTTTTAGTTCCATGAACTTCTTCGTCTAATTATTTCTGTTTTAGAAGAACTTTAAAAATAATAATTTCGGTCTTGACCACAACACCATGAACTGACGAATCAACTTTGGCCTGTAATGCTGTTGATTTTTTTTCATATGAATTAAATAGGAGTTTAAGGATTCGAATAGCTAACTGATATCTCATTTTCTTCTCCTTAAAATTAGTCAGTATGTATTTTCGTGACCATAAAATGTCTTCTTCCGAGAATAGGCCTTCGTTCTACAAATAGACCCTTTCAACGCTTGATAAAATAATTTATTTGTTTCGAATTGTTATGCATACTAGACCAATGTTACCAGTACTGTAATGAACGTAAATATTTAAGTATCGTCTATTGCGAAAATTCTTCCATTCATAGCACCCTAGATTGCGATAAGTATTTCTTTCAGTACAATTTTACTATAGCTGCAATTATTTTATAATGTAGCTCTGAGAATGCAGTCATTTATTTAAATAAGAGCCTAAAATATATTAAGATCTACAAAAATTTGATTTGATATTTGCAGTCAATGAACATTCCATTTTTTAATACAGCCAGTATTGCTCTGTTTCATCCTTTTTTAATTTGAGAAGCTTTTTATGCTTAATTCTGCTTACTAAATATCTTAAAATGAGATAATCTTGCCCTTTTGTGTAGTTCATTTTGGTATCTGATTAGCCACGCATGACTTTTTAAAAATAGTTAACAAATATTAATTTAATTTAAAAAAACAGATTTAAGTTATGAATAATTTAAGAATCAAACAAAGCCAAATTCGATCATACCAATTATCCTGAATAGTGCTTAGTAGAATGCACTGTATGTACAAAATAAATTATTTTCAATACTAATTTTAGTTCCATCGTCGTAGGACACGACCTACCAACTTTATTATATAATTCTACGGATATCATGCTCGCTAAACGTTGTATCGCCATCGAAATAAAAAAAATATTAATATTCATTAGTGTTTGGTATAATTTTATAATCATTACGAAACTGTTTGACCCTCAAATATTTTAATTAAATGTTCAAAGACATCCAGAGTTTCAAGAATTAGTTATATGTTAAAATATAGTTTTGTATCATAATTATGACAATATTACTAGTTTTATTAATGTACATACAAAAATTAGATGCGATCGATCATTAAAATAATTAATTTTGGTTTAATTAAATTAAAATAAGATAAAATTAATACGAGAAGGGTAATATTGATTTTCATAATAGATTTTTTTTGGAATTTTGCAAAATAATCGCAAAGACTAATATATCATAATACAAGTTTTTGTTTTTTTTTTTTAAATTATAAAAGAGGAAGAAAATGGTACTCTTACTAAGCCTAATAGTATGTGCCATGTTTAACAAAAAATATAGTTCAACAAATGCATTTCCAGTTCTTATTATTACATTAGAAACAAGTTAAAATTAAATCTCCTGCTCAAAATATCTGTTTGTAGATAGATGATAATTAAAGCTCTAAAGCCTGACACTAACTAATGAACACTCTCCAATCTTAAAATAAAGGCTTAAAAAAAATGTGCTGATTTTCGATGAAATCTAAGTATTTTTAGATGGTTTTGAAAATAAATGATTTAGTGGAGTACTCATTTTACGTTAAAAGCAACTCAATTTATCGATGGGGGTACTTTTAGATTTTAGATAACGGATAATTAAGATTGGACCTCGGTTTATTTGTGAATTTTTTAGGAAATAGGGTAAAAAGGAGTAAATGGTAGAAATTTATGGGAAGGTAGCTTTAAGAAATAGTCAAAAGCTACTGGATGACTAGATTTAAATATGTAATTATGTCATTTAAAATTCAAAAATAAAAGATTAGTAAACACCTAAAAATCAATATTTTACAGAACCAATTGCTGGATTTGCTTAAATTGTTCAAACTACTAGAAATGTTAGCAAAAATTTTCATATCATCAGCAAACAAAAAACAACGTCGTCGATAAACAATATAAATAAAAAGAGACCTAAATGGCTATCCTGAGGCACCCCAGAAGATGTAACGAAACAATTGGCGTATCATCCATTTTAACACATACATTTTCTGATTAGATAAGAATGACCTCACCCAATCTATTGGAATAAAGTTATAATTAAGGTCACTAAGCTTATGCAACATTAACCGGTGATTCACTTTGTCGAAAGCTTTTGCAAAATCGGTGTACACCACATCAACCTGAACTTTCGAGATAATAGATTCAATTAAATTATTTTGTGAAACTGCCATGTTGGTAACCGTTAAACGATCCGGAAAAAATCCATGCTGGCGTTTGTTTATACAAAGTTTCAAATGGAAGTAACCCACATCTTTGACCATTTTGATTCGAATAGTTTGCGAATTGCAATTCCGCGAAAATTACTTACGATACTCCTCAAACCACTTTTGTAGATAGGTATAATATTAGATATTTTCCAAAGATCGGGGAATATGCCTTGGGTTAGACTCATATTAAATAGTAAACACAAAGGACCTGCTCACAAAATACAATATTCTGATTGCGACGGTTGATGAATCTGAGTGCTATTCTTTACAAATACACTTCAAAATATTCCGAAAAGAAATTGCATATTATATTCGTATCATTATATTTTTTGCCATTAAATTCCATAAAGGCCGGTAAGCCGTTATTGTGATTTTTAAGTTTGTCAAATTGTCTAAACTTCTTCGAATTACATCGTAAATTGTTTTCCATATCAATTATGTAATTGTTGTACAAAAATCGATTTAGACAGAAAAACTGCTCACGTAGAGATTTGAACTGAGTACTTGCAAGGACTGATTCAGTTCGCCTATATTCCATGTGTGCTTTGTTACGTAGTTCCTCAAGATGTTTTAGTTCTTTAGAGAACACGGATCTTTATGACTGTTAGACTTTTTAATTTTAGAAACAAATTTTTTAGTTGTGATGTTCAAAAAAATGATTAAAACTATTTACTGAACGGTTGATATCTACACTAGATAGAGACTATACTTTAACATTTTATATTCCACCGCAGTTCACCAAAAATGTTTAACGATATCTATTTTAATACGTCAGGTAATCTCTTAATTTCTTAGTTCCTGACCACCTAGAATGGCCCCCAATTGTAAAAAATATCTAAAAGATTCCAGTAAAGCGTTAACTATGGTTTTAACCATAAACCAACTAAATAATAAGACTCGTCATGTAGAACAAAAAAAATACACCATAGGAGGGTAACTATATACATAGTAAAGTTTTGCTTTTTGTATGTATAATTACCCAATAACATATTCAGTCTTATTATTTAGTTAGTTTATGTTTTAACGCTGATGATTTTTTGTATACAAATATTTTACCAAATTTCACCTATCGACCATACTATACATCAACATTTTTAATTTTCCTTATGTTAAATTGTCCCTTAAATCTTTTGTATTTTTATTTATGTTCTTTAAAAATTTAATGAAATATGTAGGTCTGTAGTGATTGTACATTTCTAAGCTTAAATCAATTGTTTATTAATTTTACCTGTACTATACATCAACATTTTATAGTTTCATGTGATTAAAACGCTTAATTGTAAGTCTGATTCCGAAGATGATACCTTTACCAAGATCGAACACATAGCGTT
This sequence comes from Tipula confusa, assembly GCA_963556175.1. Lineage (NCBI taxonomy): Eukaryota > Metazoa > Arthropoda > Insecta > Diptera > Tipulidae > Tipula > Tipula confusa. Next base: position 3,397,664 of record OY744476.1, read on the forward strand.
TAAAATGTGTTTAAATAATTTGTGGATTAATTCTGAATAATACTCGCTATATAACCAAAATTTATTGCATTTATATTTTGAAAACTCTGAATCTTTTGAAGCTATATATACTGAAGCTGCGTGCCGTACTAAAGGTAAATCGTAAAATTCGGTAAATTAAAATTTTAGTATAAATTTACCTTTCATGTAGTGCCAAACTATAGGTAAATATTTAGGTTTGAAGGGTTAAAATCATTTGTTTGTAGGCAACAAATGAAACGTCAAAATTTGTTTGGTTACATTTTTTTTGGTTTCTTCATATTTAGTCCAATAATATTCTCCAAATGTTTATTACACTTGGGTCTAATTTTTGTTGTAATAAATAAATTAAATGTGAAAAAATAACAACAACAACAACATTTTACCTTTTTCTAATAATTTACCCACCTTTTTAGTACAGTAGTTCGATTTACCAAATAACTTACCGAAATTGCCATTTACCCTAAGTATGGCACGCAGCCTAAGAGTTTAATTTCCGGAGTGCCTCAAGATTTCCGTTAAAAAGAAGGAATCAGATTGAGAAGAGTTTCTACAGTAATTCAGATTTGTATTAACAAATCTAAGTCCTTATAATAGTTTTAAGTATACTAAATTTATTATCACAATATAAGCGTCGCCGTCGCGTCTTCATAAAATAATTAAAAGTTTTGGTATAGGATTGAGCATATTATAAAGTTTCTTTTCAAATTCGTGTGTACAATTCAATTTCGGTATTTATGTTAAGTGAAATATTCAAATCCCAAAATTGGATATAATTTACGTTTTCAATTATTAAAAAAAAAAATATAGTTATGATTATAAATTAGCGGACGCATTTTTATATATTTTTTTTTTATTTTGTGTTGTGTAAATAGAAAATACTTTGATGTAATTTTAGCAAATTTTATATATACATATATACATAAATCATACATTAAAAACATATTTCCTCGAACGAAACGAATCGGTGGATATGACATGAAACATGACAAATTGAATAGGGTGTGCGTTTTTCAGCACGAAAAAAAATTACTATGTAATTTTGTGAAATAGCCAAAAGCATTTTTCCTTTTAAATATGCTACTGCAAGGTAAAACTAAAACTAGATACACCAATTTCTATACTTGCAATAAAAAAAATTACATATTTTGTGCCAATATAGTTTAAAATTTTTATTATTGTACACTATATTGTTTCTAAATTAATTTGTTAATACATATATAATTCATCCATATTTTAATTAATACACAAATAATTAAATAAATATGAAATACTTGCTTCATATATCTGTATAATAATTTTTTTTTTTAAACGTCTTATGCGATTTGACATTAGACATTATATTACATATAATTACACTTATTAACTGGAATGGAAGGAAAACGAGATTTTTTTTACTGTATATTTTAATATTGCAGCAAACAAATTATATTAAACAATAATATGTAGTTTAGATACATAATAGCAAAAAAAAATTTCACTTGCTTTTCAAATGTGTTCTAATTAATTCATCTAAATAGATTAAAATTAAAATTGTTGTAAGAAAAAATGTATAAACTTCTGACTTGATTTAATTAGCTGGATAGTAATTTATATTGACTGCAATGGTGGGACAAAAATGATATGTCATAACCAAATAACTATAAAGATGTCTGTCATATTTGGATTTAATTTTTCCAACATGTTCTAATTATTCATAATTAAAAATATATAAGTTATCACTTTTAAACGATTTTCATAATGAGATTTGTTTGCTATTAGACCGGAAAATCAAATATTGCATGTTTGTCGAAATTAATTATGGGTCCCAATAACCGCAGGTGACAGCATAATTTTTTACGATTTTTCCAACATGTTGGTAATTTTCTTTTTAAATATGTCAGTGTACTCGACTTTATACTAAAAATGCTTCTCTTGTTGTGTTTCTCGAGTTTTTGTTTGTTTGTTTTATATTTGAAATCTTTTCTGGGGACGAAGCTCACCCACTCTTTCGCGGTTAATTTAACATCCTACTTTAAGCCGTCACCAGTTTTGATGCTAATGTAAAGTAACTTTAACATTTCCAAAATTAAAAGTTACACAGCTGTTATACACAATACGTTGATTTGTATATACGTTGATTTGTTGATTTTATAACAACATGATTAGTATTGAATGCCATGGCTCCATCTAGAAATTTATTTGTTCATAAAATGTTGATGTTTCCGTCTTGGTAAATCTCTTTATATTTAACTTGCTCTGTTATTTAAAGACATTAACATTTCAGAAATAAGTATAGTCTATTCCTTATATAGAATATTGTATAATATGACCCCTAAAAATTAAGCTTAGATCGAACCAAACTAATTCATCTATGGGTTTCCAAGCTTGGTGTACTTAGGTTCCCGATTGGCAATTTTTTTCAGTTATGGTAATACATGCGCAAAAAGGTATATCTTACGAGTAGATAAAAGACTCCGAAAATCAACAGCCCCTTTCAGGACTAAACATTCTGACAAAAGTTCTTAATATTATGTCAAAGATGAGACAATACTGAGATACGAAAAAGGGCAACTGTATTAAGTCGAAATAAGCGTGTCTTAATTATGAACCGCAGGAGCTTGACTCATACCCTTGACTGGTATACAATTTCTGGAAAATATGGTCAGTGCTTTAATTAAAACAGTTTAGATGCAAATAGTAAGGGAAAATTACACATTTTTAGATAATTCTGCCTAGATGCTATAATTTACCTAAGCAAGCCTTTAGTCACATTATAAAGTAAATTACAACCGATAATTGTAAGCAGATTAGAATTTCCGATAATTTATTTCACTGCTTTAAAATTGATTCTATAACAATTCAAAATCTTAAATATTGATACACAATTTCTGGGTTTTCATCATCGTCTGGCGAATCATCATCAATGCATTTCAATTATGAAACATTTGTTAATGTCAAATTTTGATTTGTGTCACACCTAAAAAAAATCGATTTGTGTATAGCTGCTTATTTACTTTCTCGATTTGTTACTAGTTTTTTGTTAGTTTTTTTGATGGATAAGGTGTTGGCTTCCGCGGTCTTGAGTTCGATCCTCGTCGCTAACCCCAACACCGCAACCACTTGTGTGTAAAATCATTCGTTGGTGTGACCACACAACAACCACCAAGTGTCTGAAAGATCTTGTAACAGATCTTAGTAAAGAATCAACTTTGGCATGTCATGATGATGATTTGGCCAACTATATGACTTAGGTTAAGTGTCCACCACGTTCCAAGTAATTTTTAAATGAGATTCGCTTTTTTACAGACAAACCAAAATGGTAACGCTATTTTACATCGTATGAAAAACTAATTCGAATTTTTTAGCTGGTTCAGTAATTTCTGGAAATCGAAGTTTTGATTAAAAAATTGTTAGTGTCGTTTAATAGCAACCGCATGTACATTTTGAAAATAATTATATAAAAATTAATGCAATGGTGGTAATTTATCTATACTAATTAATATTAATCAGTTATAAACAACTTGCAAAAATATTTTTATTGCTGTGCTAAAATGTATATCGCTATGTACATACATTAATTGAGGGTAAAGCTTTTTAAAAGCACTGCACTATAATGTTGCAAAAAGTCAATAAAATGGTAATATTTTTTTTAAATTAGTTGTATAAAAAACTATTATTAAATACTCATATAAATTAATTATTTTACAATTTATGTACCTTAATACTTTGGGCCTAACTATAAAAATCAGTGCCTAACTGTACAAATTACGTTGCGCGTGTATACAATTACGATAAAACGAAGTCGTGCACACTTTCGTTTATAATAAGGTAATATTCACTGTGTAAATTTAATAATTGTCTATAGATAAAATCAGAATAGGCTTTTACAGTAGGAGGTACTTGAATTTTTAGAGCTGATTACAGATAACAGTTTTATAATTTATGGTTTTAGGCAATTCAACCAACTTACATACAAAATATAAACAACACTAATTTCCACTAAACTAAATATTATATTTAAAAACCTTAAGCAAAATGCTAATAGATGGCAGTGCAATTTAGAATTTTTCTAATTTTTTTTTTCGAATTCGTTCTATAAAAAAATACCTTAGGTTATTATTGAAAAAAACATATCAAAGTGTTAAATTTGCCTAAAACATTGGTTCTTATAAAAGGACAGGTTAAATCGGTCTTCAATATATTTAGCCAACTCGAATATAGAACTAAGTGTATCTTAGCTAGCTAAACATTAGACTACTTTTTGCACGATGCTTCTGCTTGGTTTTCTTTCCAGAAAATTAGTAATATTCGTTTAGCTTGGTCGATGAGTTCGGGGGAAAAATGGAATTAATATTGTATTATGTGCCTCAAAAAATTGAAACTCCAGCTTGCCATTAATAATTGTTGGGAGTACATAATTACAAATTTAATTATAGATTTATTGTATAATAATTAATGTTTGATTATAAAGATATATAATTATGTTATTCGAGCTAAAACATTTAAATACAGTACATAAATAATTTATATTAAACGTCAAATAAGTGAAATAATTAGTTTGACTTTTTTCCGAAAGAGGCTATATGTTTACAGCAAGCAGTAAAATCGGTTTTACTACACTTTATAATAGTGACATCTAGCGGCATATTTGAGAACACAATAGTTTTTATCATAACATTAAATTATGGCGGCGGCTATGTTTGAACACATAGTCTTTAATTCTTGAAAATAGTTAACAAAGCTTAAATGATCTTCTAAAAACTTAGCACTATCAAGAAATATTCTGTGTAAAATTAACGAATCACGTACAAAAAAAGTACTGTGGGAAGTTTATTATCTAGAAAAATTATTCGATGATAGTTTTGAACATGTTCCATCAAATGCTTTAAAGAATTAAATTGTTAAAAAAAAAACCTGAATCTATTAACTGTGTATTGCTGGGCATGCCTTCTTAAACACTGCATAATTCAACACAATAAAATAACGACATACCTTCGTCGTTATGTTGGTGACCCTATCGTGATAGTGTTTCACAATCTTCAATACGTGTTACGTGTACATGGTGTAACACCATGTTGCTTAGGTTGGCGTTCAGTGAATGAAAAATCAGGAAATCCGAAATATTATAAAATCTGTCACGTTTTTAGCCAAGAAATATTATTAGAAAGAGCGCAATGGTAATTTAAATAGCCTCCTATTTAACTGGAAACTACGTAAGATTACAAAACATTTTATTAATTTCTCTAATTTAATTGACAATTTACTCAGAAATTTTAATTTAGTAATAACTAATTCGTTTGCTAATCATACTAATTAGCAAAATAAATTTCTCTTAAGGTCGATTTTGCCGTCTTCTGAATATAACACAATACGCATTTGAATACAAAACAAACCATTATTATTGCAAAATGTTGTTCGTTCCGCTCAAATGATTGCAATTTTCAATTGAATAGTTTTTCCGCGATTGAATCTCTATTATTACTTAAGAATATCAATACACAGTAGTGATATGATGCAACTTAAGTGATTCTTAGTATTTACTAATATAATATTTACCTAAATTATATTTGCATAAAATTAATAGTTTTAATCAACTATTTAACAATAAATTTCAAGAATGTATTTTAATAGTTTTGACGCCCCAATTCTATGCTACCGAATTTGTTAGTGTGTTGCATGTAATTGATTTTAATTAGTTTTCCAAAATTAATTAAAAACTGAAATTTAATTTTTTATTTATTTGTTTTAAGCTATACATAAGAACATTAATTGCGGCATGTGAGGTAAGATAGTACAAAGTTTAATTTTGTAGAGAACGATTATAGGGAGGGTTGATTGGTTAAAATTTACATATAATTGCAGTTTTATGGTTTAATAATATGTTTTACATTTCTAATAACATTTGTGTACATAACAACATAAAGTATCAATTAAATGTAAAAAAATTGCTTAATTTCCTTTAAATTGCATCGGATATATTGTAAAGTATCGGCGAAGACGATAATTGGTGAAATTTTTTATATGGTTTTATTTCATTTTCCAGTATATTATGTCATATCACTAATTGCTTTAATGATTTGTTTTTTTTTTTTTTTTTTTGTTTTCAGATTATAGGAACACAACAATATTTGGTGAAACCAACACCAAATTTATTTATAAAAGAACGAGTAGAAATTTCGACGCAACCAATAAGTCCGGAATTGCCAATAACAGAATCGTTACTCCATGCTGCTGGTAAACCGTTAAACGAAGTTATTGAACAGGTAAGAAATTTTAATGATACGAGTACATTTATGTACATATGACTCAATTAAAGTGAAATCGCAGCTTGAAAATTTCTTTCTTGTAATTTTTCTTCGTTATACATGGAATAGATTTGACATATTTTTGGTGTACATCTACATATGTTTTTCGATAGAGGTAGTTAGAGTACCCAAATTAATAGATGAGTGTCACAAATTGTGTTTTATTTATTAGATGTTTAAAATAGTTTGGCTTGCGGGCAAACTAATTTATAGTTTATTGCTTTGATTAATGAAGATGAATAAATTTTATGTCAAAATGGTTTTTATTGGAAATAAATTGGATATGTATATTCACAAATATATATGTTTTGTTATTTATTTATTTATGTTTATTATTATATTATTTTTATTTTATTCGAAATGGTTACGACATTTTATAATTTAACGATTGTTATTGCAATTTTGACACGTTTTAATCATGTTGTTGTTAATATAGTTTTATAATAGTACTTTAAAATAGAAAAAAGAATATGTTTAATATAATTACAGTTATTTAAGATAAAAGTAATTGATTGATTGACCTCCCGGAGATGACCATTTTATCGGAAACTATTTAGATAGATAGATAGAATTTTGAAGGATTTTGCTAAATCTTTGTTTAATAAGATGTCGATTTGACGGATTGCTGTTTCCTATATTACCAGTACTAAAATCAGATAAATATTCCTTCAGCAATATGCTTTTATACTACAGTGAACGGAACTGCGAAAGAAGTAAAATGACATTTACCAAACCTTAATCCAATAACTCACCAGAATTAATAAAAACTGTTACTTTCCATTTTGACTTTGAACTTCCTTTAAGTAAAGCAATAGCATTACAGGCCACAGTTGACCCTTCACTGAGATCTTTTTACAAGATCTTTCAGAACATATTTTTACAATGGAGATCGTTGTAGGTATGGTCAGCCTAATGAATGATTTTACACACAATTATAAAACGGAAATTGGTCACGGCGTGGTGGTCAGCGGTGGGGAACGAACCCAAGGCCGCGATGTATTTAAGCCAAAACATTAACCATCACTGTATGACCGGTGACCTTCAAGTAACAAAGATTTAAATTCACAAAAATTAAGGATCCTTCTAATATCAGTTAGTTGCCTTATATAAATCGATGTTGTTCGAGCAGAAAACTAATTAAGTCAATTATAATTTGCCCACAATACCAGCTTGTCATAATGGCATAGATAAATAGTTTTAAGTGTTAACACCTTATGAATACCAATCAAGTCAAATACAAATTTACATAAAACAATCTCAAATAGTTTCGGAATTTGGCATCTCCGATTAGAAGTAGTTTCCGGAAGAATTTGGCACTATCTCCACCAAGTTGTGCTGTCAAGTTTATCCTCAAACTCAATTTCTCTACGAAACCCCTAACAAAAAAAACGTCACACCGCCCATTAGTTTCCTGTTGAGTTCGGTCGATAACTTCAATGAGCGCTCGATGACTCATCGTACATATACCACACTATAAATGTAGTTTCTTGTAATATTTTCCCGAGAGTACCATTTTTTCTGATGTAGCAGACGGATTCTTGTCGAAGATAGTCGTTTAGAGGTAGTTTAAACGTAGAATGTACTGTTCAACAACCGCTGATGAGTGTGGCAGCAATACCTGATGAAACAACAGCTAGGTCCATACTACCTATAGATCTAACATTAGCATGTTAATAAGTAAGAAATGGCTTTCCTGTTCCTCCAGAATCATTCATAAAATATACCTCAGTTGTTGTAAACGCGATCGATGATTTAGGACCAACTTAGGAAGATTTTCATGTACATAATTTCACAGCATTGTGGTATCATACGAACGCCTTAAATTACATTCATAGAGATAACTGGCAGTTTGAGCATCAAGATTATTGCGAATAATTATCTTAACTTGTGTGATGACTGAAAGACGATGGCATCGGCAAGTGTATCTCTTTAGTGATCGTTATTTTCTTGACGCGCAAAGAGAAAACAAAGTTCTCGGCAAACTGCATGAAAAGTTGGGCAAACTATACTATTTACGATCCTCAATCGGTCAAAATAAGTTGGCCTTCGGACATGATGCAGGTTTTTTTGTAGATTTTGTACGATTTGGTGTGATCTCGTTGCTCTCCAAGAATCTCGATGGCAAAAACTGGTGAACTTTTTTCGGTTCATCTGAGGAAACTCTATGCATTATCATTATTAAAGACGTTAAAATTTTGATTATCAATAAAAAAATTGTTTTGAAAGTTTTTTCCCATTTTCAGTGCAAATAGAATTCCAATTTTAATATCGTAAGTGACATCAGTTGTCATGACTGATGGATTTTCACAGTATTTTGCATCAATCGAAGTTTAAAAAATGTTAAGCTTAAATTATTTAATTAAATGTTTATCAATTTTCTGTTAGTTTAAATTAATTTCGAAGGAAAAAGAAAGGAGTTCATCTATAGAGTGTTGAGTAAATTAATGGATACAAAGGCTTATTTTACTTCAGGGAAGACAATCATTGAGTAGTTATTATGAAATATTGGGAGTATTCGACTACATTTCCCCTCTAATATCATTAATGCTAATCTAGTTTTTACTATAAAAAAGAGATGCAAAAAATTAACACATTTTGGAACAAGGTAGACCAGTTTTTTAAGAGATTAATAGTCAAGAAACATTGGTGTATCGGTTTTTCCGCCATGCTAATTTTTTAAATGGCAAATGCGTGATTTGAAATAAATCATTAAAAACTAAATAGTTTAAAATAAGTTTTTCGGCACTACCTACCTTTATTTAAACATTTGTTTTAAGAAATATCCAACTTTCTTACCGTTTATACAGCGAAAAAAAAATGATTGACGTAATTGAATTTTTTTTTTGTACTGAAAAAGTGCAACAAATAATATAAATTGTTTTTGTATTTTGCAAGGAACACAAAACATCGAAAAACTTAAATATAAAACAACTTTCAAGTACACATTCTCATTATTCGGTCGCGCGCAGCATTTCTGCAAATGTTAAATTAACCTGTTTAGTGTCAACCCTTCCATTGTAGTTCATTAGCCATTAAATACTCATATATGTACATGCGAGTATAAAATTAAATTTTTATCTGACCATAACATTAAGATGTCATTTGAAAAATATCCAAAACTATCATATCGCAATGAGTCATACTTGTTATATCAATGTCATTATAAAGTTTGATTTATGCATAAAAGTGTATAAAAAGTGCATTCACGGTTGCAAAGTAAAAGTGTATCCACTGTAATCACCATTATGCATATAAACATAGGCGGTATAAAACACCTGTGTTCTTGCAACTCTATATAGTTTCGAATAGAGTAATATCAATTTATTATTTATTTATATAAAAATAATTTAAATAAATTAGTTATAAAACAGTTTAATAATTATAAATATTGATTGTGTATTTTATGTTATATTGAACCTGTTTTACTCACGCGACAATAACTCAATACGTAAATTGTGTATATGGCTTACACAGTGGCGTAAAATGTATTTGAATCATATATCGAAAATGTGTGCGGTAACATGGTCAATACACAAAAAAATAAATGTCCGTCAATGTCTTACCTTACTAAACCGATTAACAATACACTCTCATATCTATATATGTATGTACGTAATATCATTGTTTTATCTTGTAATTGCACTTACCTAAAGTTACGAGTGTTTACTTGTATGCATTTTATATATATTTTCGTATATACATATATACATATATTTCATAATATAACGCGCGGCGATCAACACAAAATTTCAAGTTTTATACTTTTCAATTTCAATCTCATAAAAACTTGCATACAAAATGCGCAAACAAATTCGCGGATACATTAAATATAATAATAAAAAAAAATCGCGATTTATTTTAATTGATTATGTCATATCGTGAAAACTCCAAAAAACTAATCTAACATTTTTTTTGTGTTTTGCTTAAATCATCGTTACAGTTTAGTTCAAGCCGCATATTTATCTCGTCTTAAATACTCTCCTCGATTGTTTTCAAGATGCGATATCATAATATCTTGGTACCTCAACGTATAATAATGACATGATAAAATAAAATTATCAAAATAATATTGGAAGCAAGGTCCTTGTCCGGTTAACCACCTTTCGTCCGTACATCCAATGTAATGTTTTGACTTTTCATTCAATTTAAGATGAAACAAACAAAAATGTTAAGTTGCAACAAATTTTTTTTTAATACTCATACACAGTTGATAACATAACAAAAACTTAAATTTGGTTTCTTACAATTTTGAGTTGTTCGTTGGACAAGTTGAGAAAGTCTTTCGCGTCTTTATATGCGATGATATAGCTTTTCATAATTTTTTTTCTAACATCTTAACGATATTTAGTTTTTTTTTTTTATTTTTTATACTAATGAAAGTTCATTATATTTTGTTGGTTCTTTTTTGGTATGTTGAGTCTAGATTATTATGGTCACAAGAAGATATAATATTTAACCGTTTTTGAATCGAACAAAAAAATTAATGATAGATAGGAGTAATTCAGTTGTTGTATCATATATACGACATGATATGTTAGCACGTGCGGTTTATAGAGGAAGGCCGATAAATTAATTAATTTAGAAACTTAAGATTTATGTGTTCATCTTTAATTTTTTAAATATGTCATCGTAGTCCAATATAACTGGTGATCTAATATTATTAAGTGAATTTTAAAAATACATTGTTTTCCAATTTCCTATTAAAAAAATTCTTTGATTGAGTTTTAGAAAAGTTCAAATGTCAAAGTAGGCGATTATGTTGTTTAACATGTTTTACGAACGATTTAGGCTTTACTGCGTCCCAATATAAATATTTGAAGAATTTAATTTATTGATAACAATCAAGTATCATTGCTTCAGAACGATACAGAAATTTGACATACTATTATTTTAACATATTATTAGCCACATGAACAAAAATTGTTTTTCATTCTTCACGAATTCAAAATTGAAAATAGCTAGGAAATCTAAATGTTTAATTTTCGACACTTATCGGTGCAGCTAAGGCCGTATATAAGAAATTACGCGACGAATAGTGGCTTCCAAGTCGGTTATCGTCTCTGGCTTATAGACGTAACAGCGTTAGTATATCTAAAGATATACTAACAGCGAAATAATTTTGTTTTAGAATCTTCGAAGAGCTCATCGTTGTGTTCTAACTAAGCAATCAAAGGAAGCCAAGATATTCTTTACACCGAAACCCGTCTATGCGGCATGTTTCACTATTTGACTATCATAAGTTATTGCAGCTCTGTTTATTATTTTTAATAAATTTGTTTCTTAAAAGAGTTAAATCACATAATCTTGGCGATCCATTTATAGATCAAATGAGCCTCTTCGTTTAATAAAACTGAAATGCTATTTTCGAATTAAATTTGAAAAATTTGCCAGGTTGTTCTGCCAAAATTTTATTTATAATAACACTAAACTGCTGTGTCATTATAAAGAGACCTTTTAAACCACTTGTTACGAATTGGTGAACGTTATCCAAACGCAACAACTAAAATTCAGAAATAAAGTTTTAAAATTATTTCTGTGGTTTTTTGCAATGTTCCTTCATTGAGATTAACATTAACAAAAGTTTAAAATGTTGATAATAAAATAGGTTTATGTTTAAGCTGGAGCAACCACCGCTATGTTTTTTTTGCTTGTGTTTTGTCTCAACGAATATCAGATGTGCAAAACCCTTTAATAAATATAAATTTTAAGTTTAAGAAGTATCCTTCTAGTTCGCTACACTTAGTCCAGCGTTTCTCTAATTTCATTAAGCAATCTTTGTAGTACGATTTCCCAAGTCCTCCAAAGTAAGCATTTTTCCATTTAACTTCGTCATTTGCCATAAATCACTTTCCATTCGCCCATTTTTTTAATGTTTAGGAACAGCAAGTAATCACTAGAGGCTAGATCTGGAGAATGTGGTGGATGCGAAAGCAATTCGTATCGTAATTCATTCAATTATTTTTTTTTTAGTTTTCCATGAGGTGTGAGCTGTTGCGTTGTCATGATGAAGAAGCACTTGCTTCTTTACTAAATGTGGTAATTTTTTCTGTAATGCCACATAATAATGTCCTGTTATTGTCTTTTGTGCCTCAAGATAGTCGATGAGTCACACCTTGTGCATCCCAAAAAACAGTATATTTGAACCAGCTGCAATCAATTGTTTCGATTGTTCTTTTCTTTCAGGAGTGTTTAATAAATCCATGTTTCATCAATGGTTTTTCATCTTTGTTTTCATCAAATACCTAATTGTTTCATTTCACTAGATTGCATGGTAATATCTTAATCGCTATAGCTGTACCATTCCCTTCATATTTACTGTTTTGGTTGTTTAACGTCGAACATGCCTTTTCGGTTGTTAAACCATTTTTACAGCACCCACTCGGACATTATTACTTTGTCGATATCCTTAATTTTGACGAAGGCTTTATTTGAAATAGACTTTATGGAAGCTTCTTAACCAATCATTTTTAGTTTGACTTAACACTCCAATGTCATTTTTCGGTTAACGGTGTTAAACAGCCCTATTAAATGTTCTCCCTTCCTTGTTTTGCAAATGTCTCTAAATACGCAGCATCGAACTAACATTTCTTCCATTCTTAGTTTGAATATTTTCATCGATTTTATCTTTGACGTAAATGTTTGGATCGGGCGAGGTTCGTGGCTTTTTGTGATACATTTTGCAGATTTTCGAATCATTTGTGTAGTTTCGCCAATCTTCGATGATGTGAATTTATTTATTTTGTTAATGAAGGTGTGTTTTCTGCTTTATACACTTCCTGTTTGTGGCGAAGAATGATCGCTGTATTAAGCGAAGACGTTTGGCACATCATGCACTTTACTTCTAAACCTAAGAAACACAACTTGTTCCTCAATTTTCTTCCCAATTTGGATAAGCCTAATTATTTTATTTTAAACTTTCGGCAATCAGCATCATCAATTTCTCTCTATTTATTGAAGAGATGTTGGTTGCAATCGCGCCAAGTTCAACTCACGAAATCTAGTGGGATCTATGAAGATTTTAAAATGCATGGGTAGATAATTTTTGGAAATCATACTAAAATTTAGAAATTAATAGGTCCAAATATACATATGAAAGAAAAAGAGTTCTATGTCGGTTAAATTTGTGGATCAAAGTTTGCGTCTTTACTAATCTTCAACAATTTATAGTTTTGCGTAGTTTAATTCTGAGAATTTATCGAATATCGAGCCTCCAATTTTACATCGCATAAAAAAATTTCGAGGTTATATTTGCATTATCTTAAAACAGCTGACTATATATTTTGATCTTGCTAGAAATAAAAAATAGTTTTTTTTACAGTTTTAATGTTATACGGACTATACCCAACATGTATTTTCATGTTCTTGACGGAATGCACATCGCTTGCCTCTTCTGAGCATTTATTAAATTCGACACTGTGACCTTGCTTTTGGGGATTTCGTACACTATTTTAGCTCTGGCGGCCAAAAATTACGCGTTGTTTCTTATACACCAAACCACTTTCGATCCTCTCTAATTAAAGCAAATTACTTTCTTTGGAATTAATTAAAATTTCGTAATTTTGTACATTCATGTACTTATCGAAAATCTGTTGTACCAGTGTTCTTATATGTTTTCCTTATAATAAGGTTACATTTTTGGTTTAAGGCTATTATATTATTGATGATTATATTGTCCAACTCTGACTCTGATTATACTGGCATAGTGACTAAGAATTAAATTTCCGCCCGTGCCTCAGGATTTTTACTGTACTAAGGTATCACTTTTCATGTTTTTTCTTATCTATCAAACAACCATTATCTAAACCTTATATACAAAAGTCGTCGATTAGTTTTTAAATTTTAAAAATTGTAGGAACTATCATCAAAATATTATTCAAAAAGAAACACAACAAAAAAAATAATCAAATCGAAATGTATCTAACAACATAACATTTGATTGGCTTTTCCACTTAAGTCAATTTCTAAAAAAAAAAAAAAAAAACTAATTAAGTTTTTCTATTTTGTCTGAACATTACAGCAACAACAACAAAAATGTAAAAAAACTATAAAATCAAAATCAAATTAATGAAAGTTATATAAATATTAAAAAAAAAAAAAAATAAAAATATGAAAATTGACATGGAAATAGGCCGTAAACTATACAGTTTACACCAGCTGCTGTATAAAATTACTACTATCTGTATAGAAAATATACGCAACATCAAATTAACCCTTTGATGGCGTGCGACGGTGTGAACATTATTTGATGGATGAAACAAAAAAAATTCACATATGAATAGTGGTGGTATACGGAATTTCTCATGCTACGGTTAATTATCATTTTTTTATTTTTTTCAAATTAATTTCTACAAGTGCAGCGCGTAATGTTGTGCAGTGTAGAGGTTAAATAAAAATGTCGAACAATATAAGTTTCGCCAGTAAATTAATGAAATATGATAATTTATTATAAGAAAAATGCAAAACAACTGTAAAACCAAAATGAAATGGAAATACAAAAAAAAGTCTTCACAACAGTGAATTTTTTTAAGTAACGGTGCAATATTTTCTTATATACGAGAATAGTGTGTGTACACAGAGAGATACGAAACAAACGAAAAAGAAAAAAGTGTAAAAGAAAATCAATATAGAAAAAATGAACATTTAACCCTTCAACGTCTCGAAATTGTTTTTATAGATGGCGTGAAATATTACATTCCCACTATTTAGTACATAAACGATACGATCATGCAAAGTAGCAAAAAACTACATAACCTTGGGTTCTTAGTGCATGCAACAAAACACTACATTTTCATTTAGCTTTTCCTACTTTATTTTTAAAAAAGTTTATTTTAAGATAAAAATCTAGGAAATTAGAGTAAATGAGAATTAAGTTGGTATTTAATTGATTGATTATTATTGATTTATTTTAATTTACAAAGTTAGTTTAAAAAACGCGCCGTTTTTCCTATTGGCTATTTAACTCTTATACATGTAAATAGTTCTTTGTGTAACTATGAAATTACTAGATCATAATTTACTTTTACTTATTCGTAATGGCACGGACAAAATATTATTCGTTCATCATCGCAGGGTTAACTTAACACAATAATTTATATTTTTTTAACCGTACTAATAAATAAGACACAAACGAAAAAAAAAATAAAAAAAAAAATTCTAACAGTTTGACTTTGTGCTGTTATTGAATCGGGCAAATATACATTGAACGTGTGTTGTGTATTTCTTTTATAATGCGCACTCTGTGGAAAGTTGGAGACTTTTTGAAATGTAGTGTCTACAACCGGTATTCGTTATTTCGTACAGTTCGATGTATAAATACATCCAATTTGAATTAATACCGAAGTTGACTGTGCGCAGACAAATAACACCATACAACCAAAATACAAGACAAGTAATTTGTCTTATGTATTTTGTTATTAAAAAGTTGAACTTTGATTTTTTTTTATGGTTTTTAGATGAGAGTTACAAAATCTTTTGCAAATTCATTGTCTCTGTCTGTATGTACTTAAATTGAATGCTCACATGCTTAAAATTTGGTGTATTTTATGAGATGGTTAAATAACGGTGTAAACAAAATTGGTACTTGGAATCCTATGATACAAATATAATCTAATCTATACGAAGCTCTTTAACTGTTGTCGCCAGCAACTATATTAACTATCTACGTTGAAGAAGAACGAGTTTTATTTGAAAAATTGTTTGATCTTTCTTAATTGTTTTCTTAATATATGATCACTTACCGATGCTGCAATATGTTTTATCTGAAAAGAGGTTGAGAGTGCTAATATCACATTTAATTTTTTGACATTCTATCTAACTCCGGAAGTAGATTAAATTTGCTTAACATTGCTGGTCCGGATGGAATCAACAGTCTGGCTCCATCGGATTCGATCCCGAGCTTGGTCTTCATACTGTTCTAGGCAACCCGAAAAAGACAAGTCGAAAAAGATTGTGTCTTGGTCTCTAAAACAGGTGATCGTATATTTGGTTTAAGACTCATTGATTTTGAGACCAATAGAAGCCGAAAATCGTACAAATAAATCCAATGGTTCTTTAACACCGTTGCTATTCAGTTCAATTACACATATGTCATCTGCATATGTCAGAACCTAGTTTCACTGACGGTACAAGATGTTGTCCTGAGATGTTTTTGCATTTTTTTAAGGATAGGAAATAACCGGCCATTCATCAGTCATAAATTCGCTTTGCTATACTAATCGAATAAAGTCGAAAAAATAGTTCGAAAAATATCGAACAGTTCCATAGTTCCGAATAGCGAAAGGTGACTCCTTTAAAGTAGTTACGTAAGTTTAAATACATAAAATTAATAATAAGTTAATTAATATAAAGGTAATTACAATAAAGATAATTACAATTGAATTAATTAAAATTCAATTTAAGATAACTTATTTAAAATATTCATTTTTTAATGACGGTCGATTTCATACTTTGTCTTATTTTATTCAAATAGAGCAACATCATTATAGCATTTAGACGTTATCTGCATCGGTTCACAGTATCCATAACTGGTCCTATGATTTTCAATTAGTTGTAAAAACAGCCCACCAGTCTATTTGTTTCAGTTCAGGAGTAAGATCGTGTGCTTTTTAAAACTTTAAATGCTTCAATTTAAGCTCATTTTTTAGAATTAGTTGCATCCGAATTACGTACAGTTCGAGCTTCCACTCTTTGAATAATTTCGAGAACATGTCGTCATGTCACTGAAACAACACAAATTACGCGACTTTGTTAACATCGAGGTCGATGCAATAAAAAGTGTATGGTCTAGAATAGGGCCCAGTATTATACGCTCTCTGAATTCTTATCCTAAAGGTTGGAAAAACGTCAATGTCATTATCAAAAGGAAGAGAGATGAACAAGGTTTGGGAAAAATCCAAAATATAATATAAACGAAGTCCGCAAGTCTTTCTTTTAGGCCCTCAACTCTAGAAGTTAATCGTGAATAGTAGCATGGAAGCGGATTTCAACGGTAGGGTCGGCGTTTCTTTGTATGTTAATTTGCCACTGCTTAAGATTTTCATTGAGAGTGGTTTCTGCTCGAATTCACCCTAAGTATGGCTGACATAATTTTGTAGCTGCATCCAACTGTCGGAAAAATAGTTTATCTTCCTTTTACCTATCTCGTTTCTATCGTTAAGAAACTTTCAACTTGTTTCTTGTAAAAGGGCAGAGTTAGCATGCAAGTGCTTAAATCATTTCTATTTCTATAGGTTTGCTATTTGTAAGCAGTCCTAAAGCCATATTGGTAGTAGATAGCGTCACTTGTTTAGGTGTATTTAGTAGTGTATCGTTCAATGTTTCTTGAATTTCTTAGTAAGAGATCGAGTAGATTATGTACACTGATGAGGCCAAATAGCTCTATATGTTTCTTAATACCGGCCAATGCTCATCAATGTGGCCTTGCCTCTTTTTAAAAACGCGTAATTTTTATTAATGCAAATAGATGGTTGTTAACCAGCTTTTTGTTGGTGAATAATGATCATCCCTAATTAGTCCCAGCTACTCAATTTCATAGTTTAATTTGGCATTTTGGCACCCATTTTGGTGTTTGCTATAGTTTTGTTCAATTTGTACTACGATGTATCTGTACGCGGTATATATTAATATGATATGGTAATTTTGACCGGTACAATTTGTACCGTAAGTAGTTGTCTATGCCGCAAGTACAAATTAAATTCTTCTAAAGTATGATGAGCTTTAAGCTGACATTGGTATGTTAATGCATCAGTTTTTGTGTTTACTCCTGTCACCAGATCGTCCTACGCAAAAATTGTGTTTAATCTCTACACACACACACAAAAATCTCTATGTCCAATTAATGATGCAATCGAATATTTGTCTTTATCATCTTGTGCTGATGACCATAAGACCTTTGTTACCAAATAGGTTGCTACTGTAGTCCTTTAAGTCACGGTTCGTATAGTTATCGTTCGGTATCTTTTGAAACATTTTCTTAATATCAGGGTTGAATAAGACTTGATATTTCCCGGTAGTTGTTATAACCGACGCCACAATTTCTTTTCTTAGCTTTGAACGGCGTTTATGGTGACCTAAGAAATTTGTGTACCATTTCTCTATTTTGGTTTGGTGGCGTCAACACCGAAATATCTAAACATACAATACTTTATATAAACAATCATTTGATTCCAAAGTCCCAAAATATTAAAGGCATCATTTTATATTTTCAAAATGTTTGCGTACTTTTGAAATTAATTTATATGCACAATCCGCATCATCCCAACATCATCATGCCGTCGCGTTACTAAAAAATGTGCCGTAATAATAGTTAAAAGAACATAAATCTTATGCCGATAAATCCGTATACATATAAGGCTACATGATGAGTATTAGTTTAGCTCTTGATAGTTTTTTTTTGTTGTATTTTTAAAAAAGATGTAAACTCGTAGTGTTTAAAGTGTAAACCTTCTAATAATATTTTCCATTAAAACCATTAAAAACTTATTCAAATAAATGACGAAATAGAAAAAATATTTATAATTAAATAAAATAAAAAAATCTACGGTTTATTATTACTATTAGTACACATAAAACTATTAAAAAACTTTAAGGTTTTGTGTAAGTATTTTTGAATTTATAATACGAATTTTATTACTTGCGACAAGTAAAATACAGAAATAAAAAAAAATTAAGAAATCTCTGAACCTCTTACGTTTTATTACGTAAATTAAAATTTTTTTTTGTTTTTTAATAATTTAAGCTAATCGTAAATAAGCGCACGTTAACTAAATTTTCTTAGAAATTGCGGCAAAATATCTAAAAAAAATTTTTTTTTTGTTTGTCCCCATTTCAGTTTGACCAATACTTACGCTCTCTTCAAATAGATCCGAACAGTCCTAATTTTAAATTAGTTTGTGATGGACAATTACCGATGCGACAATGCCTGCACCCAGAGGCCAGTGCCAAAGATATTCACTTACCAGCATACTATTGGAAATTTTGTGATCTAAGGAAAGAATATGTACGTTTTAAATCTGGAGATTTATCTCGTGCCCTAATACCATTAGTCGATGCTAAAAAATTGCCAAATATGCCATCATTACCAGCAATACCATTAAGTTTGGATGAAATAATGAAAGGTAAGTTTATTTATTTATTAAATTGGTTGATTTTGAAAAAAAAAATCTATGTAGATTTATAGTCCATTTATCGGTCCATTGTGTGAGTCCATTCTGTTTGATTGGCTCGTTTAGTACTTTGCACACCAATATTTCTGCCGCTCATATTTGAGCCCCAATTCTGGATTTACAATTCCAAGTTTTCAGCATTTCTAACTTTCCTTTGAGTTTACCTTCTTAACGACAAATTCAGTCAAGAAATTAAGAGCAAAAGCTACACCTAACCGGTTTTTAGTTTAGTTGAACAAGTGTGGATTGATTTTCAAGCTAGTAAAATGTATCTCGATGGCACTAATAACCCAAGTTTTCAGTACATGCGTTCGATAGTAACCGCGAGTTAATTTCAGTAACAACTAAAACTTATAACTGGCCTGTTCCGTGCTCAGTTCGGCTTCATCGGATTCCATCCCTAGCTAGATTTTGTAGTATTTTAGGCAATCAAAAATAGCCAAATTTTTCGTGACCTTTGCGTCTACAAACTGTTGATGTTACCCGCAGAGATCGTTGTGTCATTCGTTTAGGATCAGCTTATAGAACGTGACCGAACCAGAGCATAAACTGACCTTTTAATTCTTTATCGACATCAAAAATGTTAATCAAATTTCAGATGCCATGAAGAGAACTCGATAATTGCCATCCTCAAGGGATTTGGGTCCATATATTATGCGTATAACTCTAGCCCATGTTTAAATTTATATCCATTACTGTCCAAATCTGACACTCAAACATGACAACGGGTCTAATTAAACCCTTATACAACATCAGCTTGTCGGACCTGGAGTCGGACCATACCAATCGAATAAAATCGAAACGTAGTCAAGATAACGCGACTGCGGCAGACTTCGCATAGTTTTTGAAGATATTGGATAGACTAGTGGCTTGTAGTTCGTAAACACTGTAAACATTCGACCACGTAAGAAATGTCGAAAGTGTTTTATTACCAAATAAATCGCCAAGAGCTCCCTACCAAATGTCGAATATTTTTGTTCGGCGATGGTTAGTTTCTTTGAAAAATAACCCAATGGCTGTACGTCTACATCTGGGGCTTTTTGTTGCAGCACGGCCCTAACTGCTATACCAGAGGCATCGGTCGTCAAACTAAACTCTGCTTCTTCATCAGGGTGTACCAAAAGCGTTGTTCTAGCAAATCCCATTTGGCATATATCGGGCCAAGTGAAAATTTTTGTTTTGGCTTCTTATCTTAGTCAACATGGCTAAATGCGAATGGATTGGGGCAAGCATTTCGGTGAGCTTTGGTACAAATCCATGGTAGCAGTTGACCATTCCTATTAACCGTTGAATCTGAGGAAAGATCATGGGGGCTGGAAAAGTTTTTATGGCTTTGATTCTATCCTTGGGTGGTTCGATTTCTTGTGGTTGTACCTTGTGGCTTAAAAAATACAGCTGGGGCACCCCAAAAACACATTTGGGTAAATTTATGTTGAGTCCATATTCTGTTAGGCGGCGAAATAATTCGTCGTTGAGTTTTAAGTGATCCTATCGAGTACGGCTAGCAACCAGGTGATCGTCTATAACTGTACACGAAGACGTACTTCAGTCCGTTAAACGCGGTTAATAAACCTTTGGAAGGTTCGCGCTGCATTACGCTCTGGTATGGGATGCCGGTCGGGTACGGTCACGGAATTCAGATACCGGTAATCTCCACAGGGCCGGCAGTCGTTTTTTTGGCTACCATATGCAAAGAAGATGCCGCTTGCGAATCCCCAGTTTCACCATATTCTCGAATTCTTGCCGTGCGGCTCTGAGACAAGCAGGATCGAAACGATGTGGATTCGAATACGGCAATCTTTTGGTTGTTTGGATACAATGAACGACGTCGTGTTGTAATTGAATATCGTACCTCGGGTTTTGTGTCGCTAAACGATAAAAAGCGCTTGAAAATCAGCGCTTGAAAACAATGCCTCCTATCGTTTTTGTTCACCATTCAATTGAATGGCGCTTGATAAGAATGTCCTTTAGGGTCTGGTATAAATTCTCAGTTTCGGGTGGCAATTTGATAACATGGGCGATCGACTTAAACACCTCTCTCGGTAAAGACGGGACCACTTATTTAAGCTTGGTATTGCCGCTGACTATTTTCCGATTAAGGAATTGGATCTCAGCGTGGGCAAACCAAACTGCCGGACTGTCGCTCCAAAACTCGAGCAGTTTCATCGACACCGCCGAAATATTTTCGTTGACATTTATTGCGGGCTGCGCTACAGTTGTAGTTACCAAACTATCCTGTTTTATTGTTTCGTTCTAACACCCACATTCCGAAATTGTTACGATACTCAAGAACAAATTTACAATCAGCAGCTCCCACCCATTCTATTGATTGTGGTTGAAAGTTATTGAATCTCACCTTATTGCTTGGTAGAGGAGGACAGTGGCGAATGGAAAAACGTAAGAGCACGTGTGCGACGTGGTATCGATCGAAATTTTCTAAATTTTCGCCCAATAATATATGCCTTTACTGCACCGTTTTTGCGCTAATCCTAAACTCCGTGTCCTTAATGTTAGCAGAGGTTTTTTTTATCGTTTTGGCGGTATCCATTTTTTATTTGATTAATTTTTTAGCAATCCAGCCGTTAAGACGCTCCTACTACAAGCAAATAATACTGCGGAAAGCCTGCGCTTTTTTATGTATTTTAGTAAAAAGCTAACTAATACACTGTCTTCGTCACATTTCGTCACAAACACTTATGGTCCGTAGAGCCAATGTTTATAAACCGGAGTGGTCGCGGGCGAAAACAATGTTTTTCGGGTCTTCTAGTTGCCTAACACAATACGAATAGCTGGCTCGGTAGGATAATTAGCATAATTTTAAATTAAATACGGGTCAGCCCTTGTTTCGTCATTTACAAATTACATACATTTTAAATGACCTTATTGATCGTTAATACTACTTCACGTACTGTATAATTTTTTATCACAAAATAATTATAAATGTCAATTAATAGATGTCGTCGTGTTATCAACAGCTACTTATATGTAGAGGCGCTGTATACAGTAATTAAAACGTTTAATGAGTTATCGATGATACAAACCTTTGGCGATAGTACATAGTACAGCATGACCAATTTGATCCTCGATATGCATGGTGGCAAAAAAAAAATTAAAATCGTTCACTTCCGATGTCGATTATATGCATGTAAATGTATAAATAGGACGATCTAAATTAGCATATGTGATGAAAACATTTTGAATATCACCATACTGATCAAGGGCTGATCGATATGCAAATTATTATAAAAATGTATCAACAATATTTAGTAGTTAGCAAGACGTAATCAAAGACTAAACAAATAAAAACTATATTTTGATATAAGTTCTTATAAAATAATAGTGCAATTAGTAATAATAAATCATACAGTTTTTAATGTTTTATTTAACAAATAAAATAAAAAAATGTTAAGTATGTTTACAAAACTATAAACAATAGTTTGGTATTTTGCATTTTACGCTGATAAAACTTTTAAATAAAAATACAAAACATTAATTAAGTTATATATTAATTAAGATTTTGAAAACGTCTTAATGTAATAATTCTTTTCTTATTATACTATATAGTTTTAAAAAATTAGAACATGTACGTACGTATATGCACATTAAAATTTAAATCATTTGCAGTCGCATCGCATTACGATCACTTAGTTGTGTTTATTGTGAAAATGATTCAATGCCGTCAATACATGTGTGCGCTCGCTATTAAAAAAATATCCGATCATTATGATTATGTTTCGACATAAATACATAATTATTTGACAGTGCCGGAAGTTCGGCGATTATGTTTATAACTATATGAATGTATAAATCTGACTCTGCACTTTGCGATGAGATTAATCAGCACTATAACTATATGCAAGAAATGTTTTTAAATGTTTGTTTTGGTTTTCTTAATCTTAACTTGATCTGTGGTTCTTAAACTGTTTTATTATGTGCATATTTTCTTTATATATAGATTAACTTTACAAGGTATAATATGTCTTAAAAAGCCGTTTAAGAACCCCTGATTTAAATCATCAGCTTAGTTAATAGCGATGACGAAGTACTATGAAATCCCACTTAAAACACATTTCTACAATAATTCTATGATTTATGTCTTTATTTTTTTTTTTTTTTTTACAGAATTAGAATTAACTCCGTATGTGGACAATGAGTACTACGTAAAGGAATCCCGTGATATGGTCACAATAATTCAATCACTTTTATCAACAGGTTGGTTATATATTTTAATTATTTTAAAGTTAAGAAAAAATATTTAATTTCTATTTTATTTGTAGGTCATAAATTTGAAAATAATGAGATAATAAATGCTCAACTAGAACCTGGTATTTGGTAAGCTATTTGACGGTTATTAACTATTTTTGATAATAATTTAATTTGGTTATGATTGTGCACAAATTTAGTGATGATATGTAAAAAAAAATTATAAGGTTTGATTTAAAGAGGTTTAATAATAGATGTCTGAATTTTCGTGATATGTAACCAAGGAAGGTTTCTTTAAAAAAAACTGATAAATTATGATTGGCCTTTGTGATTGAAGTATGTTGACCTAAAGTATGCTAGTTAGGTTAATAACCACTAGGGTCACACGTCTCATTAAATCATTAATCAAATATTTACATCATAATATGGTTATTCCGCCTTGAGTAAACTACAAAAATTAATTGATGGAAAATTGAAAAATAATACTGATATATCAAAAACTATTTGTTTTCAGTAAATGGTCAATTCTGTATGGTCTTGTAGATTAATTTTTAAATATTTTAGTTTGTCATATTAGATTTTTAATATTTCAACAGTTTATAGAACATAATTGTAAAGTTGAATTTTTTATTTGTTTGGTGGTGCTAGAAAATTTTAATCCAGAATATCTCTAGACTTTCGTCATTAAACTCGAACGATTAAGGATATATAATATTAGAGTCAGGTATAAGATTAGGAATTTATTTAAAACTCTAGTGTTCGTGTTAAAATGTAAACAAAAGAATAGCCGAATTAAAAAAAAATAGTAATGGAATAGTTTTAAAAAATTAAAAATCCAGAACTATCTTAAACAAGTGTGCACTTTAGACTTGCAAGTATAAAATTTTACAGTTTCTTTCCCTTGATTAATTTTTAATAATGTATATACTTCAGCAGTCAGACCCCATCTTTTAAACGATCTCTTGGGAAGTTGTATGCACTTATATCGTATGCATCTATAATAGACCATAATTGTTTAATTGTGACCAATATAGTAGTTTTGTACGAACCTAGGGTCAATCAATTAATTTTTTTTTCTTTTATATAATTTCTTATAAGATAATTCTATATTTTGGTAATATGCAGATATTATATTTGATTATGTATACTAAAGCTAAGCTTTTAAAAATCCTACTTTAGATTGAAAAATCCTCCGAGCTTGCGAAGGAACTTGCGACTCTATCAAAATTAAGATTAAGAGGCTAACCCTTTCAAACAGCTCTAAAGTTATTTTAATAAGATGAGTTTTAATAAAAATCACATATACGAGTACTTAGCAGAAAAAGCAGAAAAGGTATAGATCATGTTTTCCAAAAGAGACAGTGCGATTAAAGTATTTTAATTATTGAAAATTGAAATTTGTTGTCACTCAAAAAATATAACGAATTATAAATTACAAGTTCCAAAAGATGGCAGTAATAAACAATAATAAATAGTTTTTTGACTATCGTTGTACTTTATGTTCGTTAGATATTTTTGTTTTTAACTTTTAGTTTTATACTTACCTAATTATTTTATTGTTAATAAAAAAAGTCTATTTTTGTTTTGATTTACGTAAATGTGTAAATACTAAATAGTGTACCTATACTTTGATTTTAATTGTTGTGTATATATTATAATAAAATTTTGAAACATTTGAATTAAATTACTAACTTCGCTTAAGAAAAACAAATGTTAGTGACATCTAGTGATGTAATTTAAAACAATAAATTTTTGCACAAAAAACAATAGATGGCACCACACAAAAAAATAGGAAATCTTGTCAGTTAGATATGATTAACTTATATACATTTTTGGCCAAAATGAGCTATAGATGCAAATCGATAGACATTAATACGCTTCATCACTGTAATTTAGAAAAAAATTAAAAATATAGATGTTTAAAAAAAGTGTAATAAACCAAAATATATTTAATTTTGACAGAAAAAAGAAGTTTGGTCTAATCAAGAATAACTTAACTAAAGCATTTTAATCAGAAACATCTTATATAATTTGCAGAAAAGGCGTATTTATTTCAAATGCACTAATTAAGTCTTAATTGCTTAGTTTGCCTTAGTTCAAATTGTACTTAAGGCAAATTGAATATTTTGTAAAACTGACTTAAGTGATATTCCTCATTTGTGGATTTAAACAAAAATATCTAATCAACAGAAAAAAGCTCTTCATTACTGTAATTAATTTCGGAGGAGAGCTTTGTCGATACTGAACAGTCAAAATATAGTGACTGCGCATCTATCATATTCCATTAAATAGTATGTTTGAAAATTTGAAAGACGACGAAATAAAATATTTTACGGGGATTGAAAGGGATTGCTTCCAATGACTATATGCCGTAATTTCTGTGAAATCAAATGTAATGGATACATATTTGAATTGTAAAAACCAGTTAGCAAATAAAGTTCGTTAGCATATTTAGTTTATATTTTATCTGTATTGACAAATTTTAATTACCTAATTCATCTTTTTCTTGCATTATTGTAAGTCGAAGACAATAATATTACAAGAAAGTACATTGGCAAATGGCAAAAATTGTATTCGTTTTTGAATAGTGCTGCCATCTTTCGGAAAACATTAATCTATTGATCAGCAATAAATTTAATAATTATTTCCAATTGGATTATGGCCACTCCTAATGAGGTAATTGCGACTAATACAAAATTTAATCGTATTGCTGCATTGGTAGTAGTGAATTATTTTCATAGATTCTAAAAAAACTTCCTGAAATTTACGAAAAAGTTATTTTAGGTCGATTTTTAAAATGTTTAAGTTGCATTTAAATAATTTTGATTTTGTAATAAGTCAGCCTGTGCTTTTAAGTTATAAGTAGAGCATTCGATTCAGTCCTGACATGACATTCCCATGTATAACTTATAAATTACTTAATTAAAATTAAATTATCTGAAATTTATATAAAGGCATGAAGTAATTTGCAATTTGTAAACATAATTTCAAGTAGTTTCTAAATGTGTTCCTCGTCTTTCTATCTAAGGACCTACCTTCCAAAATTAAAAGATAGTTTGGCGAGTTATAATGTACTTCACCAGAAGCTTTGGTCAATTGTACATTAAATTGTATCTTGAATGAGATATTTTTAAATCGTGGTTATCGTGGTTCGATCAATTTGACGGCCAAAAGTGAATTATTTGAAATTGTATCAACAATTGTTCGTTACAAAATTTAAAAGGTTTGTTAGATGTGTTCCCTTATTCGAGACAATGCATAATTAGGATGAGTTTAACTTCTCAATTAGTTTAACCTACGTTTTCCAGGCCTGATGGGTTGTAATTATGAATTTCGGGAACTTATTTAACAGATAATGTAGCTGGATGTAAGGATTGATAACGCATGTAATTTACGGAAAACATTTTACGCCTGAACAATTAAATAAAATAAATAATTAGTAATCAGGCAGCATTTACATATGTTTTAAAATTTCTTCAAATTTACTATCGAAATTGAAAATTTTATCTAGCAAGGGACGACCAACGAAAGTTTGCGCAGTTGTCTATATTAAATCCAAGCATCGAAGATTTATAATTACATCAAATGCAAAATGTAATTCTGATTTAAGGCATAAATTAAGTGTTTTCATTTCGGCATATAACCAATGACCATTGCAAAATGCAAAATGTAGTCATGCAAAATGCTTTAAAAAGTGAAAAATAATGTATCGGTAACACACCGATGGCATACGACTTTTTGAAAGAGATTTGTTGGTTCATTACCAAATGAGAATGATCCTAATATTTGTAAAATTAAAAAAAAAATCATGTTTTCTTTGGTTAAATGTCAGTTATTTCGTTGCTGCTTTGCAATTCTGCTTTTTCAGGCTACTGAACCTATGTGGAGGTTTTTCGTTTTTAAATTGAAAGACTATTTTCTTAGTATTGTACTTTAATTTCATCTTCCTAATGAACAAAACGTTACGATAACATTTAATCTCTTTATAGTTGAAAGAGAGACTTCTAAGGGTCTGTCCCAATCACCGACTTATTTAATTAGTCAGACTTATTTGAATAAGCCTGCTGGCGAGGTGACTTATTTTCCGTCTCTTTGTTCCAAAAAAACTTATTTGATATCAACATAATATAATCAATAGTATAAATGTTCGTTTAATTAATGTTTGCTTTAATTTTTTTTAGTATTCAACTAGTAGATTGTAAAAATATTTGTATTTAAATAGAGATACGGCTTGGTCGACTAATTCAAGATGGCGTCAAATAAGTCAATATAAGTCTGAATTAAAGCTGATTAACATGCTCCGTTAATCGATCAAATGTAGCAGTGGCGTAACAAAGTTCAACGGAAATTACTCGAAATCTTTACCATGCGGACGCAAAGATCGCAACCTGCCTGATAGCGTATTCGAAGTGTCATCAATTCGTCATTAAAGTCCGTTTTAGTAATATCGTTAAGCTTGCAGTAATGAACACAGTACCCCTGTCGAACCATCCTTCGTTTTTACAAGTAGAGCTGGTGAACCCCAAGTGCTGTTTGATTGCTCGGTTTTCCATTACGTTCCATTTTTTTACTAGATGTTGTGACTCTTGCTGTTTTGCTAATGGTAATAGTCTGGTCGCTTGTCGGATAGGAGTAGCATTTCCTGTGTTGAAATAGTGTTGAAAGATATCAGTTTGTCCCATTTCGTCATCGTTGATGACAAAGACGTCGAGTCATCCTTGTAGTGCCTTCTTTACTGGTATTGCTTCTGTTGTCGAGAATGGTTGCATATAATGCCATTTTGCCCTCAAGGCTCGCAATTTACGAAGTAATTGGCTTTCTCAGCTTTTCTAATCACTTCCTTGATCACACTAACTGCTAGAATCACTGGAATTTTTGTGTGTTTGTAACCTTCACATCACGACACTTCAACACATGGTTTTTCAAATCAAGACACCTGGTATTCTGTCATGAAATCTAGTTCCAAGATGCATTGATCGGTTTACTGGCAACCATAAACCGATGTTCAAACCGTATTCCTCTGACTGCAAGGAAAAACTCCTTTTATTTCCGCATTTTCACCAAGATTCTAAACTTGTGCTTGGGGTACCACATCAGGACGAATGCCCGATTTGAAAGCTTCGGTATCCAATGTAAAAGTGCACGATTCTCACTCTAACGTGGTGTTAACACACAAACTGTACAGTCTTGCGGAGTTGGGCAATTATAGAACATCCAGGGATATTTTCTCAATTTCCGGATCACTTTCTATTCGTTAGGCGATGTAAATAATCTCCCTCACCATCTTCTTTCTGGGCACCAATCTACCGAAAAAAAAAACGAAAAAATAAAAGCTATATTTTCGTGATATTTTGTAAAAATTTATCAAAAGTTTAAGACAATTTTTGAAACAAATGCCAAATGAAGAGGGTAATTTTTGTTGAATTGTGGTGGAATCGAATCAGCTAATCGATCATTTTTTCCGGAAGATGGCAGTACTAATGAAAAGGGATACAATCGTCATTTGCCAATATAGGTTTATGTGACTTGCAACGAACGCGCTTAATAATTCTTTTTTATCTGAGCGAGTTGAAACAAAGTCTGAAAATAAAGTCTGAAAATAATCCACTTGAATATCTCCATCACTATACACATAATCAGTAATACATAATTCATATTTTGTATTTCTTATCAACCAACAACCGTACAAAAGTTTATCGTTTTTGTATTACTCATTATCGTAAAAGTGTACAATATTTATGTTATATATCCATTATATATCTTAGATAATTTATCGATATCAATACATTAAAAGCCACGTGGTCATTAGGTTCTGTATATTTGTAGTAAATTAACTAAATATTATATATGTATATAAATAGGATGATTAGGATTTGTATGATTCACAATAACTATTTAAGAGATTAGTGCGTCTTGATATTATGAATTAAGTTTCATTCGATTTGTTATCCAAACTATTTATTTACTTGTTTTGTAATTATTAGTTATAGCATGTACCTTACGACCAATTTTATCAATCTGCCTAATACATTCCTTTTTCATTTTACGGTATGTACAATTAAGTAAACACTAGCATCATAAATTTTAGTAGAGTAAGTATTATATACTTGCGTATAAAGCAAGTTAAAGTTTCCATTTTTTTAAAACACTTGACTAAACACAAATGATGAAGTAAAATTATATAAAAAAAAATTTTCCAATTATAATATGATGGAATTTTTGATAAAAAAAAAAATAAAAAAAATAAAATTATATATTTTTAATAAAAAAAAAAAAGTAAAAAAATAAATGTTACAATTTCGAAATACACAGTAGTAAATTGTTGTTGCGATTAATAGTACAACACAAAAATAAAAGTGAGATTCAATCTAACTTTTGATAAGTAGCTAGCTATTATAGCTATATAGTGACTCTGTGTCCAAAGTAGAAAAGCGAAAAAATATTTTTTTTTTTTTTTTTTTAAATAAGCGACAAACACTTTTATAAATTTTCTTGTGTTGTGCTCGTCCCGCGCGATAACACCACACACTTGAAATATATATATATATATATTTTATTTTAATAATATTTCTAATCTAAAACTAGTAACTACTTACTTATACACAACAGCTCACACATTCAGCTGGTTATACGTTTTTTTTTTAATAATAATGTTGTAATACATGCAGTAGTGAAATAGTAAATGCGAAAATATTAATAAACAGGTGGAAATTCAATTGGGTTGTGTTTATGAATTTATCCATTGCATTCAATAGATTTTGTGTCTGTGTGTGTAAATGCGTAAATCTAATAATTTTATTTGGAAAATTTAAAGTGTAGTCTATTAAACATCTAAAACTATCATAGTGCATTCGATTTTTACGGTAACGTGGCGTTTTTTTAACGTATTGAAGTGAATTATTTTTTTTTTAATTATCAGCATAAAATCGAATAAATAATTTATACATATATACATATATATATATATATTTTTATTTTTTTCAAAAGGGTATATACAATTATTAAGAGACTTACATTGCTTATATATTAATATAGGTATATGTATACATTATAATACATATTATTAACAAGTGATAAGAGTTTTGAATGGTTTTTGTGTTGGTGACTTATAATTTTATATCTTGTGAATTTTAAAGGATTTAAGTGTTGATTTATTTTTAATCTATAATTGTGGTGAGTTGATTTACATGACTTAAATTAGTTTTTTTAGTCGATGTAATTTTAATAGTTATAGTAAAATGTTTTTGGAAATTGCACTCGAATTAAAACAACAATCGAAAATTTACAAATTTTTGTTAGTGTGTTTGTTTTTCATATTTCCTCCTGTATACTACTTGTTCAAGAACTTCTATTTGTATAAATTTTAAAATTATCTATTCGGAGTCTGGTCTGGGGCTCGGTAGTTGGCAGTATTTTTAGGCAAGTTATAACAGTTATTGAGCTGTCTTCATTGCTAAGTTTTCTTAATGGCTTTTAGATATCGGTGATGGTAAAATACCTCCGCCAACATCGTTTGTAACCCAATTTTCAATTAAAATCCTAAATAGTTTGGTATCAAATGATATTAGTTACCAATATTTTTGATCACAGTTTTACCACTACAGATGATGTCAATTTTTCGAAACGCTTAATTTTTGTCCAAGAAACGAAGATGTCAAACATCGTGTCAGAATGAATCAAATGCTTTCTCAATATCAAGCATGATAAGTCCGGTAGAATATAGGCAACATGCTCACCAAGTCGAACGAGTTGGTGTTGAGCAGAATGACCCGATCGGAAACCGAACTAGTTGGTTAGCTAGAATTTTAAAATTTTCTACTTAGGAAAGTGTTCTAGTGAGAATGGTTCGTTCAAGGATTTTTCCTAGAACTGGAAGGAGGCTGATTGGACTATAGCCGGACACATCTAGAGATGGCTTATTAGGTTTGTGGATTGGGATAAAAAGCCTGTTTCCATACTAAAGGAACGTATAAAAGGCGAATACATACAATAAATATTGCTAATAGATACATATTTCTTTGATTGATTTTTGAGCTTGATTTTTGAAATCTGTTGGATGTAGAGAGATTTGGTGTGCGAGATGACATTATTTCGCAAGAATTTTGGCTTTATCGGAATTTGTAAACGCTACTTGTTCATTCTGTTTTAGTGGTGGAGTTTCTAACTAAATGTTAGTATTTTCTAACAGTTTAGCTTTGTTTAATTTGTTAAGTTGATTAATAGTATGTCTAAAGGATCGATCTAGTGTTCGCCCCGCAATACGCCTAGGCCTATTGCGTTATGAAACTAGATCTTCAACTACACTACAAAAAAGATATATATAGTTGTGAAATTATTTGAATTAAAGATTATTGATGAAGAGAAGTTTATTGCTAATTGAAGATGGTTTGTTAGTTTATTTATGTTTAAGTCAATGGATTCCGAGCTGGAAAGTTTGGGTCCCAAGTCTTGATGGACTTGGATGATGTTTTCGAACTCCACTTTTTTAGGATTTATGGAACAAAGGTTCCATAAAAGGCACTTTACTCTTTTTTTATTAATGTCAACCATCATAAGTTTATGGGGATTACAATGTATAACATGGTGATGTTCATGGCGATGTTACTGCGTTGACTTTGAAGATTTTATGATAATGATGAAATTCTTCAATTCATTGATGGTTTCCTTGATATTCGAGATCTGTTGTAGTTCCTATACCTGCGCCTTGAGTTCTGAAAAAATGTTTCCTGCTGTTAGTCCTGACTGTTGTGGCGTTGTCCTTAGTGGCTTTTCCATGAGGTTTATATTCTGGGTTAGCTGCTGCTTTATTCAATTTCTAAACGTGGTGGTGTTGGTACATATGTTGGTGTGACGCAATTCTGTTGTTGTTCTCTTGCAATTTCCTTTTTCGTAGAATAATAAGCACTTGCAGCATCAAACTGCAACCGTACCAGGAGGTGCATTCGTGGTACGGTTGCAGTGCTGCATGCGCCCATATTGCAGTTGAGACACTGGGTGTACTCTTTTTTTGCTTGTGAAAATGTTTGCCATGTAACTATGCCATATAACTAATGTTAAGTTAAGATTAAGCACAGCTAAATCAAATTTTTTTTATTACCATTCAAGATACAATGCAATCAAACTTTCCTTTAATGTAGCATGGTTTTTTGATGAAATTTTCTGCATTTGGAGCATATTTTCCCATTTTCTTGAGACACTTGTTAACAATTGCGTTAGAAACTTACTCTGTGCCTGATGGTTCACACCAACCAATGGATCATTTTGACATACATCGTTTGATTCGCCGGATAACACTTTTTAAGAAATTTCGTGCCGTGTTTTAAATTTTGCTAGCCACTGCATCTTCAGACATCTTAGAACCTGGATATTTAAACTTGTTGGCAAATTGTAGCACTACTTTCTTGATCATGGGACCCGATAGAAGCCCGATAAACCTAGAAGCCAATTCACCAATAATCGAACCCGCTATGTCACATATGCACCAAACAAAGTCTTAAAATCCAGCACAAAATTTTGTAACAAAAAAGAACCTCCGATCACCAAAACTAACTCTTTCCATTTTGGTTAGAAATGACAAATTTTACACGTTCTCTCATTGTTGTCGGCTGTATTTCAGCAACTATTTCTGCATCTTCAGATGTTCTTCTAATTGATGTAGTCAAGCGTAAACGTCAGAACGTAATAATCAAGCGTAAACGTAAACGTCAGAACGTAATAATAAAAAATTGGATAAGTCTAGTGATTGAACGTTCCACTTTATCGGTTCTAATGCGACATAAAAACGAAAAGCTTTAACATACCTATTAATTCTACCCGGTTTTATTATTCAAAATTCGTGGAAATTACAAACAAATTTTCGTTAATTTGGAATTTTCACGAGAAGTAAGTACGTGGAAGAAGACGTATTGAGGCGATTGAATGATGACAAATCCTCCATAATTCAAAAAATCTGACTAAAGCAATAGATGTAGGTTGATTAGTTTACAAGAAATTCTGTTAATTTGAAGGATCAGTAAACTCACTTTTCCGCTCAGTACACATTATTGCTAAAGCTTAGAAAGATAATTTATTCCTGTACTTTTTTCTAACAAATAAAGTTGGTGAACAGTTGAAATGACAATATTCATGATTTGTGACTATTAAGGAAACAAACGTTAAATATTTTTTGTTTAAATATGTTCTGTTCTAATGTGGTTTTATTACTTAAAACTGATCTAACCTTAACTTGAACTAATTTAAAGCAATATATCCACACCACAGTTTATTTTTCTAAACCGCATAGATAAACATTTTTAGAAATTATGTCAGTTTTAAATGGTATAATCAAACTTGTTGTCCTAATATTCTATTGACTTTTTGGTGACCGAATTTGTGTTAAAAAATAAGCTCACTATCGCTTTGTTCTAAAAAAATTTGTAAAACGTACACTACTTAAGTTAACAGAACTATACGTAAATAAAATTAGAACGATCAAGTCCAATGATTCCAATTGTACCTCAAATAATAATTTTAGTCTTGTGTATACATTGCTCGTCATACGATTATGATGTGCTTGCATATATTTAATTGGTTTATTTTGTAAGTGCTGCGCTAAGTAAAAAAAGGTTACATTTAACTCAGTTTAAAAAAAACATTGTCAACAACATCAATTATTATGTGCGGTTACTGACGCAATTATAAGATCAGACTACCGACTATAGATTAGAAAAATGTATACAGTTAGTTTAGGTTTTTTAAATTCGATGATTACAACAAAATAAATAAAAAATTGTGCCCGATTTTATCACATTGTCATTAGCTATATAGTTAGTTTTGTAAAATAATTTTAGTCACCTTAATTATATGTTGTAAATGTTTAGTTAGCTAGAAGAATAGGAAACCACAATGAAGCTTGTACCCTGTGTTTTTTATTAGATCGATCTTTTTACAATGAAATTGATCGTAATTAAAAGTAATTATGAGAGTTTAACCTTTCGTTCAAATTTTTTTAGGTTAAGGTCACAAAATTTTAGAGAGACTTTGGTTTAATGGCATTTTATTGATTTCTGCATGAAACTTGCCTACTCCTGTTTTTCTTCGATGTAAAAAATTATTTATTTCTATTTAGTTATGGTTAACTTTGAATTGACGTAATTGGATTTGCAATTTACAACTTTTTGTGCTATGACCTTTTGCTAAATAGTTAAAACAAAGACTATGATCCTTTTTTCATTTTTCTAACTGAATTTCTTGAATTTACTTACAAACTAATATCTTTTTAGACTACTGTAGCTTAACAAAAAAATTTTACATTTTAAAAACATGCTTCTATTGTAAAACATATTTTACCTGGGTATACTAAAATTACATAAAACCGTAAGTATGTTTGTAACAAAATCAAAAGTATATAACTTAAAGGAGTTATTGGTAATAAACCCCCGAAAATATTAGTAAAAATATGAAGGCGGAAATATGTGCTCGCGACCTAAATTCTAAAACAAGACTACCTGCATTAAGAGGTGTTACTGTTTTTAAAATGCATTCCTCTTAATTTTTTACATTAGTCATCTGTGTAACATTTTATCCTAATCGAATTTTCTATATAAATATTTAAAAAAAAGATGATTGGTCAGTTTAGACTTTCTTTAATCTGCAACACACTAATTTCAAATAACCAGGGAATAGGACTAGCCATTTTTTCTATTCCATCAAATAGTTTTACCAAAGTTGCCGTGAGTTTGCTAGAAGTTATTTGAATTAAGGTTTGCATAAATTTTGCGGACTTTGGAAAAACAACATCAATGATGACGTTCGGTTATTAGTAATTTTTAGAGAATTCCAAAACTCGTCTGTAAAAACGTCTGATAATGCGTTGTTTTGTAATTTCCAAAGTTTTAAACAAAAACAAAAAAATGCCTTCACTTGAAATGAAATTCGAATTTCGACCGAGCGATTCTATAGATAGCTTTAGAGGTTGCATAACATTGAGTAATATTTGTAATTTCCCTGTGAATTCTTCAGAATAATTAATCGATAAATTTAAATCATTTACGAATCTTTAAAAACCGAAAAATCATTGTCTCGATTCTACCTTGTTTTGCAGTCCAATAATAAATTAAGTTAATGTTCATGCTGAGTTTTGACGTAATTTTGTAATATTGAGTATCATACCGGGAATAATTTTTTAGCTAACAGCCTCATGGGTGCTTAAATATTTTGTGTTCTTATTCGCAAAGTTTTTAATTTAGCAAGCCAATCGAAAATAATAGACTAAAATGGCATAGTGATGCCTTTTTATAGATTATTATTTTGGATTTTATTATTCAACAAACCTATTTTCGTCTACATAGTTAGGTACTAATTCATTATTAGGGTATCTTTTTAGACGCCTACTTAATATAATTCTAAGCAAACAAAAGAATTGATACATTCACTTCCATCATTCGTCTTTTAAACTTTTAGTAATTTAGAAATGTTCAAAAAGATAATTAGTACTAGACCTGTGTTCCAATTCCTCACACTGATTTTCTCGCTTTAATGTGCATAGTCCAAAAAATAGTCATACTTTAAAAATATCATTTTTTGCTGACCGAACTAACATTTTTCATATTGGCATCCTCTAATTCTTTTTGTACTGCTTTCATTTTTGAAAAAACATACCCGAATACAGGTATAAAACGAGAGGAGAAAGTAAACCCGTCCTGTCGATTTTTCATCGTAGAACGAACGAACAAAGGAAAGCAACCCAGAACTTGCCTTACCGGTTTCTTTGGCATCACAAAAAGTGATTTACGTGGAACAAATTTGTTGTGTTTAAAACAACAAATTTGTTCCATGTTCTTTGGCAAAAAATACTTGGATAAACCTTGAAAATACCTTTAACCTTTAAATTTACAGAACTACAATTTCGAACTCAGGATGCATCCTTGTTTTGGACTTTACTGCCTTAGAATCGTTATATTAATACATATATAAAAAAAATATATTCGAACTTGGTAGTGAAATTATTTCTTCGATCTTGTACACTTTACGGTCTTATCTAACAAAAACAAGCATAGGAGATTTTGATCAAATCAAAACAATAAAGTTAACAGTCTTCCAGTTCAACCCGCGTTGTTTGTAAAGGTATTTGTTGTGTTGCTTTGAAAAAGAAAAATTTAGGGAATTTATATTTTTCTCAAAACAGCAGGAAACAAAGTTGGCTTCATACTGAGCAACGCGCAAGTGGTTTGCAATAGTGCGTCAGTTAGAGAGACCAACTATGTTTTTGACCATTAGTTCAAATGATCTAGGATGACCACATCTATAGAAGATTTTACATAGTTTAAAAAAGAAAGGAAGAGAGTCTTGAAGACATTGAAGTTTAAATTATTTTGTAAAAATAACATTGGTCAATGAAGATATTTTTACTTGCGCAATAAATAGCTCAATATCTTCAACAAAGACTTCTGACAACATTAAACTTTAAACCCACCACCATATACATTTATGCCTGTTAAAAACTTTTGCAACATTTTATAGCCATTATTCATCCTAAAAATCCTCCATCACTACGACTTTTCTTGACGCAACGTACTTTACAAAAACGTCTGGTAAAAACGTCTTTATAGTTTCACTCTAGATTGCCAATAAACAGAATGTTGCTCAAATAATATTATAACTCACCACTAACTATTACCATATACCAAAGATAGTGCAATATTATTAGGAAATGATAATCACAATTTTCCAATTATCCTTTTTGGCGATTTAAAAGTGCAATTTTAAAATTAAGGTCGCAAGGCAAATTTTAGTCCTAATAGCTCGATTTATTTCATTTCAATAATGATAAATGAGTTTCTTGCCGTTGCCTCCAAGTTCTTCCCTTTTCCTGAAATATTTCATGGATATTATTTGAGAGTTCATTAATTTTTTTTGATGCATTTTGGAGCTTGTTTTTATCGGTAGGCCAGTATCTAATTATTAAAATAACCAATGCTTATATTTCGACTGTTTTTTTTTGCCATTTTTCAGGGAGCGGTACAAACCAATAATGTTAATATTGTTATCAATAAATTGTAAGCCCACTGTTTGACAAAAGTCGTTATCCTCAATAAAATTTTAGCAACTTTTATATTTGGTTTTACAAAAATCGTCACCCCAACACCATAACCAGTTTTTCTATTCGAATAGAAGAAACCTTTTTTAAAATTCGAAACCTTTTCCCTTAACTAGGCATGCTGAATTTTTGATAAAACCATATCAATATTGTTCGTCAGTCAAAATTTGATTTAGGATAGTAATAAGACTTATCTTTTTTATTTTAAATAATGTTTGCTACCCCTGATATATTCTGTAGTAGCACGGCAAAGTATTATATTCTATTTCAACGTTCTTATCACAAAAAAAGGCAAGAAAAAAAATCTAAACATTTTCTAACTTTACATTTTTGTTGTTGATTTATTATTACAGCCATTACACACATTCTAATATCGTATTTATTCTTATTATTTAAATAAATAAAAACTAAATTTTTTTTTGTCGTCGTCTTTCCATCAACATGAAAATGTTTAGTTTAATTTTCATTTACGGTTGAACAGTGCTGCCGGAGCTTCACATTTTTTTTTTTATTTTTATTTTTATTTTTTTTTTTTTTTTGATTAATTTGTGGTTTTAAGTCGATTGTTATTGTTGTGTGTGTGTGTCAATATTAAATTATATAGCGTGTGTGTGTTGTTAAATAATTAATTATATTAGTTTTGATAAAATATAAAAAATGTTTACATACATATATAATTCTAAAATATATAATTTATTTATTTAAAACATATACTATATATATATATATATATATGAATATATTTTAACAATCTTTGACCTTTTCCGTTTGAACGAGAAACGAACGATTTATTTCATATTTTTGTGATAAGAATATATATTTTTTGAAAATGTACAAATAGACTGTTTAAATTTATTTAATATTTAATTAAATAATTATAAAGTGAATATGTAATATAATTTGTGGTTGTTTTTTTATGTTTTTAGTTCAATTGACGATGAAATTGATGGTTCGTGTATAGTACGAGCACGTGGACTTCCATGGCAAAGCAGCGATCAGGATATAGCAAAATTTTTTCGAGGACTCAATGTTGCTAAGTAAGTTAAAATATAATATTATTATTTATAGTATAGAATACTGTTTACAAGTTCCGTCCGTGTCAAATCAGCATTTTCTTGGTTGATAATATTATAATAGACGTATGTGAATCGATTTGAATGTCAGTTAAATTATTTGTATAATTCACGTTTTTATTATGCTGATAAGTGGCTTCAGTCGCGATTATTTTCTAATATCTTAGTTTATACAACCTTTTGGTTCTTTAATGTATGTGATGACGGCAACTTCGATTTTAACGTTATGTTGAACTTGTATTTCTATTTTTAAATTCTAGATTAGGACTATATAACTTTTTGCAATATTGAATTTTATCAAATTCGTCAATCGAGCACTATCGTCATAATTCATCGATAGCTCAAAAATAATATTAAAAATCGTCAAGTGTATTTACATATAATTGCCACCTCTCTATTTGAATCGATTGAATTTGGTCAGAAATTGGAAATTTTTAAATATTTTTACGGGCAAATAAGCTGTGTAGATAGCCGTAATTTAATTATGCCACAAATTTCTATTGGTCATGTTAATCATGTCACTAAAATGTTGTTCTTGTCACTCTAATGAATTTATGATTTTTTCCTCTTTTGGTTTTCTACTGTTTTTTTTTGCGGGCCTAATCCGTTTAGAAAATTATTCTTGCTTATTACTTTACACCTAATTTAAAATTAGGAACCTGTTTGAATTCATGTTATATTATAAATTGGACATAAGTATTACAAATTAATTAACATGAATCATTTTTATGTGTAAATTAATAAACCTACGTACTATTTTGTTTATTAAATTTATCAAAACCGGAAGTCGCGAATGGTCAAACGTAGACCCAATGACGTATGGTAATTAAATCATCATTAAAATTTTTTTAACGAATTTCTTGCAACAATTTTATATTCAACTGCCATGAGCAAATATATTCACACTGAATCGATTGAATTTAATATTGATTACGGCTTATCACTTAATTATGAATATGTGGTTTAAAAATTTGTAATTTGAGGAAAATGTAGGCCAAAAAATGCAAACCCAATTTTTGTGGGGTTTTCTTGGGTGGGTGAAACCAATTCGCCAGTTTCCCAAAACTCATAAAATGATAAACATTTTGTATTAAGTTCAACCATCCTTTCTTCCTCTTCATAATTAATTTGAAATGAATTATTTCAATCGGTCCGAATCGGTCAGTCACTAATTTAGATTTTATCAATTATTACGAAACAGATCTTACAGTTTGCACATCTTACGATAACTAACGATACGAATACTAACGATAACTTAAGTTCTTTTTTAAATTTATCTATTATTTTTTAGTTTTTTAAATAATGATAACGTTTCAATCCATCCTATAAATTTAATCGACGTTCAATTGTAATAAATTCATTATTAGATTGATCTAGCTAGAAAAGTATAAATTGCTGTTTAATCTAAAAATGGCAGAGTTTTAGAAATTTATGTATTCCATTGATATTCAAACGACGATAAATTTGCTTGTTGTTGGAAAGGTCGAGACGTCGTAATCAGAGTAATAATTTATTTTTTTATAGTTAATAGCGCGGTTATCAATTTTAATTTTTCTACAATACAAATATCAATGATGATTCCTTTCTTTTTTTTTGTATCTTACAAGTATGTTTGTTTTTTTTTTCATTTTTACAGAGGTGGAGTAGCTCTGTGTCTATCGCCACAAGGTCGTCGGAACGGTGAAGCATTAGTACGTTTTATATCACAGGAACATAGAGATATGGCGCTCAAGCGACATAAACATCATATTGGTAATCGATATATTGAAGTGTATCGATCGACGGGAAGTGATTTTTTGGCAGTGGCAGGTGGCGCATCAAATGAAGCACAAGCGTTTTTGTCAAAAGGTGCACAAGTTATAATAAGAATGCGTGGACTTCCGTATGATTGTACGGCAAAACAAGTGGTAAGTTCGAGCTCGATTTTTTTACTAATCAGTCATATAATAACTAATATAAATTTATAGTTGGATTTTTTTACAATGGGTGAAAGTCCGTGCCAAGTAATGGATGGCACTGAAGGTGTATTATTTGTTAAAAAACCGGATGGCCGAGCTACCGGTGATGCATTTGTACTCTTTGAAAGTGAAAATGATGCACCGAAGGCATTATCACGACATCGAGAGTCGATTGGTCAACGGTACATCGAACTGTTTAGATCGACAACGGCGGAAGTTCAGCAGGTATGTACTAAATACTAATACAAAACTCTTAACATAGTGTCGTAGTAATGCAAATTTATATTTTATACTTCCGCTATTACGAAAAGAAGTAAATGGAAAGGTAATTTTTTGTTTGTTCGCGAAATGTATCTAATTTTAGTGCTTTTTTATGTGTAGGTACTGAATCGTTCATTGGATCCAAAGACATATGATCCACCCGCAGCACCGTTAATTCCTCAACTACCACAAGTTCAAGTGCCTCTAATACCACAGGTAAATATTTTTACTAGAGACAAGTCTATAATGATGTAATAAATATTTAATTTTAGCATGTGATCACGAGCGGGACAGCTAAAGATTGTATTCGGTTACGTGGCCTACCATACGAAGCAAAAGTTGAAAATATTCTTCATTTCTTAGATGAATTTGCCAAGCACATTGTGTTTCAAGGCGTGCACATGGTATACAATTCTCAGGTATGTGATTATTAAACCTTTTTGGGATTTTAACAAAGCAATGATTAATGTGTAAATACATAAATATTTCCCCAAATACTAAAGGGCCAACCAAGTGGTGAATGTTTTATACAAATGGATTCAGAACAATCCGCTTTCGCATCAGCACAACAAAAGCATAACAAATACATGGTATTCGGGAAGAAACATCGTTATATTGAAGTATTTCAGTGTTCGGGTGAGGATATGAATCTTGTGTTGACTGGTTTACACCCATCGTCAAATTCGACCAAGCCGGCATTATTATCGCCCGGTATGTTATCTCCTGCAACTCAAACATCTCAGACACCACCACAACCTCAAACTCATACCTTACACCATCATCAAATCCCACCTTCAGTAACATTAGCCATTCCGTCTTCCCATCAGTCTCAAGCGCTTATCGCCCAATCACAAGCCGCCCTTCAAGCCCAATATATTGCACAACATAATTTAATTGCACGCCAATCGGCAACCGCGAATGCCATGCACCAACAGCATCAGCAACATCAAGAATATATATTTTTGCAAAATTGTGGATTATTACCGCAACAGCAACCATCGACTGCATTAGCGCCAATGCATCACTCCCATCAACATCCACACCATCCACAAATAATACTTATGCCGAGGCCACATCATATTATGCAACCACCACCAATTGGTTATGTACCTGCCCACCAGTGGCCAGCAACATTTCATCATCCAAGTGCTCAAACGTTAACATCGTTACAATCACAAATGCCCCAAACTGCCGCGACCTTGTCATCTAGCGTTAAACGCAGCTATGATAATGCGTTTCAACAAGAAGCCGCTTCGGTTTCGACACCAAAACGTCATTTTCCCGGAGCCCATCCAGCAATTTTTCCCCACTTTTATCCACCGAGCGTTTAAATTCGCGCGCGCGTGTAAAGTGTAGTAACAATTAAAGTTTTTTTTTTAGTTCAATTTATTTTTTAATTTATAAAATATCGTAAATAAAATGAGACATCCAAGGCAGCGTAATTAAAATTTAACAAAATATAAAAATTTATTCCATCCAATAGTGTTACTATAATTTTTTTATTTTATCTTTTTTTTTTTTATTTTTATATTAATTATATATCGTGTTGAATTATATCACAAATTAAATAATAATGAGATACATAAAAAACCCAATGAAATAAAAATTTATTATTTATGTGGTTTTCGGTTTACCGGAACACATAAACAAAAAATTGATGCAAGATAATGAAATACGTTCGAATTACAACAGAAAATCAATTTTTTTTTAACTGCCAAGCAATTTAATTGTAAAAAATCCGCATTTTTCATGAAT
Source organism: Tipula confusa (assembly GCA_963556175.1). Taxonomy (NCBI): domain Eukaryota; kingdom Metazoa; phylum Arthropoda; class Insecta; order Diptera; family Tipulidae; genus Tipula; species Tipula confusa. Next base: position 3,440,459 of record OY744476.1, read on the forward strand.
AATTTTCTGCAGCTACTTAACAAAATATCCAAAATAAAGATAAGGACCAAATTACAATGAAATTGTAATAGTTAAATTGTTACTATAGATAAATTGGAAATTGCATAATTGCAAATTATGCTTCTAAGCTTCTAACAAATTATAATACTCGTATTAATTAGTATGGTGTTAGAAACGGATTCAATTGCATTATTTCATTTCCACCATATAATCAAGTATATGTTCGAATTTTTATATCTGATTAGCATTTAATTTGTGATTATATATATTTTTATGTTAAAATATTAAATACAATTATTATGAAATATATAGTTAATTTTTGTTAAAATATCTATTAAAAAAATATTTACAATAAGTTGATATGTTCAAACTATATTCTACGTGTATGTGTGTGGATGCGTGCGTGTGCATTCGAATTCTAAAATATGGTTGTGTAATTATATAAGCGTGAAACGCGTGCGCTTGACAATGAATAAAAATTGTAAGCTTTAGACATTTTTGGGCGATAAACTTACTCTGAAATCCTTATCCTTTTACATTCCGACAAAAAACATTTTTTTTTTATTTTATTTTATTTTTTTTTTTATATATATATTTACATATAATATTTAACATATATACACATTATTCATTTATTATTACATGTCTAGTTATTAAGAAATATATACAAGGTACTTATTTAAATCATAAGTCGTAATAATTTAATTAATTTTTGGAATAGTACAAAATTTATTATTTAATATAATTTTGGGTGGATTTTTTGTGCTACTCGGCCAAGTCGTAAAAATATTTGAGATAATTTTATATTATTGTAGATGGTTTTTGTAAAACGCAAGAATTAAAATTTATGGTTTAGCAAAAATACTCTACTCTTTTTGATATGCCTGATTACCAAAATCAGGGTAATTTGGTGTTTTACCAAAAATCATTTGCAATATTAATAAAATTATTGAAAATATTATTTTTAGTAAAAATTAAATCATCAGCAAATAAAAAATCAAAACGGATAAGGGTGATGGGTTGCAATATAAAAATTTAAAACGAAAAATTTAATATTATAGTACTTGCAATTTTTTTTTACCAATTCTTTAATTAAATAAAACAAAAACTAAAATATTTAGTGAGGCTTACATATAATTTATTATAAAAAATAAAACTAATATATTACATTACGACTAGTTTCTATTACTCAATAATTAATTAGTAGGTAGATTAATTTAAAAAAAAAAATAAAAAATTGCCAGTACTATACATAAAAACCGCGAAATTGGAGAGTTATATTTTATATATATATATATATATATATATATATATATATATATATATATATATATATATATATATATATTATATAATAATCATATTGTGAAGCTACCAACGTAGCAAGTGTTGACTTTAACATATCGTCGTTAATCTAATTGGTAAAAGCACAACGAGGTGTATATGGCTCACACGCTGTCTTAGGTCATATGTTTATATATATCGAGCAGTAGATCCTAATGTGGATCTGGTTTGCTAATATTTTATTCCACATTGTAACATTTATTGTCTTTTAGACATTGTTGCTGCAAATAAACACCATTTTTAGCAATAATGATGTTGTGTCCTGTATTTCCTATGTTATAATTTTATAACCCACTATATTCTTCATTTACTAGTAACGGGTAGCTGGACCATCAACTTCTTGGCACTCCGAAGTTATTTTATTGAAATTTGTCTATTAAGATCTCGTTATGTACGGTTTTTTGTATCTATGTTTTGGAAGGACATTACAGCAACTTTCATCTCTTTTGGTTTTGTTGTACCGTTTTTTGCCAATAGGTCCTCTTTCTGCCTTTTGTCGTCTTCTAGATGCCTAATTTTTACTGTAATCATCCAATTCAATTGTCTAAAACTAAGTGCAAATCAATGTAATTGTTTCTTCCAGAATATAATTTGCTGTGAATTTCTTATACAATTATAACATTCAAGAAATTTGCTGTTGTGGGAACTAAAACCTGAGTATTTGCCAATTTCGGTCACGAGTATCTAGTACTTGTAATCTTTTCAGTTTTCTCAGTATAGTTGTTTTTAAAGGTTGAATGCAATTTGTGTTTAAATTTGAATTTTCGCATGATTTAATGATTTGCTTTTATCTTTTGTTACATCGTTTTTTACATTCCTTTTTAATAAATTAGATAGTTGTTAATGTACTAAAGATGATGTAAAATATCGAAGGACGTTAAAAAACAAATATAATTTTCAAATTTGTTTAAATATTTTGTTTAAATTAAAGATTAAATGCAATTATTATTTAACTTTCTTATCATAAACAGTTTAGAAAAGGACGAATTTTGATGCTTACCATTCTAAATGACACTCCCATCTATGCATATTTTAATTGAACTTGTCGCAGATCTGCCGGGAAAAATTGGAAGTTTTTAATGTATATTTAAAATCCCGCAAAAGAAAACAAGTATTTAAAAAAATATTCAATGTCAAACTATCCGTGGCATTCGTATTCTCAAATTTAGATCAGATCGCTCTCAGGTTATTATGATGGCTGATCCTGGATTTGGTCGAGTTGCCAAAAAGTTAGTGACAAAAACTGTTTATTACACATTCCACTTGTAATTATGCGTCTGTATTTTTTGCAAATTGCAGCTCCCACTTTCACTCATTTTTGCCTCAATTCAATGCAGCTTACATCGCTAACTCAGATGTTCTAAAATATTTAAGATTCATATGAAAAAGTCGCATATTTATCTGTACTACGAAATGTTTAAATTTCGCACCGCCGCCAGCTTAGCTCAAAGCGATATGATGATTTAAGCTGCTTTATTCAACCACATGAGGTGTCAATGACAGTGCTGAAGTTTGAAGTATCATTTCAATTATATTCGACGATTTTGGGACAGATTTTGGTTTATTCCAAATGACCCAGCAAACATTTACAATTTTTTCGCTTCCTTTTACTTTTATATCGTTTATGTTGGTTAATTAAATCACTTAAACGTTGCGAGTGGTTTATAATTTAAACTGTCATCTATTAGCAGTTTAAAGAACTAACTAATAAAAAATTTAAGGGAATATTGGCTAAATAGTATTACATTATTGCAATTATTTCGCTTAGTAATTAAAAATATCAAAAAGCCTCCGTGATTAAATGCAGATCTCTTGCGCATTTTTATGTATCATAGTCATAGTTTCTTCGGCTAATAATTAAGAAAAGCTACATTTTCATTTCACAAATGTATGATAATTAAAATCAAATAGCAGGAATACTAAGCAGAAAATTCGGAAAATCAACCGTGATTATTTAATTCGAGCAATTTTTGCATTTTTCGTGTATTTCACCCTTAAGGGGCAACCAAAATTGTTCACTATTTGGTCGGATCGATAGCTTTGGTTTAGAACGTTGTTTTGTTGCTTCCATCTATCGTATTTATTGTTTTGGTTCTCTACCATCGTTAAATTCTCGAACTATGTACCGTGCTGCAATTTTACCAAACAGACCAACGACGTATTATTAATGTGATAACACAGTACGTTAGGAATTATCGTTACAATTTAATATAAACGATCTATAAAAAAAAATCATCTGCGTTATTTATATGTATGAGTGTCATTTTTATTATTTACCTGGTAACTTTTAATTAAACTATATGTCTGAAATATTGAATTATAATTAGTTAATTTTAATTTTATACCAGACAATAAACAAAAAAAAATAATATTCTCTAAATTTAACAATTAGAATTCACATTTATTAATTAAACCAATGTTGATATTTTCGATAAAAAAAAAGAATCATAAAAACGAAAATAATATTAATCAAATTACTCAATATAATTTAATTAATTAATATTTAAGTTAAAATATTTTTTTTTGAAGTAACGAAAAATTTTCTTGCAGACGTTAACAATTTTTTTTTTAAAGGAGACGCGCGAGTTTACAATATCCTCGGAAAATGTTTAAAAAATGGTTTCACAAAATCAAATTTTATTTTATTTTATTTATTTATTTGCATATAATTTATATATTATTTTGCTTATTTCTTTTACTATATTATTTTGCTTAATCATCGTAGATAATTTTCCTTTATACTCAAAAGCACATTTATAATTTAATTTTTTTAGATGCATTTTCTTAAAAAAAAAAAAAACTAACAAAATCGTATTTGGTGTGTACTATTTTTAACGATTTATATTTGATATATGTGATTGAATGTGACAATAAATATTTGTTAGGCTTTGTGTTCGTCTAAATTTTAATTATACATTGTTTTGGTAGTGGAAGATAACTTAATTTGGGGAGCTTCCTTCGACCCTAAAACAAGATAATTCAATATTCCGCGTAAGCCTGATATGTAACAATCCTTTCAATCACATAATTTTTAAAATTCTTCAATTTTTTATTTATTATAATTTGATTTAATTTAGATAAAAATTGGTTTTGTGTTTCTATTTTTTATTTATATACTTAGATATTTTTATATTTTGGTAAAATGGGGTGGGCCATGTATACATGTCATTAATAGTAAAGTAAAAAAAAGAAAACAAAATTAAAAAAGTTTAGTAAAAACTACTATTATTTAATATTCATAGTCAAAAAAAATTATTTTGTTTTTATTGTAATCGTATGTTTTTAGGGTTGGTGGTTTTTAAAAAATTCAAATTAAAAAAATCATATTCTCAGTTTTAATTAAAAACAAACAATTTTCTGCAAGAAAACGATTTTCCTTTATTTTTAATTTTTTTTTTTTTCAATAATTAATAATAGTAAATAAGTTACAAGAACCGTACTTAAGAAGGTTAATTATTATTATTAATTAGAATTAGTACATAATATAAACATAAACCATATGCATATATAAATGAAGTGATGGTAATTTTCCTTCGCATCCTATATACACAAAAATTTAGAACACATTTTTAATTTATGTTTTAGGTATTGAAAAAAAAAGTTAATTTTCCGAAAATCTTATTACATAAGTAACAAAACAAGATAAGATGGTAGGATAAATTAAATTTTTTTTTTTTATATTTTGGTGTAGTTGGTTTTCATTTTTTAAATATAATTTCGTTGTATTCATTTTTCTATTATATATCTCATGATTGTCTTTTTTTCATCATATTTCATGTTTTTAACCAATATTAATTTGAATTAATTATTAATTAGAGTTAAGAATAAAGTGGCCGCCGTGCATTAAAAATATTATTTCATATTTCGATTAACATACAAGCTATATACATATAGATCGTAGTGGGGTTTGATTTGCATAAGTATACAGATCTATGTATATATATATATATATATATATATATATATATATATATATATATATATATATATATATATATATAAATATGGTGTAAAAAAAACAGGTAGATTAAAATTTTCTAATAATTATCAGAAAATTTGGCAACAAAAAAATTACTGTTCGAAGGGAATCATAACTACTATTGACAAAAATGTGGTTAATATTAACGACTTATGACTCCCGAGTTTTACAAAAAATGTGTAAAGTACATAAGTGTGAAAAATTTGTGTGTAACATTTTTTACCAGAAAGATCTTTTAGAATCTAGATCGAATTAAGGTCTAGTGATACGTATGTTTAGGACCGTTGTCGTATTGGAACACATATGTCTAAGCGGCATTCAATCATTCGCATATAGTAGCATAATTATGGATAATATCTGGACATAGCTTTGTGTATTCATTATATTCTTTGGCTGAAACCAAATAAAATTATTTTCAGCTCATCCGTTTATAAAATGTTTCGCCAGTTGTGAGATGCCAATTCAAACATTCACACGCACATTTGAGACCGGTTTTTATATACAACCGTTTCAATTCGTTCTTGTTTGGCCTCGCTTTTACGAGCAACTCATTAAAACAGAAATGTCATTCTTTGTTTTACTTTTTTTTTTCTTCGAAATTCTAAAATATTCCGACACTTCTAGTCGCAGAGTCAATTTTCACATTGCACTTCAAAATTCATATTTCACACTTTGTTTACATATTGGTTAGAAAAACTCGGGGGAATATTTTGTACGATATTAATGTTCCCTTAAAAATGTTTTTTTTTTCTTGTAGAATTTTGGCCATTTTCAGATAATTATAAGAAATTTTTTATATACCTAATTTTATTCCCACCACTGTATATATATATATATATATATATATATATATATATATATATATATATATATATATATATATATATATATATATATATATATATATATATATATATATATAATATTATCGTTTACATAAATTCGGGATCGCTTTACTTTAAAACATGCTTCAAGTGCAAATCGCCTGCAATAATTAAAAAATAAATAAATCCGGCATCTCACCAAAATATAAACAAAAACTAATAAATTAAAATTTGTGTTTAGTTTATGTGCAAAAAAAAAAAACTAAAAAATAATAAAAATTGCAAGGTGTATCCTATTTATAGACTAGGGAGTTGCAAATTATCATTTTTTTTGTTTAATTATTTTTCATTTTTATTTTATTTTAGTAAAGTGTTTTTTTTTTTTTTTTTTTTTTAATTTGTATTTTTTCTTATTAAATAAATTAAAAATATATACATTCTATTTACATTTTAATAAAACAAAAAATTTTAACTAAATTTTATATTTTTTGTAGTCTTGTCCTATTATGATATATTACAAAAAAAAATCAAAAAAATTCAATTTAACCGGTGGGTGAAGTTTTTAACAAAAAATTTAATAATATTAGTGTAGCTGCACAAATAATTAACTACTTATTGTACACAAAAATATGTTCTCGAATAACTGGTGTCTATATTGTGATGTGCTTTAAAATTGTTTAGGAATAGGTAATGTGGATGTTCGGACTAATTATAAATTTAGCTATTATCTTTATCGATTTAGGTAGTAGGAATTTAGGTAGACTTTATTCTGGCATGATATGACATTAATACCTTCAATACTAATAATTGCCAATTACTTAGACTTACTTCAACAACAATTTATTTATTTTTTTAGTAATTTGATGCCTTCACGATCTCGAATTAAAATTCTGACAATTCACCAGTGATTTGATTGGCTAAATGGTCGGATTTTTTTTTATCACATGACAATAATTCAAGAATTCGATTAGATAAGTGATCAGATTTAAATTGTTAGGATTTAAATCCGAACTCGTGAAGGCGCATTTAAATGAAGATTCATTCATATAACATGGTTGACAATGCTACGCAGCACTTTGAGTACAACCACAAATTTGAATACCATAGGTCTATACTGGTTTTAGAATTTGCGGATATAATAGCAATTTTTTATGAATTATAAGCTCAGAATTTCAACCTACATTTTAAGCTCATACTTTTTTTTATTATTAATTGATGTTCAATTTTTCTTTTTAACGTATTCTTGCCATCTAAGTTTGCAATCGGGGGTCTTGCTGACGTATTTAGCTCCATTGGAACCGATTTTTCTTAGTTCAGGCTAATGCTATTATCGTTTGAAGTCTTTAGAACAGTTTTGGCTTATGTTCCTTCATCATTTCGAATAGGCGGCACATGCATTTTGTTTTTTTTAATCCTTTTGTTGGTTTCTAAAGAGTAATCAGTGTCTTTGTAGTCAGAAATATTTTTTGTTGTAGTGTTCTTTGCCAGGTTTATCGTGCCTCCCATTCTCTCGAACTTATTCCCTTTCAAGAATATAATTTTGGTTCCTACGAGGTTCCTTGTTAACATGAGAACTTGTCCATGCTAGTTTATTTTCCCTTTGAATAGTTCCTAGAATAGGTCCCAGTTATTTTTATTATTTTTTAACTGAGCGTAATTGTAACTATAGTGAGTAAAGTGGGATGTATCTCTTCGCTGCCATTACTTTATTGCTTGCGTGTAGATAAATTTCATTTTTTTTTTTAAATTAATCAAATTCGAAGCTAAATTATGGTAACTGGCCGATTTATTCCTCAGTGTACTTCACACATTAATAATATTTTGTGTAGCTGCACTATAATATACAGTATGTTGTAATTTAAAAACTTCACACTGGCGTTCGACAAAACTTTTGAAATTGGTTTTTTGAGTGGTTACATTATTTTTTTGACATTAGTGTGGTTTGGGTACGAAATTTTTAAATATCCTCAAAAAATCGATTTCATACCAAAAATGTTGCTTGTCTTTTTCGATCGAAGGTGGCAAAAAAGGATCGACCGATCAATAAAAAAAAATATTTGATCTCGCGCATTACAAAATATTACTATACTCGTAAGTAAACATATAGGGTTGAATAAAATAAAATTAACACACCCGGGGGTGCTCTTTATTAAATAAATTAACGCATATAAATTATAATTCGGCTACAATACTAAATCGGCGCGTATAGTAATATTTTAGCCAACCTACACTAGTAAATTCACCCAATGGAAGTATTTTTGGAGGCTGGATCGTGATATTTGTGTATGTGGTGCTCGGGTATTCTCTGTTCAAAATTATGGATCAAATTTACATTTTTTTTTTTTTACTCGCATTTTTATATATTTTTTATGGTGTTTGGGCGATTGGTAACAATATATAAATTATATGCATTTTTACGGTGAGTGTTTCGTCTTTGTTTATTTTCTAATTAAATTTATTAAAAAAAAAAAAAAAAGTGATAGTTTTATTAATAACTTTAGTGAATGATAAAATGTAACAATATTCCTAAAAATGGATCACAAAATTGTCTTTGTTCAATAACACATGATGATAAGAAATCGATTATTTATTTAGTTAAAATTAGTTAAAAGTAAATCAGAAACAAAATTTTTTGTTGCTTTAAAGAATAATTAAAAAAATTAATCAAGAATCGATCATAGTTAATACTTAGTTGTAAGATTAAATTAAGTAAACAATTACTGAACTCAGCTAATGTAAAAAAATTTCTAATTTCCTAAAATAATATATAGGTGGCACCATGATTGGACCATCATTTGGTGGTTATACGCCATTTGCACCACCCGCCACAATATTACCGCCACGAGGACATCCAGCATTTTATCCACAAACGATATTATATTGGGGTTATCCAAGCCCTCCCGTCTCACCGACCACATACTATGGACCAGCATCTCATCCACCACCACATCATGTTGCGCCGCAATTTGGTCCTCCACATCATCAACCAGCCCTTGTTAGTATTTTTTTTTAGTATTGTATTCTAGTATACAAAGCATCTAGATAAGTTATAGTTGCTTATGTGCACCAATTCTATCTTTTTTTGGCAGGTTCCAATTGACAGTTATTTTTAATTTTAACAGCTTCCCGTTGATTATATACCATCACATCAACAATCACAACAACAAATACCACCTACAACACCAATTTTAACAACACCACAACAATCGATACATCATTCGTTACCTGTACCCGCACAATCATCACCATTACAACAGCAAAATCTTAATCAACCAACTTCACCAATTCATCCACTGCCACCGGTTGGTTTACCACCACTTGGTGCGACCGCCCCAACTGCATTACAATTTCATCCCTCGCCTAGTTACGCAACATCGCATATGTATGGTGCAACAACGCCTGAAACACCGCATGATAAAATTTTATCACCTCGTGTTCTAACTCCTGTTGCAACTAATTCAGTTGTAACGTCACCGAACCACTATTTTGAATTGTATATCGTATGAACACAAAAATGTATGTTTTTTTTTTTTTTTTTTGAATTTTACTGAATTTTAAAATTTGCTAAATTTCAATTTTATTTGCAGATTGGTAAGATAGTCGATCTACCATATCTCGTACCCATAAATCTAACATAAATAAAATATTAAAATCAATTAACGCATTCTTATAGTTTATAAGAAAACATAATTAAATAATTATTTATGTAAATTAATTTAAGAAAAATATATTAATTTAATTTAATATGATATGTATAATAGCGATGCCTTATTTAATCTTAAAATTAATTTAATAATCTTATTATTCTTATAGAATTTGTTTTTTTTTTTTTTTATTATAAATAAAATTAAATTAAAAATATAATTTTTCAAAAAAAAAATTGTTAATAATTAATTAAATGAATCTATTGATATTTTCAAGTAGGGTGTTTTAGCGCGAATTTTTAACGATTTGCAGTTAGCAAATTTTTTTTAACGTTAATGACACGCAATCACCTTAACTTGAATTAAAACATATATTTTATTATTATTTAAAATTTATTTTGTTGAAATTAATTTATTTAAAATATCGTACTAATTAATTTTTAAATATATAAATAAATAATTTATGTAAATATCTTAAGTAAATAAATAAAAAAACAAATACATTAGAAATGTTGCCGAAAATGAAATGTTTTCTAAGATGGCGTGCGCGCGCTTGAAAATATGGTGCTATAATAATTAATAATATTATGATGAATTAAAATTAAAAATTAAATTCATACATAAATTAAAAATTATAATTTATAATAATGTGTAAATATGAAAATCTTAAAGCAATATATACAAAGAATATTAGAATGTAGAAATCTTATGATGTAACGAAACAAACCTAGTGCTCTTCACTATGTTTGATGTGTTAGGCCACAAGACGATTAATTTAAATTATGAGTTAGCTAATTTTTTTATTTTTACATTTTTTATTGGTCATAGTGCTTAACACAAAACTACGAATTTCTATGATTTATACCAATAGGCTTAAAATAATTTAATTTAATTATAAAAATTATGTATATTAGTCTAAATCGTTGTCCTCAACTAAACTCGGCGTATAAGTTTTTCACCACTCACTAAAAAAAAAAAAAAAAAAATCAGTTGCAATATTATATTTGAGGAGATGTAGTCGTGTTCATAACTAAATTGAATCCATAATAGCCATCAAGCTTACGAAAAAAAATTCTGAATTTATAAGTTTTACCCTCTCGGCTATCTACTAACCGTATTATAGATAACATTACTACACCTCCTTATAATTATTTATTAAGAATAGTAAAAAAAAACTCAAGTCTCAAAATGGTTGTGTTAGAAAAAAAAAATCGTAAAAACAAGGCTGACAAAATGCAATATAAGTGTGTGACGTGTCTTTAGATGGTCATCTTGACCCACTTTGTAATTCAAATCATGTAAATACTGCAAATCAATGAAATCTTCACCTTGTAAGCTTTAAGTTATCTATTGTTATAATTAAAATATTTTTGTTATTTATTATTATTTTTAAAATAATTATTTTATTTTTTTTAATTAAATTAAAAAAAAATTAATAATTTAACAACATTTTGTGTCACAATTTGTCTTCCAAGAATTTAGTTTTATTAATTAATTAAATATTATATATGTATGAAAAATATTTGTGTATATATATATATATATATATATATAAATATATATATATATATATATATATATATATATATATATATATATATATATATATATATATATATATATACACTCGTATAGATCTATATTAATGTTTTTTAATTGCAATAATTAATAATATGTTATACCATTATTTTAATCCATAATATTTTAGCTAATTTTAAAATAAAATTAATTTTGTTGTTTTAAGTAAAATTATATATAAATATGTTATTTAAGTAAATTATAAAATTTAATAAATTTTATTAGTTTTATTATTAAATAAATAAATTATATATAAATACAACAATTTATATTATATGATTTTAAATAAATGTAGTTTTATGTATAAGAGAAGCATACAAATTTTGATTTTATATTTTTATTACCTGAAAGGTATACCCAATACAGAAGTGCGTTTGAACCATAATTTTAAAGAACCACAGAATAATAACAGCCGAGATTCCGTTAAAATATACTGTGTCAGAAATGAAACGTGCTAAATATTCAAATAAAATTGAAAAAGAGAAACAACATGGGTGCCAACTTGTCAAGATCAATTCTTAGAATCGCCAAGAAAAATGAAAACAATTTAAAATTATAAAGTAAGTTACAAAACACAAATTTACACACTTAGGATAGTCATCTGGGATGCGAATCGGCTATTGCAGCATATTCTAGTGGAAATATTTTTAAATACAGAAAAAATAGATATATGCCTAATATCTGAAAGCCATTTTACTAAAAGTTCATTTGCTAAAATACGTGGGCATTGTTGTTATCATGCCATCCATCCAGCAGGAAAAGAGAGAATTTTCAACTATATTTAAACACCATGAAGAAATAAAAGTTATTGAAGAAGAAATTATGCAAATGGCCACTATGAATGTTCTACTAAATGGTGGAAAATAATACAATGTTTCCTCAATATATTGCTGGCCTATAGAACCAAATAAAACTCCAGATCTCAGATTTTTATGTAACAAAAGAGATATTAGAAAACTACGGTTTCATAGAAGATAGTGAAGGACTATCGTCAGACCACTATCATGTAAACATGACTCTTAGTGCAACGATTGTTAAGAAATAGTCGTTGTAAAATTGGAAACTGTTCCAGAAACTAGTCAGTGACAATATCAATTTTCAAGTGCCAGTTAAGAATTCGGCACAATTTGAGAACCAATTAGAACAACTTAATAATATTATAAACCAAGTAGCTTGGGATAGCACGCCTAATAGTCAAAAAGAAACTCGAACACATACCAACTTCTCTTTGAAAGTTCGTGAATTGGTTGAAGAAAAACGTAAGACCTCTCCCAAGACAAAATGCAAATGAAAACATAACACTAGTTAAGAAAATTGACAGCCAAAGCATAAAACCTGTATCTTGACAAGAGTTAAAAGTGGAAATCAGCAATAACTTAAGATAAAAAAAATTTCCTGGCCTTGATCTAATTGCTGGAAAAATACTTAAGGCACTACCTGAAAAAGGATTACGAAAGTTACTTCAAATTATTAAGCAACGTTCAGACTTAACTATGTATCACAACAATGGAAAGTTGAAAAATTGATAATGATACCAAAGTCAAGCAAACAACCTAACGACAAAAAATCGTATAGGCCGATTTATTTGCTTGCAACTACATATTTCTAAATTAATGGAAAAATTGCTGCTTAAGAGACTCAAATTAATCATAGAACAAAGAGGTCTTATTCCTCTTTGTTCTATGTTTAATTTGAGTCTCTTAAGCAGATACACTGGAAAGTAAAAAAATATGTTCAGGCATTTCCTTCGATGTAGCAAAAGAACACCAGATATTAAAGACGAATTACTAGATGAATTGTAGTTTAGTTGTAAAAAACTATAATAATAAAAAAAAAATACAAAGTTGCCTTCCCTGAGGCTCACACTGTTCCCCAAAAAGAAAACAAATACAAATCACTAAATGATGCAAATTTCTTACCACTAACGCAATCCCAAGATACAAAGATTTATAAAGATAAGCAGTCCGAATATGCATAGCAATATAAGTTAAACGTGCACCGATGACAATATATATAGCATCTGATAATTTCCCCAAGAACAATAACAAACTGGAAACAAATAATAGAAAACCTAATGGAACTACTAACATACAATAATCGTTATGGTGAGAACAAAGAATCAATCATAGAATAAGGAATAAAGAATAGCGTAAAAACTGTTTACTGCAACACAAAACAATAAAACAATCATGGAGATATTTCTTGAACTCAATAAAGTAAAAGTAAAATTTCTTAAAACTTTCCGCAAGACAAAAAGAATAGAAAAGATGGCCATGTGAGAGGAATCAAGAACAACGAACACAATCACCCAAATTTACAGAAAAAATTATTAAGACATCATAAATTTAAAACAAAAAATAGCTCCTGGAAAAAACTAAATATCGTACAGGCTCCTAAAACATTTGATGGAAAAGAACAAACCCAGCAGGAAACGGATATGGATTACTTCATCCACATTTGCACTATGCAAATTTATCCTAAACACTAGAAAATAACCAAATGTATAGCAATAAAAAAACCAAACAATGACGAGATGCTCACTGAAAACTATCAGCCAATATTCCTTCTCGACATCGACAGCGTTAGCCCAAAGTGCTCATCATATGAGCAAGATTTGGTGGAGGATAGGTAGTTGGTAAAGGAATTAAAAAGAATTAGACTTAGAATAGAGCTCTGCAAAACCTATAGAATATGGAGCGTTTCTGTAGATTCACCATGTATATGAACATGGAAGTAGTGCCTATGCAGGCGTGGTTGGTTAATTTTGAGTAGATTGGAAAGTTCATTCTGAGTAGCTTTCAAAGGAATCCATTGTGCGAAACTGAGTCTGGAATCAAACTAGTGGCAGAATTCACAACTTTTTACGTGCTCCACTAACTGTTCGATTAGAGTTTCATATTCCAAATAGCACAACCTTCAACTGCCATGGCATATTATTTACACTGATAAAGGCTTTATTTAGCAATATTGAATTCATACGTTAATGTGCCTGACCGTGTACGTGATTGCTTTCAAATTAAGATAATAAAATATTTGAACAAATTTAAATAAATATTTCGTTAAATAAGTTACTGTAAATTGTGTTAATACGAGCATGGCAATCATTTTGGTTAGTATTTATATAAGATAACCTATTAACCCAAAAATTTAGTAAAACTCAATATATTTTATAACCAATTGATTCTACAGTAGACAAAGCTAGCACAGATAGTTTTTATAAACCAATAATTAAAGATAAGAGTGCCACAAAGAATGTTGATCTAAAGATGAACCGCAGAAATTTCCTAACCGTAAACCTTATCGATCTAAAAAATAACGAATTTAACCGCAACACACTGAAAATATCGCTTTACTGTTCGCATCGCTCCAATCGTCGATTAGAAACACTAAAAATTCGAACTGTACGCAACCCAAATACTAGACGTTCATTAAATTTTACAAATGGTGGACGAAAGAAGCAAATGAAAAAAACTTAACTAAACTTAAAAAATTATTTTTACTTCGTTTTATTATTTTTAATTTGTAATACCCCAAAACAAAAATTCTAAATATTATATATTTTAAGTGTTATATTTTATTTGTTTAAATTATCATCAATTTCTATATCGTAACAAATAATAAATTACAAAATAAAGTGAAAGTTGCATCTAAAATAAAATGAACAAAAGGGAGAAATCGACTGAATTGTGTCGCGTTTGTTCTGGACGGGGTGAATTTGATCTTTTCCAACCAATCCCGATATTTTTACATGAAAATTTGCTGGAGCATATGAAATGGAAGAAAAGTATTTCGGAACTAATAAGTGAAATAACTGGATTATTGGTAAGTCGGATAATATAATAAGGCACCTCCCAATTATAAATTTCACAATATTACGTTGTTGCAATTTCTTCTATTTTTTTTTTTTTTCAAATCTCAGATCGATAAAGATGATGGACTTCCCCAGAAAATATGTGAAATATGTATATCATATTTAAAACATGCATATTCATTTAGGGAACAAGCTTTAAATAATACAAATAGTTTAATAAAAGCATTAGATCTACAAAATAAATGTACATCGCCATTACAACAACAAAAAAATGTTGGTACGAATATGTTGGTGCAACAATGTAACAATAACACAACATCAACTGTATTAAATAATTTACTAGTTAAGTCTATAATAAACAGTGATAACATAAATGAAAATAATTCTGAATCAAATCTGGAAAACAATGATAAGTTTTTTAAAAATAATTTTAATTTATATAATAATTTAAAATCGACGATGTGTGCAAAAATTAATTTTGACGAGTATTTGTTGAATAAGGGTGCCGTGGTACCAATATGTTCACCACCACCACCACCACTATTAGAAATGAATACGAATGAAGAAAATGCTGATGTGGGAGATGGGACAGAGCTTGCATATAAAGAACGTAAATGTAAGTACTGCAAAAGGCGGTATATGTTTAAGGATACATACGACCAGCATATTAACGAATGTGTTGAAAGGAAACTTGTCATATTCATATGGGAGTTGAATTATATACATACGAACAAGGAAAATAGCCAGATAACGTCTAAACAATTTATACAAAAAATTCTTATGATCCTTAAAGAGAACGTGATCCTATTAGTCAAGTATTCGAATGATTTCGATTTTCCAGATGTAATACCAAAAAATGTTGATGCAACCAATGAAATAAATCGGCGGCTCGATAATATTATCAAATTTATTGATAATAATGATAAGCAGAGTTCGGATGAAACAGCATCAGGATCCTCATCGACGTCATCTCCGACAACATACAAGATTCGATGTTCGAACTGTGATATAACATTTGAAACGTTATCCTGTTTGGAAATCCATAATTTTAAGCATCATAATGATAATTCGGAGATTCTTGCTGTTAATGCAGCAATAACAAATATACCAAAATCAAATAACGATATTAATCACAGTGATACTACAATAATTAATTTTAATTCAATTACAAACGAGAAGCTAATAGACCTTATCGAATCGGAAGATAATTTAATTGATGTATCATCAATATTCTCAGGTTATTTTACTAATAATAGTAGTAATTCTAGTAATAATAAGCAAAAGACTGAAAATATAACTGACAAATATAAAGCCATAACATGTGGTAAGTGTGGTAAACGATTTTTAACTTTTGGCCATTTAGATCAGCATGTACTAAACAAGCATCATCATAATCAAAACAATTTCTATAGTAATTTAAAACTTGGACAAATTCCATTACCACCAACGCCAACATCTTCATCGTCGAAATATTGTAATTTGCGCCCGATTAATTTTTAAAGATGTGACAAATGTAGGCGCACTCTTTAGTCAAAAGAACAAATTAGACGCTGGTGGCCGTTAAATATTTTTTATTTAAATGTTTGTTTTCAAATTGTAATTTTCCGTTTTTATTTTACTATCAAACCTTTTTTGTGTATTAAATTTAACAGCCACCGGTTCTGGGTTTTATGAATTATCCCTAAACAATATGCATTTATGTCTAGATTTTCAAATTTACTAACAAATTAATTCAGTGAATGTTATCATGATTTTTATAAATAAAATTTAATTCCTTAAAGTAATTTGCATATATTTTAGGGACGGTGTTTTATGAATGTGACTACGTGTGTTTGTTGGAATGTTCGTTTACTTATTGTCTAGTCTTTAGAATATTATGTTTTGATTAATGTGGAATTCTCTTGTGGATAGTGCCAATGCTTATGCTGACAAAGAGTTTTGTTTTTAATAATTTTACATAAAAATCGGGATATTCATAAAACCCCTTGTTCGCATTTACACAAAAACTAAAAAAAAAATTATAAAAGGTTTGATTAATTCAAAACCAAGCAAAAAAAAATGTAATGATTTTTTTATAATTAGAGCAAAATCAATATTTTTTAAATTAATTATTAACTTGTATATCAATTTCGTAATCAAATTATCACAAAACGTACAAATTAAATAATGAAAGCAGTATTTTTTATCGTTTTTAACTCTTCTATTAAATGTGTACCCCAGACACGATATACCCAATTAATTAGGCGTCTGCGGATGTTTTTTTTTATCAAGAAGATACGTAATATCTTAAATATTCTAAACTACAAATTAATCGTTCAATCATACATATACTACTACTATATTCAAAAATAAGTAAAAGTACAAATATTTGATCGGATTATTTCATTGGAAATCAAAATATTACAAAATTATTTTTAAATATTTGTACTTAAATCATTTCATTTTAAAAACTATTTGATATTTTCAAATTTATCTATACTAAATAGAAATCCGTGTGTTGTTGTGTATATTCAGTTAAAAAAATATTAATAAACAGGCAATTTAAAGACAGAAAATGATTATTTACATATTCTATTTGAACCGATTTCGGTAGGTATAATATGATAATGGATTGGTGAAGTCTACACTTCGAAATCGGAATTTTCGAAAATCATTAGTTTCTGGTTTGTATAATTTTCATTATCTTTTTTATTTTTAACTAAACCAATATTTTTGTGGTAAGTAAATATGTAGTGCTAAAGTTGACTACCACAAATTGTTATTTTTAGATTGTGGGTCGATTCTGGTTTTGCTTAGGAATACGAATTTGTTTCCTATAGTAAAATGCAGTTGGGTCTGTTTTATATAATCAAAAACAAATAATTATTGTACTTAAAATAAGGGAATTCCCCGATTTTTAATAAAAAATATATAAAATATTTCACATTTTAGCAAAAAATGAGACCGTCTTGAAGCAAACTAATAAATACATTTTACCAAGAAAATCCAAACAAAACGAAGCTTGAAGTTTTTCATTATTTTAATGCTTTTGAATTCGAAAAATTGTTTATCTACAAGACAATAAAAACCTAAGCCTAGTTGAGAATAAAAAAGCTTAGAAAGAATGCCTGGGTCTTTCAAAAAATGTCAAATACAAGACCTCAAATAATCGTTAATTGAGAGCTAGGTAAAAATTATTTTCCGCGGAGAGCTAGAAAGTCCGCACCAGGAACCACACAAAAAATCATAATCAACCAAATTATTTGAATATAAAAAAACAGCTCCTGACTTAAACAAAATTATTTACAAATTATAAAAAAAAAACCTGAAGATCACATCGGAAAAATGCTTGATCATCTAAGACTGTTGGAAGGAGATTAAAATCATAGCTGAACCCAAACCCAATAAGGACAGAAACGTAAAACAAAACTATAGAGGAATTCATAAGTATTCAACAATCGCAAAATTACAAATAAAATTAAAAATAGACCTATACCTATTTATGAAGATAAGACTCATTCCAGAGACATCCTACGGGTTTAGTAAATATAAATCACGTTTGGATTACATGCCATCATTGACATGTCATCAATGATGAAAAACAAATCTGTTGCAATAGTCGGATGATTTTCTTCTAATTATCTCGAGAGAGAACATTAAAACAAAGGTGAGCCGAGCAAACAAAACCATAAATCAATTTAACGATCTTTTGAGAAAAATAGACCTTAAAATTATCCCCAGCTAAACATCTTTTATGATCTTCAATAACAAAAGAACCATTCACAATGCACATTCCGTGCTCACCCCAGAACTCCATAACCTACAGAAAAGCCTTATCGAAGGAAGAATTAAATACAGTCACTTCATAGCAAACAACAGCAATAGTAAAAAGTACTTAAAAAAATAGCAAACTCCGGGTTAAGAACCTGTTTAGGTGTAGTCAATAGCACAGACATAACAAACTACATACAACAATAGACAATAATGCAACAATAGAAGCATAGGAGAGCCATAGGAATTTACAACAAATACAAAATAAGGGTACCGCCAAAATTTAAACCCGACCTCATTTATGTTAAAGGACATGCAATTTAGGATCGGTACGGGGAACATGCAGGCGTTAAGAAAACCAGGCGCGTTGGTTGGAACTCCTGCTCTCTAAGAAGCTCGCTGGCTAAAAAAAGTGAAGACCATGTGTCCCAAGGCTATACGTTGCTTTAGAGTGGAGATGACCTCGGCAATCTTGGTGTTGATTTTTTTCTCCAGGTGAAAAAGGCTGTTTTAGATTTTAAAGCAGTTGATATGTGTATGCTACGTTTACGCATAAAGAGGTGGCTAGAGCCGGCAAATATCAAACTAACTTATGTGAAAACATCCGTCCGTACTTTCGATATGAACTAGCGACCGATAATGGGGTAAAAATAAAGTAGTTTGCGATCGCACATGACCTCATTGTGGCTAGCACATTCTTTCTTCATAAAAATATCCACTTAGAAACATGGACACACCTATAAGACATCCCGAAGTCAAATTGACCTTATGTTAATTTCTAAGGAAAGGTCTCGGGTCATCCAAGATGTGAGATGTTATCGGTCGGCTTATTATGAAGGGTTAATCATACCAAGAGAAGTCTTTCAAGTGAGCCTTTTCGTAAACAAATTTGATTAAAACTCTCGTAGCAAGGACCGCTTTGTTCTTTCGTTGATAGTTTTTGATAAAAGAATATGCTGGTGACAATCGCACAGATATGATATCGCACAGATCATCATCCTTATCCCTTTATCGGTCGGTAGTTCTTGTTGGGAGTAGTATGCTATTTACATTTTAACATAAATTGGTCTTATATTTGGTCAGCTCTAACTTTAAAGTCACCAACCAATCAGATCATTAAGATTAATGTAAAATGAGTCGAACGCGTAAAAACTTTTCATCAGAAAAACTACATGACGATTTTCGGTGCTTTTGCCAATGAAATTTGTAAGGCAACGTTGGGATTAATGTTAACTTCCAATAAGGTTTATGTAAACACCAAAAATAACTGTTATGTGACGCTTTATGCCATGTAAATAATATTCGTTGTTCAGAGCTAAAGATTTTCGTGCTTTACGTAACTATAATTCGTAACGATAAAAAAGTAAACGCACAAAAATAATTTGATGCAAGTATAACAGTTATGACTGTATAAAAGTTTCAAATATTTTTACCAAAATTCAAATAAGAAAAGGAAAGAACCATAATAAACACACTAATGTTGTTTCATTTTATTTACCAAATCCTTTTATCGCTTTGTCAAATGTTATTGTTGGTTGACATTGACAACATGCTTATTTGAGAATGAATAGTGTTGTAATGTTATGCGGAATTTATTCTTAAATAAACATAATTTAACTAAAAACATAAGTCGGTAAATAAGATAGTAAGTGTTGTGATTGTGATAATAGTATAATAAATTGAATTAATACTAAAGTGTTCGATGTGGATGGCGTAACCTTGACAAAATGTGATAAAAAATGCAAATTAATATGAAATCTGTTTATTTAATAGTTTTATTTATTATTTCTTATTAAATAATATAATTTAAAAGTCATTTAGGTTTCAAATTAATTTATTATGGAATGTTATTTTGTGGGTATGTATACTTTTATCGTAACACGTGACATAATATCATGTGGCCGCATGT
The DNA here is from genome assembly GCA_963556175.1 of Tipula confusa. Classification (NCBI taxonomy): domain Eukaryota; kingdom Metazoa; phylum Arthropoda; class Insecta; order Diptera; family Tipulidae; genus Tipula; species Tipula confusa. The sequence continues at coordinate 3,461,298 of OY744476.1, forward strand.
CATATAAAAAAAAAAAAAAATCAGTTATGCGACGAAGTGAGGGCGATATTATCTATTTGTATCAAATTAATATAAATTATGAATTATATTGCATTGTTTATGAGTTTTTATTACAAATTATTAACTCACGTTGTAAGAAAACATTTGTTAAATTAAATCATGCTAATTGAAACAAATCAGTTCGGAGTTTGGATGTTGCATCATATTCTTATGTTTGATTGGTAAAGGTTTTAGACTTTTAGAGGCCATTCTGTTCCGTACCGAAATCAAAAATCAGGACCCATCGCTTTGATCTCGAGACGTTGGTGACTTTTAAGCATACCAAATATTAGCCTATCAGAGTACGCTGAACTTTTCTCATGAAGAATAAGCACTAAGACCGTGGCCGAGTTATTGAAAGTGTGTCAACTATTTTTGTTGAAAACAGGATAGAGCACATAGAATAATTTTGTTACTTTATTCACTATTAAATTTAAATTGTTTTGGAATGCCAATTTTGGATCCAGGAGTATCATGTATTTCTCATGTTTATCTCAGGTATTTCTCATGTTTATCTCAAGTTATTTGTTGGCTATTTATAGTTAGGTTAGACTGTGGTTATTTGGTAACCATACGACACCGTGAAAAATAAATCGAAGTATCATCTTACATTGCTCAGTTTGAGGTACATCATTTAGAAAAATGCTAAAGAATATAGGGCTTACACGAAACCCATTTAATAGGCTGATATAACAAGGGTCTTTTCCTAGTTTAGTTATTGAAATCATTTTACAAAATTTTCCAATAATTAGGATAATATGGAAGTTGCATATGTTAGTTTGACAAAGGTTTTCTGGAAATATTCTGCCAATTTTACACATTTTTCAATGGAATCGAAGATTTTGTAGTTATTGTGAACAATGTTTGGGTAGAAAATTGTCAAAGTCAAATACTTGACAAACCAAATATAAATTCGTTTAGATTATCTTGTTAAATGCTCTAAAAAGCTAAAACGCGATGATAATTACAATGATAATTATCTATAATAACTATTAACGCGCTAATTCAAAGTATTTTAGCATGTTTCTATAGAAAGTTAGTTATTATTCGTTAAAACATTCTGTCAACAGATCGTTGTATTAAAAGTATATCGACTACGACTGATATGGTATGCAAATAGATCAAGGTGCATCTAGATGTTTGCTTTGTAATCAAAAATGACACACGACTTCAATTCAAAACAATGATTCATGCAACTTTTAAAACCTAACTACTTTTCTGAACCTAATCGGTAAATAAATTTGTAAGTCTCGAGATTAAAATAACAAACTGCAAAAACTAGTTATTTCTGATAAGGTTTAAGTAATAATAAATTAATTGATAACTAGCTATATGTAAAACAAGTAGTTTCACTCGTTCGATCAAGTGAAATTACGTCAGTTTGCTTTTACATTATTATTGTAATTAGAATGGAGGCTTGGTTTACATTATAGATACTGTAGTTTACGTCACAATGGTCTTTATATTTTTTTAATTGCTTCTAAAATGTTTCTGGTCCACCAATAAATAAATATCTGTGAATAAACTGTAATTTTTTTGAATAATGTAACGAATTTTCAATGTAAAAATTATTACAGCGTGATCTGTAATGATTTGACTCAAGTCACGTTGCACACAGTTGCCGATAAAACTAATAAATCGATAAAATTTAATCGATAAAACTATTGACCTATAAAAATAGCTACCATATCGAGTGTTCTAGAAGATACGGGTTTATTAAATATCTGGGAGGTTTATAGTTTGCGATATCGTCGTTGGATAGAAAGTACTCTTCGTCAGTCACTTAGCAAAGTATTTTTAAATGTTTGCTTACTTACAGACTGGAAATTGGGGATTTATAAGATTATTTTAGAAACTTGTATTAAATTTAAGTTTCTATGCCTCATTTTGAAGTTTACTTCAGTTTAAGAGTGAATGAAACAATTTGTTTCCTTTAATTTCCAATTTAGAAGCATAGGGGGCTTACTAGACTGGACCATTGAACACGATTTTCTGAGCTATTTCGCTTATTCTATCATCGTTCTTTTACAAGTTTTTATAATGGTCTTATAACTTTGCTTTATTATTTCGAGTTTCGTTTTAGTTACACACGTGTGAGTGTGACCTTAGCTTTGTGTTCTAAATACCTTATATTATTAGTGTTATAGCTTGTCCAGTGGTAGGTATGTCATCTTTGAGAATTTTCGCACACTTTGAATTTCTCGCTCCCGTGTTTTAGTGACGTTTCTCAATCTTCTTCCTATCATAAATTAACAAATCCAAGGCTTGTTCGCTTAATTAGAGTAGCCTAGTATTTTAGTTGCAGCCTTGTTATATAAGCTTCTTTAGTTTGATTCGATTTTTCGTCAAAAAATCTTTTTTGCTTGTATTAATGATTTGATGATTGAGTTGGAGTGTTGTGTCTGACTGAAAATGTTTGTTGTAAAAGCGTTGTATTATGATGGATTTCGCAATAGTGACTAAAGTTTTGCTGTAAAGTGTTTTGTATACATGGTTGACATGGTATAAAGGCAACAATATGTTAAAGAGTTGTGCACAATAATTGGCCGCATCCAATTTTAAAATGACCTTTTACTAATCAATATTCATTAGAAATTATTATTTGACATTTATCCAAACTTTTCATCTATTCACTTCACCGTAACATGAAGAGTACATGAAGATACATTTCAAAAATAATCAAAAATTCTTAACAGACAGAAATTTATATGGACACATTAAGAACTTATCTTGACTGACATTTTATGTATTAAGACCATTAACCATAAATCCTGAAAATGTCTTGTCTCAGTGTCAAGTATCGCATCGATTTTAACTTCTGGCTCTGAACCTAAAAGCTAAGTTAGCCTATCAAACATCTTTGATTCAAACTGAGCACCTTGATGAGTCATTATATACCGGTACCGTAAATCCATATATAATTTTCGACATATATGTAAATAAGTGTATCGATCAGAAGGTTAAAGTGGTCCCACGATATCTAGATGAATATGTTCAAAACGTTCAGATGGATCGCTCTAATGCCCATGTTGCGTCTTATAGTGTGTCTTAACACCTTGCATTTTTGACAGGATAAACGGGATTTCGTCCTATAGGCTACGTCCTGATTCATACTGGGGTAGAAATATCTGGTTGTAAATAGCTTCCGAGTGGCTCGGATGCAAAATGCATCTGTAATATACGGACGATTATTTCCCGTTGAAATTTCGCAATAAATCACTGAGTCAGCTAATATAAATCATTCTAATTTCCAAGTGGAGCTTGATTGCTTTAAGGAAACATAAAGTTTATCCCGAAGTTCCGTATGAACTTCTTAAGCTTTGCAGTTTACTTGATGTTAAAGTGAGCCTCGACAACTAAATTTTCGTGATTTGCTGCCCGAGACCGTGTATTGGCAGCCACGTTAACCTTGCCTTGGATATGTTGTATGTCCGTCGTGAACTAGGACTATGGTAGCGGTCACCTCTGGATTTGAAAAATCACAGGGAACCTGACCTGAGCCCGAATCTGTCGTGATAGTAACACCAAGTTAGATGCCGGCGGATTTGGCCTTGTTTTGATCCGGCTCTCCTTCTAGTAGAAGGACTAGATATACGAAGTTCGAGTCTGTCTAGTCTGGAATATAATCTTTTGAACGTCCGAGTTGTTGATTCGTGCTCGTACTACTTGTCGCAGTATGTTCAGGATGCCCAGTGGACATCTATACAAACACTCATCCATGACGCGCGTTAGTGACTCGCAGTGGACAGTACTCGCCTTTCTGTGGTATGTGACGAACCCATGGCGAGTTAAAAGTAAAAGAAAGAATTAAAAGAAGTGTTACGTGTTCCATATCACGCCGGGGTCACCAATATAACGACGGTGGTTGCTATCATTATTTTAATTATTCAGATGTTGAATGTTGTGCGAAGCAAATCTTAGTATCGATCCGATGAGGAAATTGTTTCAATTTTTACAAAGGGTGGCCTAATTAATGTTTGGTATTTAATTTGGCTTTGTTCAAGGACGAATGAATATTTTCAAAGCGGCCTGTTCTATTAGAACATTTTCGATTTTATGGGCTCCTATCTCAGGATAGGAGCTATCTGAAAAGATGATTCATCGGTAAAAATGCCTATTTTCTCATTAAGTTTTCAATATTTCCATTATTTGACAAGAATGTCAAACGCGCCTAGTTCTTTAAGTAATTGCTCGTTAAAAAGTATTATCTTAAGTTGTATGTTACTGTAATTGAGGGGACCTGTTAAATTTTAAGCAATATCCATTGTTCTTAGTTAAAATTGTAAAGGCATTTACATATCGTGGTAGAATTCTACAGCTATACCATGCTCGTGTATGTGCGTATTTTATGGGTCAACCAAGTGCTTTTAGCTACAGGGTCATTTGCAACAAATGAAATTAGCTTATGACCTTGAATTTATTTCCAATTAAGCAACGATACTGCATCGTAAGAATTTGTATCAAGCTTTATTCTAACACATCAACGTTTTCCGGCAGACCGGCAATGTGATCGATTCAGAACTTTTAGGACATTCATTATATTGTAACCAAACGGTTGTGCAGTAGTTTTGTCGTATATAAGGGAATCATTTTTCGTTTGTCGTTTGTAAGATTTACTTCGATGATGTGAAAATCAGTCTGTCTCAGCTAATCTTACTAACTTAATGTGTTTTATCACCTTCTTCCTTATACATAACAAATTAACTTAATTAGACAATGCAGACACATGGATCTTTGCTTCATAATTGAACACGTTGAGTCGAAATGGATATATAATTTAATTAGTGGAATTTTCAGTAATTACTATACCTTCTTACATTTATCTATATATTTGTACGTAGTATGTTGTATATAATTAAAATCATTTATGCTGACTTCTATAAAATATAATTAAATACTTATAAATGTATATAATCTTAGTATCGTATACACTACTGGCTGAAAGTTTGAAGACACATATTTTTTTCTAAACTTACGATTTTTTTAATTTAAAAAATGTCTAATGATTCTTTTTATTAGGATAAACACCACTATGACCGATTTCCTCTTTAGAAAAGCAAAATATCTGATGAATCAATTTTGTTCCATGCTTGCTTGAGAACCTTCCAGAAATGTTTTTGATTTTAGTCGAACAATGTGATCGTATTCGTCTCACATCAATCTCACTTGGGTGGCCAAATCCTGGAATTCAGGTTCCTCCTCATTACCAAAATTCAAAAGGAAAAATCCTAAACACTTAAGTGTCTCCAAACTTTCTGTCGATAGTGTTAGATAAGCATTATTTGGCACGTTTTATTTTTATTAAATAAAATGCTCGTAGTTCATAATAAACTAAAAGTTCGAGTAGTAGTTCTTAGTTTAAGCTTGCGTCACAATTTTGTAACCATATAATTGGTTAAAACGTGTTTGCAATGAGTCGAGCCTCTAAACTAAATTTTTTTTATTGAAATATACAATCGCAATAGTAAGCAGAATTTTATAGTGGGATACAATGAAAAAGAGAATAATAGCTGTTCACACTCGACATGGCAATGTTGTTGGTGTACCGCAGAGCATACAGTTTTATACATATTCATTCAGATTTTTTCGTTTTTAATTTTAGCTTTTTAGCCATGCAGTTCAATTGCATGTCATTAATGCAATACATAATATATGTACATTGATGGAAGCAATTATTATTTACTTAGGTTGGCGGAAAGTTTCTAGTTTGATTTGGTTTTCGCTTAAAAATTGTAAAATCATTATTTCTAACAAGTTTTAAATCAAGATATCAAATCAAAATCGTTTGGCAGTTTCAATGCAATTTCATTGTAGTAATACTTTCTGCTCTCGCTGTACATTTTCTTACCCGATTGTGGCGAGAGAACATCGCGAGTTATGACCTAACATACATTAGAGAATAGCATGTGTGTTTTTAAAGTCTACTAATATACATAAATACTCGTATATACATTTATAAATACAGGTAACCATTGAATTATGTGGGTTTTATTGTACATTTTTTTTATTATGCGCCCTTGCCGTTTTCCAGATCTAAACCAAACAAACGTCAAATTTATCTTCTAAGAAACTAACGATCGCTTCTGCAACCATTAGAATAAGATATACCAACCTCAAAAGTAAAATGTTTACGGGTGACATTTAAATTTATGCTAGATATATTTAGCAAACAGATCTAACAGTTAGTAAAATGTGAAAAACTAAAACATAATATTCGCCAAGGTTAGTGAAACAATTCAAACTGGCAGGAGTACTTAAGAATAGTGCAAGACTTACACTACATCTTCACCTGACATAAATCATGCCATTACCATTAAATTACTATAAAGACTAAATTATAATAGATGGCGGCTCGTGTAGTCAACCATTCGTTTAAAAAATATAGAGCAAGCTTCATCTCAAAAATTAATTGGTTTTAACTCATGGTTTTTATAGAGATTTGTTAATTTTAATATCAAGTTTCGACGTAAAATCATAATGATGCCATATTGAAAATAAAGAAATGTCATAATTTTGTATACCAACTGCCTACCATCAAGTTATACCAAGATGGTATATATTGATGCTAGACATTTGGCAACGCGATGTTAATTGTGAGTTTCCACTATTGCAAACTGTTCGATTATTAATGGTATAACTCGATGTAAATCGCAGGTGGAGAGCCCATGTTAGCTGACCACCAAATGTAGAGAAAACGCAGTGTCAAAGGTTTTGTCAATGACTAAAAGGCGTGAAAATGTTGTTGTGTTTTGGTTAAGTTTTTGAGCGAAAGCAATTTTTAAGATGACAGTAGCATGAGCTGTGGAGTGACCAGCACGAAAACAAATAACTGATTTGGATATTAGGATTAATTCTGCCAAATGGTCGACCAAAAGATGCTCCTTTTTTTGTGTTTGTCGATCAACATAAATCTTTCGAGACGACAAATAGAATATAGCAAATAAGCTTCTTGCTAGTCTTGATAAATTTTTGATGAAAATATTTTCTGTGTAAATTTTGATAACTTTTGGTGCTTGTGTTACTTTTTGTGGTCATTTTCTTCGATTTTTCCATTCTCGTGAACTTCTAGAGACTTGATGCCTCTTTTATGATATTGTTGTAATGGAAAGGATTACAATATAACTCTTCCACATTTCTCTTAAATTTATTTCTGCGAATTGACAATGGCCAACTACACTGATTTTTATCTGAGTCACCGAGTGAAACTTCACGATATTGTGGTACCAATCTACCGCATAATACAACGATCACCTGTACACATATAGTAAACTATAACACATTACAAAACCGTATACGTGTACAACGAACTTACAACGTTTGAATACTATACACATTTGTAAATTGAACTCAACGTTGAAAATGTAATTTTTTTTTTTTTTTTTTTTAGTTTTTTCGTAACCGAGAATATATATAAAAAAAACGCTTTAACTAAAACTACATTCATTTAAAAAAAATAGTTTAGTTGCATTCATTGTTACCAGTGATCGATTGCTTATGTTATATTTTTTTTTATTGAGGAAGAACAGATAAACAGATTTCTTATCAATAGTTTTTTTTTGGTTTCTTCGTGACGATTTTAATTAAAAAATATCGTAACATAAAGCCACAAGTGTTGAAAATATTATAAAGTGAACGTTAAGTTAAAGTAAAAGTTATTTTAAAACCACAACAAAGTGTCTCGTTTTTTGCAGAGTTGTGGTCGCACCAATTTACGGCTGTTAAAAATGGATCAACCTTATAGGTAAGTGAACACTCTAGTATTTTATACATAAATAGTATTCATATACATAATCAGATTTTAGAACGAATGATTCGTTTGTTGAAATATTTGAACTTGGCTCTGTTTATATTTAATTACCTGTTTACTGTTTTTGTGCAATGCTATTTTTAAAGTATTTTATTTTTAAAATGCATCCAAATTGTCTGTTAAAATATTTTTTATTTTACTTGTTTGCCAACATGTAATACTTTGCGTTCGTCAGTTTATTATACGCTTAGTAGTTCTATATATGATATAAAAGAGAATATCTGTATTGTTTGTTCTGTAGTGATTGTTCGCAAAATATATGCTTTTATGAGCCTAGACCATTGTCTCATTTGTCTTAGCACACTGATGCAATTAATATCAAAGTTACATGCACTAATACTGATTTGTATTTAGTTATGCATTTTAAGTGACAAAAACGAAAGTTTAATATACAAAATACTGTCGATCTCTGTGGGAATCGTTGAGTTAATATAAATTATTTGTAATTAAATTTTAAAATCCATTACATCATTACAACTACTAGAATTTCAAGTACGTAAAATTAAAAAAAAAAAAAATTTCTGGAATAAACTGCATTTGCCTTTCTTGGCAATTAAACTTTATTTCGTGTTAAGACTTAGAATCTAAATGATACCCCATACTTAAATGGTAAATAATCGTTTGATAATTTCAAATCATAATCTTGGCACGAACACTCGTAATTAAAATTGCTATACTTTATACAGCTTGTTTATTTTATAGTAAAACTAATATCGGAAATGATAACAAAACACTTGTGAAAATAGAAAATTTGTGCCCCACATTAAATTTAGAAATTCAACTGCTGCAAGTTATTGTATTATTTCATTCTTATTCTTTAATCGGAATAGTTTATTGTTTCTAAATTCAGACGACCAATTTTTCAATTTAGTTTTTAATGCAGTACTCGACTCGTAATAATGCGCCGGTTGAGATGTACAAATATCATAACATTCAATTAGGAAATTCATACCAGAAAGGTCGTTATATTAACGGAGAGTGAATTGAAAGCATATTGATATCGTGTTGACATTAACTGTTAATATAGGTTAGAGGTTCATAATAAATCGACGCAATTAAAAAAATTTTGAAACTCGAAGACTTCTTCCAAAAAAGAATAGTTCATCAGCTTAACAATCGAATTAACGATGTTTTTGATTTTATAAAAGGGACGGTTACTTTTCTTCTTGACATTTGAGTCTTTAGGTTATCTCGGGGTCACGATCGATAGTCGTTTTAGTTTTAAGAGACATGTTAAGTCGTTACAAAATTATTTAATAGCAGGTAATTGAAAATACACCTTCTTATATAATACTGAAACTTCAGTTGCTCGCGCAATTGTAAAATTAGAACCGTTGGTTGCAGATTAACCCAAGCACCACAGAGTGTCGGATTCTTCATGGCCAAACTTTTCCAATTCCACGTATTTTACAGGCAAATATAAACTTTGGACAATTTTAATAATGGTGTTGAAAGGTCTAATTACTTGGCAATAACTCGGTTTCAATTTCTGTAAATCTTTGGGATATTTATTTCAGTCCCGATATAGTCTGATACGTCTGTTGCTTTAGTTTTCTTTAGCTCGGAAACTTTGAATATTATTCTCTAAGTGTTAGCCAGAAAGCGACTTCTTGTAGCAAAAATGCAGAATAATGATTCCAGATATCAGGCTAAATGAATTTATGAGTACACTCTTCGAAAAAGCAGATCAGCATAGTTACAATCGGTTACGGCATCTTACACATTAACTAGGTTTCTGGTTTTGAGTTTTCATTTACTTATTCTGTGGGTAGCCTGAAGATAGCTTAAGTTATTAAATTATCACAGAAATTTTCATTTGTGTTAAAATTATTAGAACTGTTCAATTTTTGGAGCACAAATATTTATTTATCTTATGAATTTCAGGTAATCTTGATTCTAGATATTCTAATGCTGGTATTCTAATTTGCTTGGGTTGCTGATACACCATTATAAAAAGGTTAATTCAGTATGTACTTGAGTTTACATACTGTCTGAACAAATCACCCTCTTGTCACAAACTCGAGTGTGTTCCAGATAGACTATGTGCTTTAAAACAATTTGATAACCTTGGGAAGAATATAGCCGTTCTGATTCTGACATAACTATTATTGTAAGATACTAACAATTTCATTTACTCAAATCAATATTCTTGATGCAGACAGTTTAGGTAGCAGTTTATCCCATAAGAGAGCTCTGCTACTCAAAGTTTTTGCTTAATTAATTTAAGTACTTTCTTGTAACTGGTGCTAGCCATCCAAGGGGATCGAAATGTTTTCCACTGTCAGACAGCAGGTTGCGTTCGGTTGAAGTTGTTAAACATTTTTACTGATATGCGAAATCCAAAATTGTCTATTGCTGGATTCCAATACAGCCCTAAAGTTTTAATTGTTTCATCAAATTCTACAGAATAAGTACCACTGTTTTGTAGTTCTATTGGTATCGCCTGCATCAGGGCGTGATGATTAGTGGCCCATTTACGTAGGTTGAATCCACCAGTTTTGAGCATTGCTATCAACTGTTGTTGAGCCTCATTTACTGTATTGTTTTCAAAAATGAGGTCGTCTCCGTAAAATTCGTTTAGAACTGATGTGACTGGATTCACTAATAATTCATCCCTTGCCAACTGTTGCAATGTCCACACGGCTAGGCATGTGGCTGGCGTTGTTCCGTATAGGAGTTTGAACTCCTTTATTGATTGTTTGGTTTTTTCTCCACGAGTTCATAATTGGTCCATAATTGAGAGTTCATAATTGGTCCAAGGTGTTTAATGAACACCTTAGACCAATTATGAACTCTACTGTCACGCTGTTCACGCTTCTGTTGATCCCATGCCGGCAATGTTTGCTTGAATCGAACTTTTTATCAGTTTTAGTTTGGTTGCTACTTTTTCAGTAAGACTTCACCTTGTTTTGGCTTACAATTTATCTGCAAGGTAGCCATTGTTGGAAGTTCCGATTTCTTAGTTACTTCATTTTGAGTATTGTGGAATAAACTTTGATGAGCACCATACCATTCCGTAAGCATTGCATAATGCTTTTGCTTTCGCAATAGCAGTTCTATCATGTTTTATTGAGACAAATCTTGTTTTAAGCTGCTGCTACAATTATTTTAAAAAATTTGGCTTTGCCAATTTGTAGTTTGTATAGCGTTGTTACTGCAATTTATCGACTAGCTCTTCTACTTTTGGTATTGCAGATGGTACTTCCACTATCTGCTTTTTTTATTTTCAAAGTGTTTGCAGTCTCTTCGTATATTCCCGTCATCTGATCGTAATAATTTTGCACTCTATTTAGAATTTATCGAAGAGCAGTTGGTGGTTTGTTGTGAGACGTTCATCACAATATTTTATTGTCTTTATGAGCCTTCCACTGGATGTCTGCTCGCAAAATATTTTATCTCTATCCATTTTTGGTGTTGTAGTGTTAATAAACTATGGTGATACATTAGATGGAATTAGAATTCTGTTCAAAAACTGAACTATTTAATTGAGTAAGTCCATTGGCTTCTCCAATTTTGCTTCTCAGGCCATACCGTCTAAGTACTTTGTGTAGACTCAAAGTACACTCTATAAATATAATTATATTTGTGTTAGTGTATTATTTTTACCTACATCATTGCGAGAATCAACATTTGAGCGAGTAGATATGATCGCTTACAGAATTATTGTTCAAGTGTTGAAACACAACGATTAAAGCTACACAATACGTTATTTTTGTTTCTAAGAAATGTAATGAGTAACGTCATACTTACTATACCATACCATGGTCTATTTAAAACATTTTGATTCTTACAAAACCGGTATACTTTTTTTTAAACTGCCCTATGTTCTGTAGCCAAAAGCGTATTCAAAACTCAAAGATACTTTATAATAACCTTTTTTCTATTTGACAGTCAAATGCAAGACGTGCGAATACAAATAATTCAACCCATGAATGTCTCCTTTAATGAAAGGTCGAATAGCCCAAGCACCACAGTTTTAACCGCTATTATTATTTTAAACTTTGGCTTTGTCTTTGTCTTTTATGGTTGGCAGAATAAGAATTAGTAAGCGTATTAATGATGTTTACGTGCTTGCTTTGTTTTGTAATAGGTGACTCATAAAATTGTCTAATCAAGTTTTTGTTGAGGTTTAGTGGACTAATTTGTTAAAAGTTTATCTTTTTAAAATGAGCTTAGTAAAAGTTAATGTGATGCCATTTTGTTTGTGGCAAACGAAGTGTCCAAAAATGTATATTGACAGTGGTCCCGTTATTCGCTATCTTAAAAAACGAGATCTTAAAATTCAAATTTACTCAATAAATGTAGAAACATTGAAATTTACGTTGTTTACCTTTGGTAAAATTTTAAAATTTATAATCAAAAACTGTCCAGTTATCTGACACGATAAACAAAATATGAAATGATTAACGTTTTGTTCGCTTTGTTGTGACAGTAAAGATAAATGTTAAATTAATCGATAACAAAAAAAAAATATTGAATTTTTGGCAAACACTTGTCTCAATTTAATATAATGTCACAGTCACAAAAGACGTCAGCCATCAAAGAATTCTTGGAAAAATTTATCTTTGATGATATTGACTATAGATAGAATTTGATGCACGATTTGCTGTATTAATTGCGATCATTATAAAATGTATAATTGAAAGATAATCCGTGACCAGGAACACATTTCTGCAGATTTTTTGTAAATAATTGAAAATGAATGACTGCGCTTAAAGCTGCACTTATGATTATCACTTATGATAATAATATAATTATTTTCTGTCGATTTTCTGACAAGTCATCGACATTGTGTAAAAATTGATTAGGGTTATCAGTCTGGTATGATATAGATAAAACGACCTACGCTAAAATCTGACATAGAAATTTAATTTAAACAAAATACAGTTTTAATCACGTAATAAGTACGTGCAATCAGACCACACTTCGTAAGTGTGTTTCTGATAAAAATTTTGTCTATTTCCAAAACACAATGATATGTACATTTTATGAACTAAAATATTCCATTTGCGTAAACTATCTATTCAAAGTGGAATTAGCTATTTATGAATGCATTTGAAAAAGAGTTTTCCATTTTCAATGTCCGGCTAAATCACGTAATAGTAGCCTGATTTTGATGACTGATATACTTCAATCAAAAGCTCTCTAGAGTTGTATTTATAGTTTTCATAACCTCAAATCTTTCATCTAATGAACGAATTACCGTAACTATAGCATTAGATCGAAAAACAAAATTTTTAAGTTATATTGTTGATCAGTGGGATTTTCCTAAATGTGCGGTTTAGATCAATGACCTAGGTAGTCGTCACTGGTTGCATAGTGGTAGTTAAGTTGTTTTCTTAACACTCCGGCAATAAAAGAGTTATATGAAGATAACTGCGATAGAAGACAAATCTATAGCTATCCACGCCGAATACACGACGAATGCGAATCATTAAGTATTATTTAATCAGCTGCTGCGCCCAGAATGAATCGTCTATACAAATTTATTGTTCCTAAAAATCGTTTAATTCGGATTTGGAAGTTCCCCAGTGACTGTGTGAAATACGCATTTGTCAATATTACATGTTTCAAAAATAATTTGGAGATGCTGTTCATCATCCATAGATTTAGACGCGATTAACTCGTCCTTCAAATAAATAGAACATAATTTTAAACCTAAAAGTATGGAAAGCATTAGTCGTTGAAATGTCTGTGAAATGCCGTGGATTGTCGCGTTTCATCCAAAAATTATATGACCGAAATTCAATTTTCAAAATGCTATCTATAACTTTTAAAAATTTCCTTCCAATATCCAATTTAAAAATTTTTTTGTTCCTTATGCCTGAACCGGAGTTCCGTTTGCAGCGACTAATTTATAAGTCGAAATAGGTTTTGAAATTTGCGATAATTTGACCGGAATGACAGAAATGTTCGACCTCATATCAATTAAAAAATTAAAAGGCGACTTAAGACTAAGCCATCAAAACAATTCGCTGCATTTTCATGGCATATAAAACTTTGATTTATCGCAGTTAAATTTATCGAAAAACTTGCAACCCTATATTTTGGGGCTTTTAGGCCAAATTTTTGATTTATTATCTTTCTAGAAGCAGATCTACTCAATCTTCGAGTACGCAAAGGAGATCTAGCTTTATAGGTCGAGAATAATAATCATTTTTGAAAGTACCCAGTAGCCGGAGTAGAAGGTGAAATCCCAGCCTTCTACAAAATATCGAAAATATTTTGTTGTCTTATATATTGTGAGTAATCCCGATCGAATGCAGATGATTTCTTTTCGGCATTCAAAAGTTTGTTAGATAAGAATACCATAGTGGCTCCCAACATTTGTTGTTGGACTGTTGCACTATTGTGCCCACAGCCGTGTTTGACGTAACCGTCGTGTTGATGATGAAAAATTTGTTCCACGGATGCACTAAGAGGTAGCTCGGTGGTTAACTTATGTTTGATTGATGTGATTGCAGCATACAGCATTGGTCAGGCCATAATAAGCTCTTGAGCGTCTTGGCCTTTTTTGCTTTAAAGTTAACCAAGTGATTCTGAATCAGAGCCATTGGGTCCGCGATAGAGATACTTTTAATTATTGTTGGAGCTGAGAAATCTCTAATGCCGTTTATCGGTTCTACAATGTAAGAATACCACGAAATAGTTGTGATACTGAGGCTGAGAGGACCAATAGTGGTTAAATATACATTTCTCTGAACTCTGCCTTTTCTCTGAACTTCAAACTCCACTAATTTTGTGGAATATTGGCTCCAATTGCTGCTTTTGTTGTTTTTTAGTTAGAAATGCCACTATAGAATATCGTCTAAGAAAATTTGAACCGTGTTTTGTCTATACGATAGACAAGAGAAGTAGACGGCCGGAAAATTCTACCATGTGTTGGAACTGTAAATGCAGCATTATGTCACATTGGATGTTTCTCGCTTTTTTTTTACTCACTGTTTTAATCGGGAATCGATTACCTGCCAACTGGTTTATTGGTCATAATATATATCCGACGCTGAAGGTCCACTTCGTTGATCCGATTTAGTATTGTTTGATGGTGTCAAACGATTTAGAAGAGCCTGCTTAAGTGAAATATGTCAGTTTTCGATATAACGGATATCCGATATAACATGGCAGGCGTTGGGGCAACTAAACATGAGAGAATTTCTATTTTTGTTAATGCATATTACGTCCTCGATTTGACTAGAAATGGCATATAGTCAGACGCTTTAAACTATGACAAAGTTGGTAGAATTAAGGCCCAAAAAAAAGATGACATGAAACTATAACATTGCATAATATAATAAAAATGTGTCACTTAAGCAAAAGGAACATTAAAATAAAAGATTAAGGGAAAAAAGGTGCCAAGTCGTTGTTCAGAATTCACTAAGTTGAGATCTGTAAGGAAAAACGTAGTAGTTTATCAGATAATATGATAATTTTAAATTTGGACATTCCAATTGGGAAACCCTATAAATAGTATAATATCAAATTCATAATGAAATAAAGTAGCCGCAAGTATGTACATTAATATGTAGTCGAAATTGCATCAAGTAAAAATACGACAATAATAATTGCAGTCGTATAACTTTGTCTAATTACGAAAACAAGTTTTTATACTACTATCGTTTGTAGTTATATATGTAGTTTGTAAAGTATAACGGTTCCACTTTAAACTGACGTCATTTATAACTGCTGGAGACACACCTTCTACTATAGATTTTTTCAAGAGTGACATACTTCATACAACGTCATTTTATGAGAGACTATACTTACATGACTTTATCGCTATAGTTAGGTGATAAGTTAAATTGCCTCGTATAGTATATACAAATACGAGCATATAATCAAGCGTGGTTTTGTTGTGGGCAGTGGCTGGTAAATTGTGTCCTCTATAGAGTGTAGTTTTTCTGTTGTACATAAGAATCTAGCATATATAGACAAAATTTGTTTCATCCTGAACTGCAAAGCTGCCCTTTTCGCTGTGTGCGAATTAACAAACTATTTTAGAGGTTTTGCTCGAAAAAAACGTGCAAGCAACGTGACATTTTTGATTTATAATTAACCTTTTCGTACATCTAACTTACGTCTATATTTATATAAGCAAATAAAATTTATTTGTGTTGGTTTTAATTGAAAATTTATTTATGGCCATAAGCCAAATTTATTGAATAATAATTGACTTTATACAAAATGCAACCAAAACGTGATTTTATTTATTTGGCTTGCATCGTCACGACGTCACATATTCAAATATTGTGCGGTTAATGGGTTAATTATGAATTATGTTCATTTTAATTGGTTGCACAGGGAACGGCATTTAAAACGATCGACATTTATTTGGAAACTGAAAAGTTGCAGAAAATGAGCAAAACAAGCTACAAACTTGCAAGAACTTGTAGATATTAGAATTATCAGAAATTTTCACAGCCTATGGCTAATGTGAATTTGCAAATGAAATGGTCGGGAAGTTCGTTGATAGTCTCAAAACCATCAATTTTTAATTAGCAATAAAAAACAAATTTTAGTGTCGGAAACCATCAAATTACCCTGCAATATTACAATAAAAAAAAATTTTGTATTTTTGTTTGGCGCAGTGTATTTCTGACACTTTTCTGGTTGGTTCTAAATATTTAAAAAAGCAAATTAAAATAGTCAATGCCGGTCATAAATAAAAAAAAAAACATCACAGACTACATGTAAAACCACAAAATTTATTTTATGTTTGTTTACCAGCAATTGCGGCTAGTGACCTATCCACAGCAATTATATTACGTCTCTCTACTTTTTAAAATTGATATTCATGGTCCAGAAATTTATTAAATTGCACCTGTGTTAAATAGGTTTATCGAAATTATCGAAATTTTAGGTACGTTCTTGAATTATATTAAATTATGTTTTTGTGTATCGTGATAACCAACTCACCTTCAACTTATTAACAACTTTTACCAATTTTCCAATGGCGCAAGGGTTTCGGAAATGAATGTAGCAAATATGTATAGTACATACTTTGCTAACGTCCAACTAATAAATATTGCACCTGTATATACTATATTATCTTGAATCACCTTTAATGATGGTTTAATAATTCCAATAGATATTGCACGAGCTACAATATTTTATATAAGAGTCCTTTTAACATTTACCAAAATTTATTATTAATTTAGGCCTAGTACATCAGATTTTCTACAGAAAGTTGTTAACATATTTAATTTTGGTGCAAAAATCTGTCATGTCAAACTTTGTCAAAGACCTGGACAGTAACTTTAATATCATTTACCTAATAATCTTTTCAAGTTCATGCTCAATTAAATTGTAATTATATTATAATTCTATAAGACAAAGTATGTGCGACAAAGTATTAAAAGTTCTGCCGTTAATACAGCGAATCACATTTAAAACAGGTTACCCGAAAGAAGTATGATAAATACACCGTACGAATTAAGGGATAACTGGAAACCAGATCTAGTTTATTTGCGCGTGCTTGGAGCATTTGTCGTAGTTCACATTTCGAAAGATCAGCGTAGAAAATTAGACAACAGTGGTGAAAAGTTAGTGATTGTCGGATACGAATTTGGAACAAAAGAGCATCGCCCCGAAATGTCAACAGACCAAAGTTGACCCTTTACTGATCTTTTACAAGATCTTTCAGTACATATTTTGTACAATTGATGATCGCTGTAGGTATTCAGCTCAACGAACGATGTTACACACAATTGGTCATGGCGTTGTGGTCAGCGACAATAATCGAACTCAAGACCGCAATGTGTTTAAGTCTTAATCATTACTATACGACCGGTTTTTGGTGTACCAGAAACAAAAAATATGACAAATAAGCAAGTTGTGAGCGGTTTCAATAATAATACAGTCCAGTGGTTGAAGATTTTGATCATCAACCAAAAATCAACGTAAATCTACAAGATGTGAACAACTTTTGGTACACCACCCGCTCGATTGATACAATAAAATATTAAAGCTTCAGCCGAAAATGTAAATAAGAATCCAATTACGTATAAAGCAGCACTTTGGTCAATCTATTCAAAGACCTATAAAAATATTTTAAGACAACCAACGTTATATCCAATTGTTACAGAATGATGGCGACAGTTAAGTCAGAAAAATCGAAAAATATCCAAACTCGAAAAAAAATCGGATGGAATCCAGGAAGTATCAGTTTGGTGGTTAGTTTCGACTAGTTCTGAGACTAAAAAGCGTTACCACTCGAAAAATTAAAAATGTATTCATTTTTTCTAAAATTACTTATGATTCTGCTTTTATTCCGTCTTGTGCCATAATAATCCATCCTCTCGATTAATTCATAATTTCGGTTCGACTGCTCATTTCATCATGAAACTGACCAAAGCACCAAAAATCCATTTGATCCATTATATATCTTTATCAGTTTCTTACAAGTTAGGAAACATATTTAATAATAGAATTATGAAGGAATAATTTAATAAAATAAAAAATCAGGATTAATCAACGATTAAAGTTTAAATTCGGTTGTTAAAGTTTTATTTAATTTTTTTTAATTACTTGCAACTTTCAAGGAATCCTTAAAAGGATTGAACTTCATAACCCAAGCTAGTTTTGCCCATTGATACGTGATACTTTTTGGGTACAATAGTATTCGTTGATAATGACGAATTTTGTCTTCTGAAGTTTTCTCATAAACTAAGATCATAACGAGATAGAGAGATAATGTTAGGTGTGAAAGAGAACAAAAGAAGAAAGCAAAATCGTTCTGTAGTTTCTTCATTAACCCGCATGAATGAACGAATCATTTCAAACAAAAAAAACTGCAGAAGGAACGAACGAACGAAGGAACGACGACAACACTAAAGTCGGCTTCTTAGCAGCGATTTATTTGGTAATATCTGCACTTGAACTGATTTCGATTTAATAATTCCCGCTTAAATGGATAGAATTGTATCAAAGTGGTAACTCTGGTACGTAGTAATTGACTTACAGTGTGCTCTACAGACTCTTTTACTTATTTAGAACAGTGCTTTATAATATTTCGCGAGGTTTCACTTTATTGAGATTCTAGATGCTAATTTTAATTTGTGGTTTCGATGAAATGGTCCAAATTGGTTATCTCTTTTAGCATCTGATTTATTTCTGATTTAAAATACAGGCAATGTCAGCTTTGATGAAATGTTCAAGTAGATCTGTTAAAAAAACAAATAGATATCCATTTTTGACTTGGCTGATATAACTTTGACAAAATCGATCTTGTCTAAAATATTTAACCAGTTTTTTACCAGTTTCGGACAGTAATCAGTTTTTTAAATAAAATTTACTGAAAACATTATTGGATGACGATAGAAGTCAAAGTTGTTATACATGGCCAATAAGCATTTAAATTTCTATTATGTCACGTGTGTTTTGTCACGTTTTTCGTTTCGGGACATGGATAATACCCAACGTTTGCGGTTGTCATTTTGTAGTTTTATTAAAACCTGCAACTAATTTTTACACGAACTCAGAACTTCTGTCACAATACTTAATTGCTTGGCTATAGTTTGATAGGGAACATAAAAAACGAACCTAATTTTGCGTACAATTCGTTGATCAATCGTCTAATTCGTTGATTAATCGATTTATTGGTGGTGGTCTCCTAATAGGCGATAACGAATATGGCGATGACCATAATTTTTGTTTGAAAAGTTAAACAAATGCCCACCAAATGTTAAGAAAGGGTATAGGTATTACCCAAGTTTTCGAAAAGAGCTTAATTGACCTAGAAATAATTTATGTTTCAAGTTTCAAGCTAGTGCGGTTCAAAATAGTAGCACAAGCAGTACTCATAAATCTATATAGAACTAATAGCCTACACATTTTTTAAAACTACAAACAATATACCTGCCGACTACACTACAAAAATACTCATGGTAAAAAGTACATATATTGCTCAACCAATACTATAATGGAATATTATCACTAAAAAAAAATTTTCATGGTTAAATATATTAGTTTTTCATATTCACATGCTTGACCTTCATCACCTTCTAATGTGTCTGGTACAAAAAAAAAATTAAATATTTGGCATGCCTGTTATTGTTTTTTTCTCCGCGTAACGAATAAATGACCGATTATTATTGCAATTTTACCGGACTAATTGTCATTTGACACTCGAACCGATGTGATTGGTGCATATACTACTTATACCGAAGAGCATTTAAAATCGTATAGTTAGTTCCACAAAATATGCTATCGTTTGCACTTTTTTGCGTTTTTTTTTTTTTTTTACTAATTGGAAGTGTATGGAGAATTTATGATACATTTTTATACGAGTTCGTACATAAGTGTACGCGAATTTATAAATAATGTTGAACTTACTTATATATTACTAGTGTGTCATACAGTTTTAATTCTAACACAAGTTCAAAATATTTACAATTTTTTATTATTATTTTTTTTTTCAAACACAAACAACAAATACAAATTCTAATTTAGTTCTCTGTTAGATTTGGATACAGAGAGTACTTAAGTTTCTAGTGGCCGTTTGTGTGTGTGTGCGCGTGTGTTTCTTAACTAATTACAATATAATTAATTTATAGTTTTATTGTGATAATATTTTATTTTGGTAATACATTAAGTTCGTATTTTGTATCGACGTCAGCAGATTATTTTCGTTTAATTTTTTTTTTATATATTAGTGCAATAATCGCGATTGTCTACAAAACTATTGAGATGTAACTATATACAAATACAATTCAGTTTTAACCGCATTTAATTATGCACTTTAATAGATGTTATCTATATTTTTTTGTAATGAGCGACTAACGTTTTATTAGTTATTAGCTTTCCGATTATTGAATAGTTTAGTGGAATTTTCTGTACAAACGAAGCAAATGGAACTCAGGATATCTGAGTGAATTCGAAGAATTTGGCAAACGATGTTTTGCTGCACTATGTCTAGTACATCCGTCATGATAAATGATTATATGTCAGTTGACCGTGAATGTGAAACTATATATAGTGAATGATAATAAAGTGAGATTAGGTTTGATGGAATAATATCGGTCTATTCTTCATTGCCATAATAAATGGAATAGCACGGTTTGTTTAAACATTTTCCTATCATAGTTTATTCTAGTGTGCACCATTGTGTTATCGAATATAGTGGAAAATATTTTCTTGTGGTAGTTTTTGCTATTGAGGGTCATCAAAAGTGGCGATATTTGAAATTTGTTGAATAAAATCAAAAAATGTCATCAACTTCTTAATTTTGTGATTGAATAGAACTTGGTAATTTCCGTCATCATTGAATTGAGGCCATATATCATGCGCATAAATAAAATTTAGTTGGAGCATTATTTTTGTGAAATCACTGGAAAATAAAATATATAATTCTGTGAAAATAGTGGCAGCTTGCGGTACAATTGTAAATACATATTTGCATAAAATCAAAAATTTTATGATTGATAAGGGTGAAAGTTTAGAGATTAAATGAGTAAACTGCTGCGGTTCAATAAAAGGATCATAAAATCGGCTAAATTGTTAAATGGTTTTGACAATGATTTGCCATTATTTTTGTGTTGAACGGTTTGTTAGTATAATCCATTTTGGCTTTTATTAAATTTTTGTTTATGCAAGTCAATAAACTCAGATAGGAATAATTGATCAGTGGTTAATAATTAAGTCTTAAATGCTTATTTAAGACTTAGTTATTAACCACTGAGTAAACTAATCTCACAATCCTGTAAATAGCTAATAGCTGTGACTAATGCTGTGACCCGACTGCACTCCGTTCCTAACATTATATATGGGCTGCTGTTAATTTCTAAAAGAATATTCTAATAGATGCTATTAAAATCAATTTGGTACACACGTTATATAATAAAAAATATATGTCTTTGTCAATAAACACAGATGGGATTAGCTAGTCGCGTTATTAGTGTTTTTTAGCGATAAACTTTATAGAGTGTCAAGTACAAGATTAGATAAGCTCATTTTATTTAGGGTTAAGTGACTCATATTCACCACTTAGACAACTCATTATTACTCAATATTATGAGACTCTTGTGATAACGAGATTAACCTAAAGCACAAATGTTAAAATACATTTTAACAGCTGCGAACTAAAACAAATTATATTACTTTTCATTTTTTCAATGCATTGGAATATTGCGTCAAGGGCTTGTGAATTGTAAATTGATAAATTGTTGTCATTTAGACTGTCAAAAGACTAGGCAAAGAACTGGACCCATTTGATGTGTTAAGTGCCAAGTACAGACATATGTTAGTATCTAGGGTCAACGGCGGCTCAAGGATAATTTTTAATAGCACATCGCTCTAGACAAGTTTAAACACGGCGCATTTAAAACAAATCATTATTGATTCATTTATTAAATTCAAAAATTGTTTAACAGACTCTCAATTAATCATACATTAACTTTTCAAGCTTTTAACTTTGGAAAATCTTTTATTAAATTAAATATATCGATGCTGCTTGATATCTCTTCCTCAATTGATAAAGTTATAATCCGCTGAGATGATCCTGAGTCATATAAACTTTAGCGCATTTTAAAATTGAGTTGGTCAATAAGAGTCATCTTTGAATTCTCGAAGGGCAATTTTTGGAGTTTAAATTCGTTTTTAACGGTTAGATTGCGTTATGGCTGATTTATATTTAACGAATTTTTCATCTTGAAAAAAATCAAGACACTAGATTGAAAAATTATGCAAGTTCAACCGAGAGAAAATTTCAAGTTAAACCGAGAGAAAAAAACGAAACCTGGGATCCAAACCCACAGGATGAAAAGTTCTATCTTTTTCTAGCAAAAAATATAAAAAGATGACAATATTTATACATGTATTAATATACTATGTTTTGGCCACCCACACAAATAAAAGCCAAATATTATTATTGCAATTTTGGTTTTTACTGCAATTTTAACAAAATCGATTTCAAGATTATCGAATAAAGTTTTGTTGCTTCATCAACGGGGTTGAAGATGTACTCAAGAACATTCCTAAACGTATTTGGTATTTTCTTAATTCCAAAAAAGGAACTTTAAGATCTACCAAAACTTTAAATTATGATCCAACTGACTCGGATGGTACAAGGGATCGGCCAACTCTGCCAACTGTCACAAGTTCAAAAACGTCTCGCAGTGTATTGAAAATTTGACCAAATCATAATCATAATCCTGGCGCATAATCTAAAACCAAATCATATACCTGGCGCTGATTTAGTTCCTGCATTTTTTTTACGTGAATGCGCTCCGTTTAAAGAGTATTTTCCACGATGAAACATATTTTATATGCACGAAAAACGTGAGATAAAAATATAAATTTAACTTTTGTACGAGTGAGACGGACAACTTTTGCTGCACGCTGTGCATACAAAATTATTTTGTATTTTTTTCGTTCTGTCGCCATAATTATGGCAGCAAAACGAAAAAATATAAAATTGGAATACTTTTTATGGCTGAAAATTGCTGCACAACAATACATGCACATAAAAATTGTGTATGGACGAGAAAATATTTCTCGCACACACATAAAATTTTTGTTTATTTTTTTTATAGCTAAATTCATTTTATTTTTATTTTCGGTGTGCTAACTAAAATTTTGAGGTTAAAAAATTAAATATAATTTTTATATTATTGAAATATTTTGATAATAGTGTCGTAATAGATTTAAAAAAAATTATAAAGTATTGTCGGATCATTTTTTCGTATTTAAAAATAAATAATCATTAAAATAGGAGAATCTCATAAAAAAAAAATAAATACCACAATTTATTTTGGAGATGTGCACATAAATTTGTGATTTTTTTAGGTTATATAGGGAAGGCGTCAACTTTTATAAACTATAAAATTTAGCTATAAAAAAAACAAAAAAAACTGTTGTCTTCGTCACTCAAGTGTAATTTAACACTATCTTTCCTGTTTTGGTTTTGCTGCAGATTTTAATGTTTGGCTGCAGAAAAAATATGTTTCATCGTGGAAAAACACCATAATAGATCTCTTGCATTCGGATATATTCCTGATTGTTGGAATATTTCATTTGTTGTTCGTGCATATAGGAGCGATCTTTAATTAAGAATTACAGACCTATTTCTAAACTGTCAGCTACTCCGGAAGTATTTAAATTTGCTTTGGAATACAAAGGTTTTTTCGTTGGTCTTTCAGCTGCGGTCTCAAGAATTGAGAAGAATCTCTCAAGAATTATTTTATTTAAATTGCTGAAAGTTCGAGTTCACTCAAAATTATTGTTGTGGATCAAATCTTATCATCGCAACCGTAAGCGCAAGCAGTTAAATTTGGTAAATGTTTTTCGAGTGAGTTAAAACATTGCTTATGTGTTATTAGAAATACTAATCCATAGGACGAACAAACATAGAACAATTAGGTATAAAAATATTAACAAATTGTAGAATTGTAATTCTAAAATTCTTGGTGTGTCTTATCCCTAAGCGATAAAAAATTCCTAGTATTAGTCGTTTATTGTTTAGTTTGCTAATTACATGCGTTAATGTGGTTTTAGTATGTTATAAACGGTACATATACACTAGTTTCTGTTTAAGTACTGAATTTAAAAAAAAAGTATCACATGATTATAATGTAGGTAAGTTAACAGGGAACTTTCGTATTTTCACAAACCATTAAATTATAATTACACTACTGTTATATATCGTTAGCTAAGTGGGTAAATTGTGATGAACATTAGCTGTGTTTTGTCTTGTTGGACAGAGATATAATTAGCTCCAGAAACTAATTAGTTAGTAATTACTACGGTTGCTCCCAATTTTTACAACTTTTTCAATAATTTGTATGAGCAATTTAACTATCCTACTTACAGTATGCTAAACTATAATGTCTATAATTAGTGTGTGTCCTATAATAGTTGTGTATAAACTAGCCTCCGAAAATATAATTTACATCATGTCGAATATTGACGATATCCTTTTCAATCGTTTTTCTACAGTTTGGTAAATTTACGAGTATGCAAATTATTTAAACTAAAGATTCTCAAGTCCTAGTAGATCTACTCTTCTAAGTCGTCAATGGGAATGCCCTTTTAATTTTGTGTAATATTTCGAAGTGAACTGATATGTTGTTCGAACATCCCTTGGAGCGGTTGTAATACTTCAAATTATGTTTGCTAGTTTTCGTTGCAGGAGTTCTTTATTTGATGCGCTGGTGAATCCCCACAACTAAATTGTATAGGTCCATATGAGTATAATTATCGTTTTGTAAATCAAAACTCTACTGCGTAAATATAATTTTTCTTCCTATAAGCTGGTACATTTTGAAACAAGTTATTTTTATTTCGTTGCACTTTGCTTCGATATGATCTTTTCAAGATAGTCTTTTGTTAAAGTGTAAACCTATGTATTTAACCTTTATTTTTAGACGAATTAATTTCGTTCACTTTTATACGTCAGTTCTTTAGCCATTCTACAATTTGCATAGATGAGTTTGCAAGTGTCTTAAAGCGGCGTGGGGTCTTTGTGGGAATCAAGATTTTGTTTTACGCTATATTGTCTTTGAAGACGATAGTTTATCAGAACTGAGTGAAAATTATTTGGCACAAGATTTTAATTTTATAAATTAATCCGTCATACCACATTTTGGACGAGGAAGAAAACTTTTTTAGTCAAAACTGAGTCATTAGTTTACATCACATGTTGCCCTAATTATCTCACCGAATGGCATTAATCCGTCAACTTACTTCGCCAGTGAACTTGACCTAATAATCTAAACCAAAATACTATTTTGATACTAAAGTGTCACGTGAGAGATAAAAACGCAAAACACTATAAACTATTTCTAATTAGCTTATCAATTGCCGCCATGCTTGTACATTGAGATTAATGTAGAAGCATCTGCTTAGTGAAGCTAAAAAGATAACAATCTTATGAATTTTATAACTATAAACTGAAGGTTCTACTTACAAAACTTTTATTCGTATATACGACCTTGAAATCTTTATTTATGACTTCTACAGACAATTATACATAAGATTACCGCCTTATTTTGATCTAAGTTCAAATACAATTTTTTAATTTATAGAATGATAAATATTTGTAGCAAATTCGTTCAAACTATATACTAAATTCAGTTCTTAGTTGAAACGAATTCTCCCGATTGCGCTAAACGGAAATATTAACTAATCGTTAAAAGTCATAAACAGTTAAAAATTCGTACAACTTTTTCAAATATCGTTAAAAACTGATTACTTAAGTGTTTATCTAACCAATCGGCAAACACTTGAATCCGATTAATGGTATGTGTCGAAAAAGTGTCATACACGTTATTTATCATCAGTTTGAAATCAGCATTGTTTCATTGTAGAATTATTGTAAATCGTTCGTAGGTATATCGTATGCGACAAACGGGAAGTAAATCATTTAAATTTATTAGTTTTAATAGGGTATATTACTTTACTATTCACTTCACTATTTAATTGTAGTCTTGATTTGAATGCATATAGATTTATGGCGACTCAAAATCCAATCAATTTTATACTACTTAATGCGTATTTAATTTGATTGCAAAGGCTATGATTAGGTAGTTATCGGTTTCAGAGCATTTTAAATTTGATGAGAAGCTATAAAGTACACGTCTGATTGAATAAACGATTGCACTTGATTGGTAAACAGGATGTTCAATGCAAAATTATATTTCAAACGACGATCTTCTAACGACTCATTTTAGCAAGATAATTTAAAGTTACAAAAAACGAGAGTCGTATGGTATTTACCTGGCTTTAATGAACAATTTTATATTGTTCAGCACAGACCACTTTTAGTTTATTTTAAAAATATTTGTATCAAGGATGTTGCCGAAGAATTTAGCAGTATTTAAATAAGGTATGGTCCTTGAATTAAGTTCTACTGGATTCCAGTTAGCTTTTTTGTTTTTAAAATTGAGGCTATTGTGCCATTTCTTTGGCCAACAACTCCCTGCGTTTATAGCTTTTTGAAGTTTTGTTGTTGCTTCTGATATGCCATTTCCTGTTGCCAGGATAGCTGTATCATCTGGAAATGATTCTTTGCTTGTGCCTTCCGTATTAGGCAAATTGCTGCTATACAAGAGGTACAATATAGGATTCAACCTATAACCTATACCTGCTAATATTTTCTTTAATTCAGAGTACTCTGAATTGTCGATCTGCGATATAAGATTTAAAAATTAGGTAGAACTGCTTAGGTAAATCTCGTTACACTTTATATTTAAGCCCTTGATGCCAAACTTTGTCGAAAGCAAATAATTTTGTAATGACGGGAAGTAGTGAAAACGGTCTATACGATTTTTTTGGTGTTTGCTGGTTTACCCGATTTGGGGACCGGATTGGCTCTGCAACTTTCCATAGATGTGGAACATTTTTAAGTCTAAAGGCTGCGTTGATTAGTTGAACCATTTTCACAGTTTGTCCAGTAAATAAATCATATCTTGGAGACTTTTTCGCAGTTAAATTACGCTTGATCTCTTTCGTTATTTCTCTTATGCGTTGTTTAACTTTATTGCATATATAGTTCCTACGAGATTCATTGTGGTTTATAGGAGGACTTCTCCATGCTGCTGGTTGAAAAGAACTCTTTAGTACCTAGAATTCGACTTTCAACTGTAGTTTTCCTATACATGTATCTCCTTGCTGTTTTCGAGGCACATATAATCCTTCAAAATCCCTTACATAGAAATCAATGAGATTTGGTATTTTATTTGTATCTGTAGGACAATATGTTCGTTTGCTTCCTGAATAAGATTCGCATTTATTAATGCGTCTTGCTTCGAAAATCTTTTTTCTTTTATGAGTTGTAAGTCTTGATCTCCAGTAAGTGTTTTTTTTAAATTCAAGTCACCACTAATAATAAAATCAGATTCTAGTGAACCTTTATGTTTTGAGGAAATTGGAACACTTATGATTTCTTTACATTTTACGCACCTCAACTCTCGACCGCAATATTTCTGTGTTTGATTAAACCTTGGCATTTTTTGCATGAGGTATTGCCTCGTGTTCTTTTTTAGTAGTTCTATTTTTTTAACCCTCATATTGAAAATAATTCTTATGAAATATATATCCTATTTAAAAGACGCAAAAATTATTTAGGAAGTGTAACCAACTTTCTTGCACTACATTTTTAAAAACTATTTTTAAAGTTTTTATTGAACGATTCACTGCGTATATAGTACGGTATCATGCAAACCGTTAAACATCTTTTAATTTTTTGCCTGAATAATCATTTTGGTCAAAACAAAGAACTTCTGGTTATAACTGAGTTTTATCTTGAGATTCTGTTGTTACTTACGATAAAGCTTTAATTTCGTGGCATCTCGACTACAAATACTACTTAATTTCGATTTTTTTTTGCGACGCAAGTCGAAATGGCGCAAGTCGAATTGAACCAACTCAAGGCTCTATAGTGTTCTATATTAAGTCATGTTTTATAGTCTTTTAAATGGGTCTTGAAAATTTGAAGGGCGAGTCAAGTAAAAGATTACACGTTACGTTCAAAACCACTTTGTTGATTATTTTTAGAGGCTAAATTCTGTCAGTTTTCAGTTTTCATCGTTCACTATCAACCAGGGTTACTCCTGGAATTTATAATATAATGTCATTTAGTGTCATAATAGTTTTACAGTGATCATTTGCAAAAGTAAATTAGAAAAATTTTTTATGGGCTATTAGTCAATAGCTTTGCGGGTTGACCCGGTTGCATATTTTAGGTTTGTTTGGATTATAAAAAGTAGTTCGGTAATATTGCAAAGCAAAAAATACTATGGTAGTTCTCTAAGATCATCATCGTTTGGAATAACAAAGTAAAGTAATGTATAAACTCCATAAGCTTATAATTGTGGCTTTCATAGGCTTGATATTCTCGCAGTAAGATTGCTGATGGCCTACTAATCCAGATTATACATTTTTTCAATTCTTAATTTAACGCGTTTAACTTAAAAGGATCTAAAATTTGAAGTCGGTTCTGTCATCCAAGAAAACCTTAAATCAGCTTAATCAGACTATAAGATAAGCTTACCAAATCATATGTTCAATATAGCCTAAACTGTAAAACTTTTTAGGCTTAATAGTGGTTTCTTTCATTCTTTGCCTATATGGATTCTTAATTTTCTTCCATTTATTTACCTTTAATGAGATCAGACTCCACCCTGGTTTACAAACTTTCTGGCGAGCGAAATTGTTTTTTCGGTGTAATCTATGACTTGAATAGGATGTTGGTTTATACTTGACTATATAATAGGCAGTAACTCGTTGGTCCCTCCGCCTAGAATTTCCTTTAAACGATTTGAACTTTATAACTAACTTCGACATTGATTTCCTAAAAAGGTTGATAATATTTTAGTTCAAGTATGATTTATGCTGTAAACGAAGTTATTAAGACATGCCAACATTTCGCGTTAAGTACTTTACCAGAATACAAATATCTCATCGGTATTGTAAAATTGTTCCAGACTCTAAATTGGTATTATGCTATCACCGTTCCTTATGTAATTAGGACTATTTGCATTGTCGTTAACAATCATAATATCCTTAAAATGCCACCAAAGGATATCGTTTGCTTGTCGTAGATGGCGACTTAATGGCGCAAAAACCTAATATAACTGAATACCGCTACCTCACATTACCGCAACAAATAAGAATAAGGTACGTGTAACCATAAAAGGTTATATATGAACTCATGATACTCCAAGAAATTAGATTGCCAAAAGGTAAAGACCATGTCTTCCTAGTTACAGAGGCGATGAACTCTGTAATCTTGGTGTTTGATTTCTTTTAGCCCCGCTCCCAGGTCGGTTAAAAAGGCATTTTTGGATTTCAAGGTATAGTCGATTATAGTATATGTAAGATACTTTTACGCATTCGATTAGCCAACCACATGTAATTTTAATGATCTGATGGGACCCATACCAAAGCACGACATCAGTATGGTAACTGGTACCTTTAATGATTGAAGTGGCAAAAATCAGATAGACTTATGTAAAAATAGAGACCCGTAATATAATTTGCAAATACTACCTAAATTCACAGAGAAATGTACTAACCGTTTCAACTGTGCAGGTCTGATAAATGAAGATGGGAAACCCTAGTAATTCTGCAGTCTAAAAACTCAGCTATGAACTGCGCTCAACCGATTACTTTAGGGGAGTAATCACCAAACTACACCATACGGAGCTTTAGACCTAGGTCTATTACCATTCGGAAGTAGGAAGGAAATCTCCTAGTTATGGTACCTGGGGTTAAATCTGTGAACGAATGTGGTCAATCACTAAAATCTTACAAAATATTGAGTAGATTTACTCTTCTAGCGGAGGGAATTCTAGCCGGTTATGTCGAAATCGGTCAGTCACTGATTATGTTTTCGCACTGAAGATATTTTTTTTTTGTATATTTCGAAAGATATTTTTACATGCATCAGATATTGTATAGGTTTTCAGCAATCGTGTGACTATTAATCGGGTTAATTTATGATTTACTTTGAGAGGCTTTAGAAAACTTCGAATTCTTAAACTTTCCGATTTTAGAAAACTTTCGTGTTGAAAAAAGTGAAAGAAGAGTAGAGATCACTATTGGTAGCTCTTCGGAGTAGAGGATTCATTGATTTTTTTTGTAGTCTAGAACATTACAAAGAGCTAGCTCGTTATTGAATCCAATAGAGTTGGATTAATGAAAGAGGATAGGCCTCTAAATATGTACCAATTTTTATTTATTGATTTTATCGATTAGTTGTCTTACTTACAGTGTTGTAGAAATTTTATCGGATTACTGCTCTTTTCTTGCTGCGTACTTAAGATCAAATGTCATGTCGGTTCCGGAACTTATTGCTCGAAAATAGTTGTCAAATATTCCAATACGAAATTTTTAAAAAAAGTTCTGCTTTTTATATGTTGGTTTCTATCGGCCCAGATATAGAAACTGCGGGATTTCGGTTCTGAAAATACGTACGAATTCTTAATAATTAATTTAATTCGGATTTCATTCTTAATCGAAATTCGCCTGCACCACGTTTTCAACTATCCAATTGCAATTTTATATTGCAAATGAATTAAAAAACTATTTAATATGCGCACATTGATCGAATGCATTTATGCGCCAATAACGCGATGACTATATACGAGGCCATTAAAATTTAGGAGGAAAATGTTAGTCGTGTTCAAAATACTAAATAAGCTAACTAATATTATAATGGCCTCATAAAATTATTTTAGGTTTTCTAACTAGCTAATCATATTTAATTTATTTAATGATATTATTAGATGAGATTATAAACAGGAGATGGTGACAGACAGTGATTAATTAGGATCTACTTATTGGGTTAACAATTGGAACACAATAATTATTCGATATTCGGTTATTTACTGGAATAATTTAATTTACTTCCGTTCGATAAATTCACTCAATTAATTAACGCGCCATGTTCGGTTAATTGGCTAACGATAAATGATTTTTTATTAGTCGCACGCCATTATTATAATTTATGCGGGAATTTTAATTAGAATGCGTCCAAACAGCAATCCACATATAAAACAATACAAATTCTCCACGGCTGACTGACAATCAAACTTTTGTTCATTTTTTATTATTATTTGACAACCCAATTAGATAAGTTTTATGTTCAAAATTCAAAATTTTTGTGTTTAAATTTTTATCGAACTTAATTGATTTTATAAATAAGATGTTACCATGCACCGTAAGATATATTCTCCAGTGAAATTCGATAACAGTCATGTGTCGTCTATGCAATAAAAGGAAATTTTTTTTTTGTTGCATATTTGAAATTTTACAAGTACGCGATTTTAAATTTTAACAACCGATTTTAAGTGTTAGGTAAATTTATTGAAGTACGTCTCGTTGCCGATGTTTGGCGGTGTCTAAGTGTAGCGTCCATAAGCTACACAATATGATTAAGGGTTCTCATACAAATTGCACTTATAAATTGTGCAATGTGCGAATAGAATTTATCATCACGTTGAAGCTGAGCGATTTATCATCCGAAACGGTTCCTACTGATTTTTGGCTTCGTGACAAGAACATTGAATCGAAACATTGCATTGACCTCAAAATTTAATCGTAACTTTGTTGAACAGAATCCCTAATGGAAAATTACCTCAATTGACAAATGACGAGTGATAACACTTGTACATGTAAAAAAACGTTCAATTGATAGAAACCAGTTTTTATATTGGCTGTATAGCTTCGTGTAGTGTTTGTACCTCCAATAAATTTGGAGAATGAGGGACCTATGATTTTTTTTCGTTCACTCGAACAACTATCTTAAATCGAAATCTTGATAAAGTTATTTTTATTTTTCATTTGGGCTTCATAATCTTTTTTAATCTTCATACCTGTTTTTTTATCGCGCAATTTTTAAAATGATGCTATAAAAAACTAAAAATAAATTGCAAAAAATATCCAAATGAAGAAGGTCGTCCGGCACTTAATTGGTTTGAGATTAATCGTCGACGTCACAGTAATAACAATAGTAGTAGTAGCAGCCACTATAAAATAAATAAAATTCACTCGTTTTTCATGATAAATAACAATTGTGGTGTGGCAGTTGCGGTTGCCAGTTTACAATTTAAATATAATATAAAATATAATTTTATAGCGCGGATCGTAAATAATTAATATATAAATTTAATTAATTTTAAAGTTTTAATCGTGATTTCATTCTACGACATTATTTGCTTCGTGTAAACTACACAGGGTTATTATTATTTATTTATAGTTTTGAGTGAAACTTTTTAGTTATCTTAATATTCATCGATCATTTTCTAACTGAAATTTAATTTAATTTTTTTTTGCAAGTGTTTTTAAATATTTAATTTAATTAAAAATTTTTATTTTTATTCTATTCTATATAAACTTTCATCGTACGTATAGTTTGACGGCAGACGCATCAAAACGTTTCGTTGAAGGTCCTCAGTTGTAAGTTATATGTGATTTAATGTAGAATTTTAATATATTATCTTGTGTGTCTGTTTGATTGTGTGCACACTTAACGAAACTTTAATCATGTTTAATGTAAATTGATCAAAATTTTTTTATTTTGTATAAAGCCAAAATTAAATAAGTTTTCAACTAACGTATAATTATCGCGCGTAAAGCTAGAACGTTGTTAGTTTAGATAAGATAATTTTAATTTATCCACAAGTGGTTTTATAAAGCTTACAAAAAAGTTATATCTACTCATTACTATAAAAAAATATATATAGCTATAAGTACGCGAACTTAACACTATAATTCAATTGTGTGCTAATATTTATGTTGATCGGTTTTAGCAAATCAAATGTGTGTCGTATAAAAAAACTTAACAAATTAAACCAAAATAAATATAATTAAAAAATAATTAAAATGAAGTGCAAACTATTAAATGTGGCGATTCTATTGCTAATATTTAGTCCGAATGTATTTTCGGTAACAACAATTACTGCGGGTAAATCCCGTGCTCTCCTTCCACCGCCGTGTGATAGGTAAGTTAATTAAATGTTTATTGAAAATGTGTTGGTGTTCCTTTTTGTTCGTCAAACGCGATATAAATTTAGTGACCACCTAGAAATAAACGAATTACTTTCACAATTTATCAGGTGATTTTGTGTGATAAGAATTTTGTTTGTCACTTAACTAAAAATCTAGATTAATTAAGTTTAGTCAATTTTATCAATACATTATGTTATATTTATAACTTTTACTTGATAGCACCAAAAAAGGCAAATTACTAGTTTCTTGTTGTTGCTTATGTATATAGACAAACCTAAATGCCATGTACCAGTGTAGTATAGGATTTCTGGTCACGATTTCAATTTTAAAAGCAAAATATTATGCATTTATATGAAATTAGACAGACAGTCATGGTAATACAGTATTACAGTAGCTATATAGTTACTTACAAACCTTTAGTTAATATTTAACCAGATTTACAGAAAGTTTTTTTCTATTTTTTTATAGAAAGCACATAAATTGTAGCATAAATATATAAAGTGAAAGTTAAAAAAAAATTATAAAATTATTAATTATTACAGAAATGTAATTAACACAAGTTGTCTGTGTCACATATCCTACAATCGGTCACCATCAAGTACAATTTCGAGACAGCTTATTTTAATTTTCTAGACAACCGAAAGCGATTTCTGTGCCTTCCAAATGGCGGGTTATTCGTCAATCAGAAAACTCTTCTGTTAGTCTTTACCTCTCACATTATTGTAAAGCTTTAAATTTTGGCAATACAAACCGTCACTTCGCAATCATAGAAGTAGATCTAGTTGTTTTGTTTTTTACAAATTCAAAAGGTATTCTCAGATTTCAAAGAAAACTATATAGACTCTCATATTAAACTCATATTAAACGCGTTTTGGAAATTTAAGTAGTAATTCTATTCCGCTGGATCCAGCTGACAAAAATCGTATAATCTCTCAATACTACGATTCGATAGATAACCGCGAAAGAGTTAGTATCGATTCGGCCCCAGAAAATTGCTGGCTTAAACCCAGCAAATGGTCTCCTAGTATCATATCGAAAAGTATTGTGGAAAAAATGGCATTCTTTTGAGTAGTCTTAAAAGCTATCTTCCTGCGATTCAAAGATATAACACAGTTCAAATAGAATAGGTAAACCAACACAGGTTGTGGTACTGTGAGAGTACCACAGCGTTCTGTCTTGGGGCCCTTGTTATCTTTAGTTTATTTAAATGGAATATTTCGACAGCAATTCTATAGGTCTATTACTGCGTTTTCTGACGTTTCGTCGTTTATAGCCTACAAGTAAATCTCAGTCTCATGGAACACGGTCTTAATAGTTTTTCAGCATGGTTGAAGGCTCATAACTTTGTTTTGAGCCATACAACTAAATTATTGCATTTTCGGGATACCAATGCAATTTCTCTTCAGGAAAGATACCATACTTTTGACTGTTGTAGAAATACACTCATTCAAGCATTGAACACTATAGATTTAACTCTGTTTCACATAAGTAATTTAAGTAGCTAATTGGACGTATATCTACCAGAACCTATAAGGTTTGTAGCGTTAAATATTAGAGACCATTAGGGATAATAAGCGCAAAAACTTTAACAGAGGAAAGTTTCAATTCGGAAGGATCCTTCTTACAGTGGCTTTTCTAATGTGTTTAATAATTTAATATTCTCAAAATCCTCATAGGTCAACAGTTGTAATACGATTTATATAAGATATACTTATCACGCCACGAATTCGAATTCTTACCAATGCTATAAGTTGTGCGGTGACCAAATTATGTGTAAAAAAAGTGATTGGATTACTTTGCCAAGTAAAATCAACGTAGAATTATTGTCAACCCGTTTCGACTAACATGTAGGATTTTTAAACTTTACCACAATTAATTGTGTATGTCTCGGCCCTTTGGCTCTAAAAACGTGCATTCCCTAAAAAATCAATCGTTAATTGAAGAACTAGAATATGAAAGAATTGACAAGTTGCTGAGTCAGAAGCTAGTTAGTTTTAAGTTTAACATAATTTTTTAATAATATAAACCTGGGGGAAAATTCTCGTTTTGTGAAAAAAATTGCGTGAAAATATTTCCGTATTTTTCATATCACTTTTCACCCATGGTTTCCATTTTTTTCACAACTAAATTAATGATTTTTAAAGTAAAATCGGAAATGATTATTTTTCACTGAAAATACTTTTTTTTATCCCTGCAATCTATTTTGGGACGAAGCTCCTCCAAAACTCTTTCGTGGTTAATTTTTAACATCCTAATTTTACGCCGTTGCCAGCCTAATCAAGGTCGCACGAATACAGTTTTGCTTTAAATATCTATCTGCAATTAAAATATAAAAAATTGAAATTCGAACCCAGTACCTCCTGAACCAAACACCGCAGGTTTAACCACTGCACCAATTGCTCGCTGAAAATACTTTCACTTTAATTTTTACGGGACGAGAACCGATCCCCTGGGCCTCAATTTTGTTGCCTTTTCGAGACTACGAGACTAGGAGTAATTTATACGTACACTGCGTCTAGTATTCATTTGCGTACTTGTGTTTTTTCAAAAAAATTAAAAAACACAAGAACAAAATGAATACTAGACACAGTGTACGTATAAATTACTCCTAGTCTCGTTGTCTCGAAAAGGCAACAAAATTGAGGCCCTGATTTGGTTAATTTAGTTATGTGAAAAAAAAAATGGATAACATTGGTGAAAAGAGAAATGAAAAGTTTGGTTTTTTTGAGGCTTCTACCTTCTTGAGTAGTTCTTCCCTTAGTTTATTCAATAATAACTTTAGTAACTAATATTACACTATCGTCTAAAGAGGCATTTCAAATGTGTAGTCTCCGTAACATATTAGGACGATTTGTGGGCTACATAGTTTCTAGCAAGAGATATTTCGCACCGTAATGGATCGTTACAAATAGAAAGTTCATTTCCTACTTGATATCGGGTGAAATCTTTCAAAACTTTCTTTGGCACAATAGTAAGAATTCCGCAAATATGGATCCACACTACTATGAATATTAATATTATACAGTAGAAGCCTGTGACTTAAATTTAATCGATTGGTGACATGTGCAGGGTTTATTAAATTTACCAGTCGTAACAGTTTATAAAATAATTTTCGTTCGATAAAAAAAAAAAACGAAAAATTTCGAAATTTATAACTTCTATCAACAGCAGAAGAAAATGCATCATTGCCAAGTCAAACGAAATAATTAAATTTATTCAAGAAGAATATCGGTAATTTTAAATTATTATATTAAAAAATAAATTCATAATTTAATAATATGGTAACACCAATTTAATGTAAGAAGACAATTTTGGTTCGAATCGAACATTTTTTTTTAGAGATTTGGGTTAAATTGGTATTATCAAATAATTATAGAGCCATACATGTCAGTGAATTTTCAATCGAGTTGTTAAATAAAAATGTTTGTAGTAAACACACGGCATGTATTTAGAATTGTTTGACAGTTAGTGCAACTTAGCAAGCCATGCCAATTTGTACAAAAATAAAAACTTAAAATTGCTTTTGTAAAAAAAAAAAAAATCATTCGCCAACAATTTTCAAAATTTTTGGTTTCACTCTCGAAGTCATTTAACTTAAAATGACAAATTTATTGGTGCATGTGTGGTACCCCATTCATGCGTGTGTAACAATTTCGTTCTCGCACCTAGGACGCATCTTTAATTTTAAATCCAAATAAGTAAAAAAAAAAATAAAATATTTTGTACATAGTTTTGTCAAAGAGTTAGAAAACTATGTCAAATCATCTTTTTCGATTTCGTGGTACATTTAAAACATTTCAACTCAGTCAAAATATTTGGAAGACCGTTCTACTTAATTGTGTTAGTGGTGCTAATCAGAAAGGAATTGTACCTAAAGTGAAAATAAAGCTTAAAAAAGGCGTTATCGCACCGAATAAGATGTTAAATTTTAGGTATCTATATAAAAATAATTGATGTGCTTTCCTCTAGATGTCACAATCATATAAAAGAAGAACAAGATCATTGATTCCTAAAATGATTAACTTTTGTAATTTTATTTTATTTTATTTTTGTATCTCATAGCAAAATCTATTGTCATGGACCACTTCTTGATGCCATTCAAATGGGACAGCTGTACAATGATTCGAAAACATTTGTCGACATGAAGTTAAAAGTTTCAGCAGAAATTGCACTAACTAAATTTGAGAGCCTCCTCACCGAACATAACAATACACTGACTAAAGATATTTTAAGGATATTTGTTGATGAACATTTTGATAAGCCTGGAACAGAGTTTGAATCATGGACACCAACTGATTGGAAAGAGCATCCAAAATTTCTTGACAAAATCAGTGACACGTCGTATCGTTCATGGGCGAAACATTTAAATGATATTTGGCTATCGTTAGGGCGCAAAATGACGAGCGATGTTGAAGCAAATCCGGATAAATATTCAATTATCCATATAGATCATCCGGTTATAGTGCCAGGTGGACGTTTTCGTGAATTTTACTACTGGGACTCGTTTTGGATAATTCGTGGATTACTACTATCCGAAATGTATCAAACCACAAAGGGCATGTTACTAAACTTTTTATCAATGGTTGATCGTTTCGGATTCATTCCGAATGGTGGACGAATTTATTATTATAAAAGATCGCAACCACCGTTACTTCCGGCCATGGTTAAATCATACGTAGACAAAACTGGTGACATTCAATTTGCTATTGATTCTGTGGAAACGCTGGAACGAGAGTTTCAATTTTGGATGAATAATCATTCAGTGGAACTGAAGGGGCACAACTTTTTTGTATATGGTGATAAATCTAGTGGACCACGGCCCGAATCATATCGTGAAGATAAAATTACATCGTACACATTCGACACGGAAGCCGAGAAAGAAGAACATTTTGCAGAGTTAAAGGCAGCAGCCGAAAGTGGAATAGATTTTTCGAGTCGTTGGTTTATCAACGAGGATGGGTCGAACAAAGGAAATTTAACAAATTTAAAGTGTCGTTATATCGTACCGGTCGAGTTAAATGCCATTCTGTATTGGAACGCTAAAATTATTTCGGAATTTTATATTTTGAAAAAAGATTTTAATAAGGCGGCCGAATATGAGGAGAAAGCGCAAGATATTGCGTATGCAATCAATGATGTACTATGGCATGATGATATAGGGGCCTGGTTAGACTGGGATCTAATTAATAATAAACGACGAAATTATTTTACACCATCAAATTTAGCACCTTTGTGGATGAAATGCTATAATCCATCGGATGCGGCTAATATTACCGATAAAGTATTAAAATACATTGAAAAGATGGGGATCGATAAGTATCCGGGTGGTGTTCCATACACTCTAGAACCAACTGGGGAACAATGGGATTTCCCTAATGTTTGGCCTCCGATGCAATATATGTTGATTGTGGGATTAAAAAATTTAAATACTTCAATCACCGATGAAATATCATATTCCTGGGCCGAACGATGGGTACTCTCTAATTATCTTGCGTATAAAGAATCAAAACTTATGTTTGAAAAGGTAAGAGTGTTCGAATTAAATTCATAAATTAAAACGTAGGCGTTTTCTTATGTTTATTCCATTTGTGAATATATAGTATTCAGCCGAAGAGCTTGGAGGACATGGAGGTGGAGGCGAATACGATATTCAGTTTGGGTTTGGTTGGACCAACGGTGTTATTATGGAATTGTTAGACATGTTTGGAGACTCGTTAATTCCAGGTGTGCATTCAAAGCCTAGAACATACACAGAATATTAATTTGGGTCGAAGATTGGTTCTACTACATATTCATACATATATTTACATAATGTTCCTTTATACTGTGTTTGTAAATAAGTTCGAGACACTCAACAACAAAATACAACACCAACAACCAAACAAGCATACATACATGCCTATAATATACAAATCAAAGATAATTAGTTTATAAATTATTTGTTTGTTTTGTGAAGTTTACTATTAGTTTTTAGGATTTAATTTACACCAGCACACACACAATCAGACAAACCATAATCATGATTAGGCAAAAACATATAGACATATAATATAACTGTGATAGATGTTACATATTTTCATGTTACCATATATTATCGTGTATGCCATAAGCTCATAAGTATTATCGAAGTGCATTAAAAAAAATTATGTTATGTCCTTATTTAAATTCGATACATAAATACATTATTTTATATGTTTTTGGCTATTCAATTTATTATTATTTTAATTATTTAAAAAATTATTTTGTGATAATGTTGGCTTAAAAAATTTTTAACAATGAGGTGTCTGTTATTTAATGTCACGATCTAATTCGGCATAAACATAAAAAATGT
Source organism: Tipula confusa (assembly GCA_963556175.1). Classification (NCBI taxonomy): domain Eukaryota; kingdom Metazoa; phylum Arthropoda; class Insecta; order Diptera; family Tipulidae; genus Tipula; species Tipula confusa. The sequence goes on from OY744476.1 coordinate 3,500,918, forward strand.
ATCTATTCTATATAATTCTTATAATAAAAAAAATATATATGATTTGAAGTTTATGTTATATTTTTATATAAAAATATGATTTTTAGAAAAATAAATATGAATATGTTAAGTTATTTTAATTTGTTTCATAATGTAAACGCGACTGTTCCATTGTGTAATTAACTTAAACGTGACTAACGTCTTTGTAAATGCTTTTTGTACTTTAATTTTTTTCTTCTAAATGTAATAATTTATTCGGTGATTTGTATCGTATCGCTACAATAACTCGTTGAATATATCCGTAGTATCCGGAGGACAAGCTGGAATTGTAACCAAAAGTACGGTAGCTATAATAATGTCAATGATTATGACAACAACGATGCGGTTGTTAGGGTAAGGTAAGTAATCCTATTCTACAGTTTATTGTTGATCAGCTTCTCAATTTTATTATATTTTTACAGATAATGGATTCTCGATGTCTCGGTTCATAAGTAGTATTTCTGTTACGTGTTTTGTAATTGATTATAGACCGAAACCCGTCCTACGATCTTAATGTAACCAACAGTATTATGTGTGCAACTAATAAAATGCCTTAATAAATTTATTAATAGTTTGTATAATAATTTTGTTTGTCCTAATAGATACCATTTAACGTTACACTGGCTAATGTAAAAAATAAAAATAATTGATTTCCTAAAATACTTCAATACGTTTATTCCATAAACGTTTTATGGAATTTATGCTCACCCTGTTATGATGAAAATTATTTTGAATGATTGCGTGGTTTGCTACGTAGGGTTACGCAAAATATTGGCTTTTGGAATTTCGAAATGGCCGTAGTTGGGAAATATAATTTAAGCAGTATAATTTTCCTTTTGGATATTCGCAAATTTTGTACTTTGCATTAAAACTTTGAATTTTTTCTCTATACTTAAAAATTGTTAATTCGCATAAAATTCAATAAGATTTCAACAGGCATCCACAGACTGCATCTATTTTTACACACCAAAACTGCCTTGATGTGGAAAAGAAAATTAAATTAGGCTGGAAGGATGCTACTGTCGATTATTACATTTTAGTTGGGTCCGTTATATTTTCCTCATTTATCGGATTAATATGACCTTCCTCATCAAAATTAAATTGGACGATTATTAGGTTAAATGAAAATTGGCCGCCCATAATTATTTTTACATGACCATAGCCAGACATTTTATTTGTTTCTCTATCTAATAGTATTTGGATACAAAATATCAAGTTCCTCTGTCTTTACCCATGATATAACTCTTTTATTGGTATTTTCTCATTTAAAAGTTTAGGGTGTTCGCATTGCAATGAAAGCATTCATTCCGTGCAAAGACTTCATTCCTATTTAACTTTGCTAAGTAAATAATAACGACCTGATAATCGGTTTATAAACAGAGATTTTACGGTATAATTTGGTTTTAAGGATTCCTGCAGTAAATCAGGTCCGGATGTCGAAAACAATTATAGATTTATTGCTATAATTTGAAAATAGACAGCTTCTTTGTAGAATGTGAGTGCATTTGTTCCCACCGAATTTAATGAACGGGCGGCACAAAAAACATACACCGCTAATGGATATTCTTCTTGAATCCGAACAAGAAACATGTCTGGAAAATGTTCCGCCTTTAATAGAATATTTTCCAGACATGTTTCTTGCGTTATCGTACGATTGACCTTTGCAATTTAAATTTTCAAAATTTTTCAGCCTTTCTATAACAGCTGCAACCAGATCCTGAGAATTAATAAGTCGTTTTTAATGAGCAGTTTAAAGCGATCTCCCTATGGTTTGCTACATTCTGTCACCTCAGAATAACTGATATTTGATCAGTATGAGCAATATCTGATCTTGAGTCGACCATCGCTATTTTCATTTATAGTATATTTCTGCAATAATGGTACGGCCCATACCCGGGCTCGCACAGTTTTTAATATGTCATGCAGCTAATGGTTCAAATTCAGATGTATAAGTTCTATGGCCATAATAAAATTATACTAAGAACCTAATTTTTTATCATCGCCTCTTTATTGTAGTAGGACGTTATAGTTCAGATTAACCACACTTTTTTCTTATACATTAATTCTTGTATTAACAGCCATCACAATTAATAGCAACAAGAATCCATTGGTGTTCCTGTGTTTAATGAAAAATGCCCGATGTAATAACAATTCGGTTCTTTGCTTAAACTATCACTTTTCTTCGGTTATCTTCTAAGATCCAAGTTTGATCCTTACGTCCATCAAAATATAAACCAAAGTGGCATGAATCAATTATTATCGGTTTATAGCAAGAATATCCTAAGAATGCCACCACATTGTCCTTAGCTTGTCGTAGGAGGCGACCGTTGTTATCATTTGACAGTTTCGTGCGTGAAAATGTCTTCTAGTCTTAGTCTTTATACATTCTCACGCTATCGAGCTTGGTCTTTCTTATTGTACTTTGAATGCTTAGCCAGTATAATTAACTTGTTACCAGCCCTGCCCCGTGGAGGCGCTTACTTTCTACTATCTAGCTCCTTGGTATGTTATTGTCCGTAGACATATGCATGTTTAATGCAGTATTACAGAACTTTTTAAAAGCTATGATGTTTCTGGGATTCATTAAAGTTAGTCTGCTGGCTGCCCAATCTGCATTCAGCTCCATCACTAGTTGGTTTCTTTCATCTTTGACAAGTAGCTGGTTTTTTTCATCTTTGCGGACTAAAAAACAAGTGGTCCATAATTTCGTCATCAAACGGAACCTTTTAAGGTAGGATGCTATTTTTACATTCCCTGTTAACATCTGCGTTAATGGTACACTCAGATCAAGCTTTTTATCCAACCTTTCTTCGATGTTTGGAAGGAAACTAAAAGTTAGCCTTCCATCCAACGAATTGTGCCATATTTCTTGCCATATTGCAATGAATGGTTTTCGCATCTGCCTCTTGAGCAAACTAATAAAATTTGCTTCTGTTTGTCTAGCTTGCAATTCCACGTTCCCGTAGGCCACACTTAACCTTTTTCTTAATTTATACCTAGCAAGTGCAACTCTTTCTAGCAGCAATATATCAAGTGGTATTAAGCCAGCCAACACAGGAACTGTATCTGTTGATAGCTACTCGTCTCAGCATGAAAAATACTTTTTAACTACTTTCTGCAATCCTTTTGACATGTGACGTGACAAACAGCCTGTAACTGTAATACAGCTGAAACTATTACAGATCCGAAATACAGTACCAGTGTAATGTTCTGAAAACAATTGGAAAACCTTTGGTGGAGATGATAGATGAAACATATTTCAGAAATGGAACTTTAACTACACGAAATTTTCGTTTTTTTTATATATTAAAACTTTTTGTGGCACTACCAAACATTAATATTTTTGCAAAATGTCCCGCTTATTTCTATCCAGCGTACGCCCATTTTGACAAAAGGAAAAATTGTAAGGCTGCTCTGCCCAAAGTTGCTTCCGTTTTACGAATCAAACCATTTTTGATGAAGTTGTTCTCAAAATATTTTCATGCATTACCATCCATTACAATTTTCGCAATAACTCCTACAATACCTTATCCAATGAGCGCATAGACGAGTGTTTTAATTTGATATTAATTTTTTCTGTTAATATATTTGCAGGTATGTACAACAGGCGTTTAAAACTGTAACTCGAAAAGTATCCTCATTATTCACTTAAACTAGTATTGAAATATAAAAAGATACAAACTAATAATTTCTTTGCGTTTTATTTTGTAAATCAACCATTAATTGATGGACTGCATATGTACTTTTCGCTATTCGCCACTAGGTGAAACTATTTTCCCCTATAGTAGTCAAATAACTTATATTACTATAAGGGAAATCGTGAACATTTCCATAGTAAATGCTAACGACAACATGATTTCGTTCAATTTTGTTTCGGATAAAAATTCTAGATGGCATACCAAACGTTTTTAACGAGAACAATAGATGGCACGTCAACCAATTTTTTTATTTTTTATTTTTTCATAAAATTTCATAACAGCTGTCATTAATGGTACTATTGTTGTTATTTCAATTTTTATTTATTTGGATAATTGTCTAATAAATGACAATTATCCAAATAAATAAAAATAATAAATTTTTATTTATTTGGATAATTGTCACATGATTAAACTTATACGTAATCATTTCAAATTAAAACGTACATTTTATACAAAAAATGACGATAAAATTGAATGGCATTACATTGAAAAACTAAATAATATTCAAACTGAAAGCGGACTTGCACTTGCACCAAGAATTAATGCCACACATATAAAGTTTGAAAATTCTATAATGCGGGTAAAATATGCAGTGCAAGTGTTTAGTCGCAGTGTAGCAAACGCATTAGAATATTTAAGCCAAACCGATCCAATATTTAAGGATTGTATGCCTACTGTTAAATTTTTACTAATTATTAATGATTGTTTTGATATTTTTAATAGTAATAGTTTAATGGCAAAATATTATTTTAAACGACCTCTCTCTAAATCGACACACGAAACTTTTTTTAAAAATTTAGAATATTTAAAACAAACTATCAATGAATTAAAATATGTTAACAAATATCATCAAAAATTAAATGTAATACAAAGTAATTTCAATACAGGATTTTTAGGTTTTTTAATAAATTCCGAAAGTCTAAAAATTATGTACAATGAATTAATTGTAAATGATAAATTAGATTATTTGTTAACATATAAGTTTAGCCAGGATCACTTAGAGTTGTTTTTTGGGTTGATTCGTTATCGAACTGGCCGAAACGACAATCCAACATGCAAACAATTTATAGCATCCTATAAACGGCTAGTTGTTAATAAATCTATAAAAGCGCAAGGTACGGGTAATGTTTCCTTGCCAGAAATATTAACTATTTCATCCAGCCGAAAGACAAATCAATTAAATTTAAATGATGATGTTGTATTAGATTTAATTGAAGTCGAGCTGGATGAATACTCGTGTGATATAATAACGTATTTAGCTGGGTATATTGAAGCCAAACAATTGCCTAAATTTTTAAAATGTAAGGAATGTCTCCAAATTTTAAATAAAAGTGCACGGTTGGAGCTAAATCTAGGTTTATTTAATTTAAAAAAATGGGGTAAATTAATGACCCCATCATTAAATACATACAAAATTTTAGTCGAATGTGAGAAAATTTTTAAAAGTAGTGTTAATATTAATGTAAAATTAGAATATAGTAAGTTAGTTTTACGATCAATACAAAATATTAGTTTAATCGATTTAATTTTTATAGATAATAGCAATCACTTATACTCTAGATTTAATATTAATGATATAGAAAATCATTTTTACGTGTTAATTAAAACTATCATAAATATATATTATAAAATAAGATTTTTTCATTTTGCAAAACAAGAGAATTTAAAAAAAATTGGTGTAAGAAAAAAATTAACGAAGTTAATTCATTTTAATGAAATGAAATAATTAAAAAAAAATAAAATTTGGTTTTATTTATTTATTATTGTATATAAATATAAGCCCATGTACTCCAATCCCGATTATAAAATTTAAAATTTTTTTTTTAGATTTAAAATTTTTGTTTCGTTAATAATTCGTTCAATATAAAAAACTGTAGATAAAAAAATGTAAACATTTCGTTCAACTACTCTAGTGCCATCTACTATTTTTATCCCAACTAATATCATGTTGGCACATAAAATCGACGCGATTTCCCTTATAGTAATATAAGTTATTTGGTGCCAACATGATATTAGTTGGGATAAAAATAGTAGATGGCACTAGAGTAGTTGAACGAAATGTTTACATTTTTTTATCTACAGTTTTTTATATTGAACGAATTATTAACGAAACAAAAATTTTAAATCTAAAAAAAAAATTTTAAATTTTATAATCGGGATTGGAGTACATGGGCTTATATTTATATACAATAATAAATAAATAAAACCAAATTTTATTTTTTTTTAATTATTTCATTTCATTAAAATGAATTAACTTCGTTAATTTTTTTCTTACACCAATTTTTTTTAAATTCTCTTGTTTTGCAAAATGAAAAAATCTTATTTTATAATATATATTTATGATAGTTTTAATTAACACGTAAAAATGATTTTCTATATCATTAATATTAAATCTAGAGTATAAGTGATTGCTATTATCTATAAAAATTAAATCGATTAAACTAATATTTTGTATTGATCGTAAAACTAACTTACTATATTCTAATTTTACATTAATATTAACACTACTTTTAAAAATTTTCTCACATTCGACTAAAATTTTGTATGTATTTAATGATGGGGTCATTAATTTACCCCATTTTTTTAAATTAAATAAACCTAGATTTAGCTCCAACCGTGCACTTTTATTTAAAATTTGGAGACATTCCTTACATTTTAAAAATTTAGGCAATTGTTTGGCTTCAATATACCCAGCTAAATACGTTATTATATCACACGAGTATTCATCCAGCTCGACTTCAATTAAATCTAATACAACATCATCATTTAAATTTAATTGATTTGTCTTTCGGCTGGATGAAATAGTTAATATTTCTGGCAAGGAAACATTACCCGTACCTTGCGCTTTTATAGATTTATTAACAACTAGCCGTTTATAGGATGCTATAAATTGTTTGCATGTTGGATTGTCGTTTCGGCCAGTTCGATAACGAATCAACCCAAAAAACAACTCTAAGTGATCCTGGCTAAACTTATATGTTAACAAATAATCTAATTTATCATTTACAATTAATTCATTGTACATAATTTTTAGACTTTCGGAATTTATTAAAAAACCTAAAAATCCTGTATTGAAATTACTTTGTATTACATTTAATTTTTGATGATATTTGTTAACATATTTTAATTCATTGATAGTTTGTTTTAAATATTCTAAATTTTTAAAAAAAGTTTCGTGTGTCGATTTAGAGAGAGGTCGTTTAAAATAATATTTTGCCATTAAACTATTACTATTAAAAATATCAAAACAATCATTAATAATTAGTAAAAATTTAACAGTAGGCATACAATCCTTAAATATTGGATCGGTTTGGCTTAAATATTCTAATGCGTTTGCTACACTGCGACTAAACACTTGCACTGCATATTTTACCCGCATTATAGAATTTTCAAACTTTATATGTGTGGCATTAATTCTTGGTGCAAGTGCAAGTCCGCTTTCAGTTTGAATATTATTTAGTTTTTCAATGTAATGCCATTCAATTTTATCGTCATTTTTTGTATAAAATGTACGTTTTAATTTGAAATGATTACGTATAAGTTTAATCATGTGACAATTATCCAAATAAATAAAAATTTATTATTTTTATTTATTTGGATAATTGTCATTTATTAGACAATTATCCAAATAAATAAAAATTGAAATAACAACAATAGTACCATTAATGACAGCTGTTATGAAATTTTATGAAAAAATAAAAAATAAAAAAATTGGTTGACGTGCCATCTATTGTTCTCGTTAAAAACGTTTGGTATGCCATCTAGAATTTTTATCCGAAACAAAATTGAACGAAATCATGTTGTCGTTAGCATTTACTATGGAAATGTTCACGATTTCCCTTATAGTAATATAAGTTATTTGGTTGGCACATAAAATCGACGCGATTTCCCTTATAGTAATATAAGTTATTTGGTTATACTACTATCAAATAACTTATATTACTATAAGGGAAATCGCGTCGATTTTATGTGCCAACATGATATTAGTTGGGATAAAAATAGTAGATGGCACTAGAGTAGTTGAACGAAATGTTTACATTTTTTTATCTACAGTTTTTTATATTGAACGAATTATTAACGAAACAAAAATTTTAAATCTAAAAAAAAAATTTTAAATTTTATAATCGGGATTGGAGTACATGGGCTTATATTTATATACAATAATAAATAAATAAAACCAAATTTTATTTTTTTTTAATTATTTCATTTCATTAAAATGAATTAACTTCGTTAATTTTTTTCTTACACCAATTTTTTTTAAATTCTCTTGTTTTGCAAAATGAAAAAATCTTATTTTATAATATATATTTATGATAGTTTTAATTAACACGTAAAAATGATTTTCTATATCATTAATATTAAATCTAGAGTATAAGTGATTGCTATTATCTATAAAAATTAAATCGATTAAACTAATATTTTGTATTGATCGTAAAACTAACTTACTATATTCTAATTTTACATTAATATTAACACTACTTTTAAAAATTTTCTCACATTCGACTAAAATTTTGTATGTATTTAATGATGGGGTCATTAATTTACCCCATTTTTTTAAATTAAATAAACCTAGATTTAGCTCCAACCGTGCACTTTTATTTAAAATTTGGAGACATTCCTTACATTTTAAAAATTTAGGCAATTGTTTGGCTTCAATATACCCAGCTAAATACGTTATTATATCACACGAGTATTCATCCAGCTCGACTTCAATTAAATCTAATACAACATCATCATTTAAATTTAATTGATTTGTCTTTCGGCTGGATGAAATAGTTAATATTTCTGGCAAGGAAACATTACCCGTACCTTGCGCTTTTATAGATTTATTAACAACTAGCCGTTTATAGGATGCTATAAATTGTTTGCATGTTGGATTGTCGTTTCGGCCAGTTCGATAACGAATCAACCCAAAAAACAACTCTAAGTGATCCTGGCTAAACTTATATGTTAACAAATAATCTAATTTATCATTTACAATTAATTCATTGTACATAATTTTTAGACTTTCGGAATTTATTAAAAAACCTAAAAATCCTGTATTGAAATTACTTTGTATTACATTTAATTTTTGATGATATTTGTTAACATATTTTAATTCATTGATAGTTTGTTTTAAATATTCTAAATTTTTAAAAAAAGTTTCGTGTGTCGATTTAGAGAGAGGTCGTTTAAAATAATATTTTGCCATTAAACTATTACTATTAAAAATATCAAAACAATCATTAATAATTAGTAAAAATTTAACAGTAGGCATACAATCCTTAAATATTGGATCGGTTTGGCTTAAATATTCTAATGCGTTTGCTACACTGCGACTAAACACTTGCACTGCATATTTTACCCGCATTATAGAATTTTCAAACTTTATATGTGTGGCATTAATTCTTGGTGCAAGTGCAAGTCCGCTTTCAGTTTGAATATTATTTAGTTTTTCAATGTAATGCCATTCAATTTTATCGTCATTTTTTGTATAAAATGTACGTTTTAATTTGAAATGATTACGTATAAGTTTAATCATGTGACAATTATCCAAATAAATAAAAATTTATTATTTTTATTTATTTGGATAATTGTCATTTATTAGACAATTATCCAAATAAATAAAAATTGAAATAACAACAATAGTACCATTAATGACAGCTGTTATGAAATTTTATGAAAAAATAAAAAATAAAAAAATTGGTTGACGTGCCATCTATTGTTCTCGTTAAAAACGTTTGGTATGCCATCTAGAATTTTTATCCGAAACAAAATTGAACGAAATCATGTTGTCGTTAGCATTTACTATGGAAATGTTCACGATTTCCCTTATAGTAATATAAGTTATTTGAGTATAACCAAATAACCGACCGATACCGTAGTATCTAAAAATTGTGTTATAATGTACTAGTGCTGCCATCTCATAAAGAACATACAAAACTACTTAAAACATTGATTAATATTTACACAAAAAAGTGCTAGCAAAACTAAACTTTCTTTTTGACATGTCGAGTTAAAGTGTCATGTCGCATGTGTGTTTATTTTGAACGTAATAATACAAATTTGGCTTTATTATATCACCTTTTGATTTATATAATAAAAACAATTATATAAGTAAACAACGTTTGAACGTAAATTCCTTTAGTTAAACATGGTAAGTTACTGATAAAATATATCCTATATTAATTTGATATCCTAACCTAAAATTTTCAACAGCCACCCAAAAAGAAGTTTATCGATAAAAAAAATGCAGTTACATTTCAATTAGTCCATCGTAGTCAACGGGATCCTTTGATCACTGATGAAAAAGCTCCTCAACATGTTTTGGTCGAACAACAGACAGTTGCACAAAATCAAGCACCAAAAACTCCGGACACTGAGAACCGTCGATTAGAGCAACGGAAATTTGGAGTCTTTTTCGACGATGATTACGATTACCTACAACATTTGAAGACACATGGAAAAGATGTTATCGAATGGGAACGAGTTGAAGCGCCAAATGTAAAACCAGCGAATAAAACTAAAGTAAAACAATCGATTCAATTACCAAGTTCGGTGTTTGCATCTGAATTCGAAGAAGATGAAGGTTTATTACAAAAAGCGATACCGCGATTTGGGCCTCGTCCCGATTGGGATCCGGATATAGTCGAGGCACTTGACGACGATTTCGATTTTGATAATCCCGATAACGAACTTGAAGATAATTTTATGGAAATGGCACAAGGACCCACAGAAGGCGATGGTAGCGATGAATATGAAGATGAGAGTGAAGACGATGGAAGCGATGTGGATTCAAATGATGCCAGTATTGGCGTTAGTGATAATGAAGATGATGATAAGCTAGCTCCACTAAGATTTCGCGAAGAGCAGTTTGACGACGAAGAAACAAAATCAAAATTTACAGAATATTCCATGTCCAGCTCGGTGATACGGCGTAATGAACAACTCACATTGCTAGATGGTCGTTTCGAAAAATTCTTTGATCAGTACGATGATAATGAAATAGGCGGCTTAGATCTAGAAAATATTGATGGTCACATCGATCTTAAAGATAAATTGTTAATCCAATACGCTAGACAGTTTAAACGTGAACGGGCTGTTGAAACTTATGACAAAAATTGGGATGTTGTTCGTCTTACGAAATTACATGACACATCGTCAACCGAAGATCTAGTTGAAATGGACGTTCAACCTAAAAAGGAGAAATGGGATTGCGAAAGTATTCTGTCCACATACTCAAATCTATATAATCATCCTAAATTAATACAAGAACCGAGAAAGAGTCGAAATAAAATTGAAATCAATCTAAAAACAGGGCTTCCTATGAACGTTCTAGATGGTAACGAAAACAAACTTACCGAAAAAGCCTTGGCAAAGTTTAACAATCAAGTAAACGCATCGAATAATTTAACAGGGCCAAAGTCTTTGTGTGATAAATCCGTGATATCTGCTCTAACCGTTCTATCGATACGACCAAAAGATGAAACTCCCGAAGAACGACGGGAGCGTAAAAAGCTTCTCAAAGAGTATCGACACGAAAGACGAATTGAACGAAAAGCAAATACACAGGCGTTCACAGAAGAAAAACATCGGCAACAGAAGATTCGGGCCAACAACAACATCAATTTTCAGGGGGCTAAAATAATGTAAGGGACAAGAATGTTTTATTAATAAAATTGTTTATTTACATTAAGAAAATATACAAAAGTGTTTAAGACGTGCGGACATGCTGGCACATAATATAACGAAGTATCCCTATTACAAATGAAAATATCAAATAAAATTAGCCTAATTAATTACAACCTCATTTGGCTCTAAAAAAGATGTTGCGTCCACTGGTGGTTCAGTTTCTATGACTGTCTTCATTGGAGCCATTTTCTGCGGACTTCGTATGTAGTTGATCGGTATCAGTCCTGATTTTATTTTATCGACAGTGGCAAGTGCCCAACCCGAATTCAACAGTCCTTGTTCGTTTTGAATTTCTTTGGGTGCGAGGAAAATAGACTGTCCTGCCGTAACATTCAATTCATCGAAATTTGTCGCATGGAAATTATATGCTGCTTGCGCTTCTATCGGATTTAACCACGACATTGGATTCTTTGTATCATTTTTGGCTGATGAGGAAACCGATTCGATTAGTTTTTTCAGCAAGTATGGCACTGTGAAGAATAGCAAAACAGCTATCCACGATGATCTAGTCGATCCAGTGGCACCATTCGCTGTAGCAAACGCCTCATTGAATGCCATGGAACTTGGATCAATTTTCGAAAGTCGAAGCATGTATAAAATTCTAGAATGTAAGTATTTTTAGAACATGAAGTAATTATTCCCAAAAACCATCTTACTTTCGATAAATCCAGCTGATACCTCGAAATAGGGCAAATGTAGACCAAACTTGACTAAATACAGAATTAACATAACTGAAATTAGCGGCCAACCCTAGTACGGAACGGAATGTATTTGTTATTGCGTATAGGGTTTGCTCAAGCATCGATGAAATACCCCCAACTGCACCAACGAACATTTCAATACTCTGAAGTGCTGGTCGTGATGATTGTTCAGCATATTGGATGAATCTGTAATTAAAACAATAGATTAGACGTCCAAAGGATTTGTACGGGAATTAAAACTCTTACCGATTATCACCATAGTTATTCATACCGAATCTATTATATCCTCCACCAAGACCTCCGTATCCACCACCAAGGCCGCCGTATCCACCGCCAAGGCCTCCGTATCCACCGCCAAGGCCTCCATATCCACCTCCATAACTACCAACTCCTCCAAACATACCACTCCCAGCGCCATATCCACCAAAACCACTAGAATACCCACCTGCTCCAAATCCACCACTTGAATAATTATTGTACATTGAACTTTGATTTGGACGGGGTGGCAACGCTGGTGGTTGTGTTGTTCGAATTGTGCCAGCAGGAGTATTCATTATATTGGAACCACCAAATATTGGTGGCTCGACCGACATTGCATTACGAAAATTCGACGTCATATCAAATTTGTAATTGAAATTACGTCTCACACACAATTAATCGTTAAATCCACACTAGTATTGACTTTTTGTTAATAAAATGTCTAGGATATAAAGTTATATTTTGACATTTATGTTTTATGACTTATCAGCTTGCTTAACAGCTTGCCCGTCAGTGTTTTGTTGAATAAAATTAATTGAATCAATAAAATCCGAAAAAAATCGGTCAATAATTATCATAAAACGTACTCATCGTTCCAATAAGAAATTTCATTTTTTATTTATACATCTGTCAAATAAGATTTCTCCATGCAAATTATACAAACACAACAAAACAGGGAGGGCCATCGCAAATTGACTCAACGCAATAACAAAAAATCGAAGCAAAAATAATTTTACGGTGTGAAAAAATTCTTTAATGGATCAAAGCGATTTGGTGAACATTAAAGAATGGTCTCTACTAAGCGATTTATTAAATAAAATTCCTTCGAAAATACAAAAAGGTATTTTTTCAAGTGACTTGAATATAACGTGTGTAGATGTTGTTCCTGAGTTCATAGTGCTCGGAACAGATGGTGGGTTGGTGTTTTGGTACAATCGAAAGACTGGTAATTTACAAAGATTAAAATGTGAGGTAAGTTTCTTTTATATAGTTTGTGGCACACTATTGCAATTGTTTTGGTTTAGACATCTACCCAAGTGACATGCATCAAAATTGTATCGACTGTGGAATATATGGTGGCAGCTGGTTGCTCGTCTGGAGAGGTAAATGTTTTTCAAATTCCTAAGGAACATCCACCCGATTTAAATCTAGAACCGCTTACAAAACCAAAGCCAATTGAAAGGTAATTCCCCGCGATAAGATACTGTTATCAAAACCGGAAGCTAAATTTGTGTGGTTTTTCCAATTCTAGATACACAATACGGGATTTACACCGTTCTCCTGTACGATGTGTGGAATGGTCAAAAAACGGTATGAAATTATATTCTGGTGATAAACATGGCATAATTGTATTAACAGAATTTGACTATCAAATGGTATGTATAACGACATAAATGGTTGGCTGCCGGCCCACGCTTATTACATATTTCGATTTATGGTTTCAGCATTTAAGTAAATCTGTTGAAATACTAAACGAGGCATATGACATCGTACAAATTGCGTATTTACAACCTTGGCTGTTAATTTCTAGTGTGTATCGAGCGATCATATGCGAACGCGAGTCGGATGGAAAATGGAAGGTTTCACAAATCGGGAAAAAGGATCGTAAAATGTTAAGTGATTTTGGTGCCGTGTTTCGTGGGTCTTCAAAAAATCCATCAATAGTTTCTAGTCGACCCGGATTTCGTTTTTGGGTGTCCGATTTGAAAGGAAATGTATCACAAACACTTCTTTTTAAGGATGCCCTGTCGAAAATATTACGTGAAGTTCCACTTCTAAATCCAGGACGTTTGCCCATACGACTCCCGATGAATTTTGGCCGCGTTTTCATCTATAAGGAAAAATATATTTTGACATGGAATGAAAATATCATCTATATATTAAATATCGATAAGCTTACGGTTGAAACAACAGTTCGTCGTCTAAGGGGCATCGTCGATATATCGATTTGTGATTCAGAGATTTTTATACTCGAAGGACCTCGAAGCCTAATTCGAATATCCACTAATCCAGACATTTTAAATTTCCATTCGAACAAAATCTTTTACAATCCAGCCTTATCGTCAATTATTCCGTCTGAAAATCAAGTCAGTCTATTTGAGCCGACGATCGAAATTGAAATCGACGAGGATGCGGTGGTAAACGCAGAAGAATGCTTTGAACTACCACCCATACGGCATATTGATATTGATATTCCGATCGAAATGTATTCGTCAGGCGATGAACACGATTTATTTGCTAAACAAGAGAAGCTATTCCTCGATCACAGCAAGAAAGTTGAAATCTACGATAAAATAAATTCATTGAAGTTCGATGACTCGGTTGTGTTCAAGAGTGGAATTATCCTAAACAAAAAACACCACGATACGATTACTCATAAAAATGGTAAGCCGAGGAAGAAAAAGGCAACTGGCATTGTTGAAATTGGAAAACTTGTTGGCGAGGATTTAGAAAGGCCTGTTAAACAAAAGGCTAACATTTTAACTACAAAGCCCTGTTTACTTAATATAAGCTTTTGCGATTCACCCGGGTGTGTACCAGACCTGAGATCACCCGAAACTATAAAACGTGATATTGAGAAGAAAGAAAAAATTCTCGCTGAAACCTTAGATATTCCGCCTTTGCATTTAGAAAAACTTGATACTCCCGTAAAGTCGCCGGACGAATTACTCTCAAAAATAACATTTCCATTAACCTCGTTCGACCAACATTCGGAAGCACCACATTCTACTCCACTTAAAAAGTTACATTTCATCAACGATGAAGAGTCCCCAACGTCGGATGACGACAAAATTTTAAAGGACACTGGTCAAATGAACAATCTATGCGATGATATCAAGAACATAATGATTAAATCGGACATCACCTCATATCAGGCCACTACTTACAATAATATTGAGTATAATTTGCCGTCGACCTCGACATCGTCGTCCGTTTATATAAGCAACAATATAAAAACACCGGACTTTATTCCCGATCTCAAAAAAATGCCCGAATTCATGAACATTCCAAACTTATGGAATGTAACGATTGAGCGCACACCCGACGATGAAGTGTCGGACACCACGTTAGAAAAAAATTTTATAAATCGTAAATCGAGCGAGCACAGTGACGGTAGTGATTGGGAATTTCTCTAAAAAATATGATACTTGTCGAATTTTTATTTTCAACTTGGTTACTTTTGTTTTGGCCGTTATAAAGTAAAACCCTGGCGTAAATATAATTTGGCAGAAATTATCGAACAGAACAAATGAATTGTGATTATTTTTTTCGTAGCTACATACATAATTATATTTATTAGATTATACAGGAATATAAATTATAAAATTTAATTTTTTTTTTTATTATTTTATTTGCATATATGAAAGATTTTTTGTTTTGATGGAAATAAATTAGATCACTTATACAAAATTAATGAAGCGTGTGAAATTTTTGTAAGCTTCCACCACAATATCTCCGTTATTTATGCATGAACAATATTCCAGTATAATTAATCAATTTATTTCATTTAACTAAAAATAGACATGGTGTGGCATTAAATAACTGCCAGTAGTTCATCAACAGAAAAAAAAGAAAGAAAAACTCAGAAATTATCGCACCGTGAAATTAGCAATAACTCTCTCTCTCTCTTTTTCTCTCTTGTGTAACATTTATTTAATTTGAAAGAAGCAAATTTGTTACGTGACGAGAAAAAATATTGCCAAAAAAGTTAAAGGCGTTCTAGAATTACTCTAGAATCAAAATAAAATATTTTTCAACACCCAAGTTAAAGAGATGATGCAGCAACCTCCTTCCTTAATCATGGTTTAATGATTTAAAAGGAGTGATGAAATTATAAATAAATTGGTACTGAAATATAATTCTGCACATAACTGTTAAATAAAAGGTCTTTGAACTGTATAATACAACTTTATTTTGTTTTATTTTTGCTAAAGGCTAGAACAGATGTAAGGTTTTCCAGAAGAATTCGCTCTTCCATAATTTTTAATTGAAATCCATATTGATTTGTTTCCATTTTCCCTACGATAAACATTGGTGGCCGATTTACCATCGGCCGCTTTTATGATCGTTCGTTTGATCTGCCATGTCATTTATCAACATATTTCTCTACTAGTTTGAGTTCAACATTCAAAGAGAATGGTTGCGTTTGTGCTTCTTAAAAAAGTGTTAAAAAGTGTTTACTGTTGTTTTTACTTACGTTTTAAGGATCGTGGATTCTATAATTGGAAGTGTAAATTAAATTAAAATAATGGATTCTGCCGCTTCTCCCAGAGTTTTATCCAAATCAGGTATCATATTTTTACATTTGGTTTACCATGTGCTTAACCTAACCTAGGAAATATTAATATAGGAATATCAATACATATTTCCATTTAAAATTTTCATCAATTGGAAAGTGCGAAGGGGGAAACGATAAAATTTTAATTAAATTCAATTCTCAAATGAAAATCGTATCTAATAATTTAAATTGTCCAAAACATTGGATTTTTAAATCTTGATTTTTTTTTATACACGCATTATACTAGGTAGTTATATACATCTCAGTCTAATCATTCGGACTCCTGTGAAACAACGATTGTACTTTTTTTTTTGTTTTTAGAAACTGTAAATATTTTCAGGGGTTGTGATCCCGTTATTATTTTTGAGGTTTATTTCAGAAGTTACAGAAATACAGTGCGTTATAGAAAATTAGTTTGAGATGGTACCTTTACGCTGTTCGCATAGTTTTTTTAAATACTCCAAAGTAGTAAGGTAGACTAAGCCAAGTATTTTAATTTTATTTTTTTGGGATTCGAAATGAAGGACTTGGGATGAGGACATGCTTTTCTGTGAAGTTCATGTACCAATGAGATTTACAAATTTTACTGGTATCATAATATAAATGCACATTAAGTACTACCATGGTATGTTGACGTGCTAGATGTCGCTATTGGTATCGTTTTAAAATAATCAAAATAATTTTATATGTATAATCGCCTAAATGTATTCTATCGACCCGCTATCAGGAACATCAATGGGTAATTTGATTTTTTTCTTATGAGGGTAGTACTAATATGTATTTATATTATGCTGGTATTGATCATGTTTATCAAAGGTTGTTCAAGTTTAAAAATACAAGTGATGTCTAAGTCAGAATTAACTGATGATAAGCTGATTAACTTATTGCTTTTGGATAGAAAGCTTTGTCAATAATTGCTGATATTTCGTCGGCTTTTGGTACATTTTTTGTCACGCTAATTATATAGCGCAAGCATTTTTGGGTATTGAACTTCAAGCAGTGGCTTAAATTTTTTATGTCTATAAAAATTTCGGCAAAAAAAACTCGAAAATATTATTTTCTTGTGGAAAAGTTGATCAAAAAAAAGTTTAGGCGAAAATAAAAATGCCAAATAAATTCAATAATAATTAATAGTACTTAGAAGTATGTATTTATAAAAAAATTCAACTTAAACGGATCAACTTTATCGACTATTATTTTAAATTCTTACTGTGACGTCATAGTTGTCATTTTTATGAAATTTAAACAAAACACGAGATTTTAGTATGATTAAGATAAAGTTGAAAATATTTTAACTCGTAGCATAATATTCGATGTCATAAAGTTGGCTTAACACTCTTATTTACAATGGGCGCATCTAGCACACGTAGAGTCTACCGAAAATATGTAGTCTCAACAAGTCTACATGTGCTGGATGCAAAAAATCTCATTAAAAATATGTAGACTTTACGAGTTTTAGTGAGACTAAAAATTGTAGTCTACATTTATATGTAGATTATTTTGGTTTGAAACTTGGATTTTTTTGACATTTGTATTACTAGTTCCTAGTTCGTATTTATAAACAAAAAAAAACATGGAGGATGACACGCATTTTGAATATCCTTATATTTACGATAGTGATGGAGGTAAATATAGATGTGAATTAATGGTAATTTAATTTATTACGTAATTACGGTAATTTCAACAAGTTATCCAAGACAAAAACCAAAATGGATACGTAAAAATGCGTAGAATCTACAAATGAGATTAGTCTACATTATAGAGTATCTTAAATGTAGACCCTACGTTTGCTAGATGCGCCCAATGTTATAATGCAATGTAAAGTACCGTACGTTTTAATCAGGGCTGCACGGGAATACTTAATTATATTACGTCTATCATTACAAAATAAATCATTCTGTAGAATTTTTATTGAGCTATATACAGAAATGTTAAATCTCGTATCATTCTACAAAGTGTTAAACATTTAAACTTCCTAAAACTGCCGCAAATAAAACAGCCCGCGCTGATTTTTACTATTTTGGTTTTATTTGAGGCAGTTTTGGGATTTTTAAGTATGGGATTTTTTATTTGGCCAGTAAAATTTTTGGTCGATACCAACCCTTTCTATACAGAAAATCAGCGTGTCACAATATGTTTTGAAAATCCACTAAAAACTGATTTCCAAATAGAGAATCCTTAAGAAGTTTATTTTCGTTTCGATGACAAATTAAAATGAGAGTTGATTTTCAACATGATATTTTCGATATCGACATCTAACTCCTCCAGAGATGTTCTGAGACAATTGTGCAAGTATGTGCATAACAGTTGGTTTTTACGATGTTATTGTTCACAGTTTTAAAATTTGTAAATACCTAGTGAATAATGACGACCAAAATTGGAATTCGTATTATCTGCTGCCAACGCCGAAATTTTTTTGAAACCTAAATCTAGTTACTTCAATGAATTACAAATGCTTTTAAACATTCTATCAGCCGATTCATCCGATATTTCCTAATATCAATCATTTTATGTTCTAAACCGAAAAAATTGAATTGTTATTGGAAAAAAAATCCTGATTTTTGTTAAATGCATCTGTTATTAATGAAAAATTTAAATTTTCTTTCTTTAATCGATTTGATAACGTTTTCTAAAATTTGAGGATACAAAATGTTCATTACAATAATTGGTCCTTTTGGCAGTATTTTCGGCAATAGCATAAGTAAACCGTTTAACAAATTATATGACTGGTTGTGTTTTTATATATAATGCATAAAGTATAGATAGTGGCGTAGTACTGTAATAAAATAGGCCTATCACAAATTGCTTAAAACTATAAGCAGTCATCTTATTGTTTGGGAAATTGTTGTTTGGTAGGATTCATTCCTCCAACATATCCTCACACTTATTGGATATTTCTTTAATTTTTGCTAGCAGACACTTCACCAATTTCTTCTTTCGGCCAATTTCTTTTACAGGATTGTACCACATGTTACAAATTCGCTTAATAATAAGTAATCCATGGACATACATGCTTAAAGTAAGACTATAATATGTTAACAAAAAAAGATAATACAGATTTTAAAAATAATTTTATTGGAAAGATCCATCCTTTTAGATCGTATTACAAAAGAAAGTTAAACAATTTATAAGTGTATTCGATTCAATAAAAATCACAAGTGAACTAACTTTTGAACCATCAGCAATTCGAAAAAACTTGGCTGCTTTTGTTAGAAAGCTAATTGCCTATCATCCTATTTTGTTATATATATATATATATATATATATATATATATATATATATATATATATATATATATATATATATATATATATATATAAACTTTTATTCTTTCCTGAGCACGTAAATTTCTATCGAGGTGATGGTTATTTGGCAGAGGTACGTGTTGTTTTAACTAAAATTTGAACTACTGCACCGCGCATAGTTGAATTATAATTCTTTAATGCGAATTGATTTTAAAACTAGCAAAATGTCATTAATCTTCAAATTGAAATTATAAATTCCCAGGACGATGCTTTTATATCTCTGTATGTTTATTTTAACAGATCAGTCGAAAAAATGCAATTGGGTGGGTAAATAGAATATTTTATAAAAAAAGTTGAAAAAAATCTTTAAAAGTTGCTCCAAACAAAATAATTTATCTTTTGGATGTGCTTTCCGTACATTTTGCAATGAAATACGTTATATTTGTGTTTGCCAGTCGAATGTTGAATTATTTTCAATATTCACAACGTATATAGAGTACCATCGAAAGTATTGATGCAGTTGTAAAACGTATAACATCTTGAGATCATTAAATTTTTATCGTTGTCAGTCTATTTGACAGTCTAGAAATATGATTCGTGATTTTGCGTTTATTACTTCAGCCGATATATATTAATGTGTTTTTGTGTGTACACGGAAAAATTTGTCCGCCGTTATGGGAGCACATATAAGACATAACCGAAGAACCAACATACTAAGCAAGTTTCGTATATTTGCGTTCGATTTGGTCGACGATAAAACGATAAAAATAAAAATTTTCTAATTCTATTTTCCATGTTTTTGTATTTTTCAACTGTCCCTTGTGTCATCGTGTCTTTGTTGGAAATTTTTTCAAATCGAATTGAAAATTGAAAACACACAACAACGCTATAGATGTATGGATTGTCCAGGATAAAATTGATACATAATTTCAACGTGACTGGATTACGGTATTAATTTATGATTATTAGATTTTATGCCATACACATTTGTAATGTGGAATAAGGAAAGAAGATTTTACGACACCCCTGCCCTTTCCGAATGTGTTACCTCTTCTTAATCTTATTTTATCTTAAACAAGAAAAACTAATATTCTTTTTGTCAACAATAATTATTTTCATGGCATAATGCAATTTGTAAGATCGTGTACCTGGTTTAATTATTATTTGTAGTTAGTTATATCTCATATATGGGGCGGCCAAGTTTTAGTTGGTAAATTGCTGTAACATGGCATAATTAATTAGATTATTATTTGTTTTTGGTGTTTGTATAGTATTCCATCACAGTACATATATGAACACAATTAGATTATTAATTTATTTTTTCGTTTATCTTCAATTTAGGAGCATCGGACGTCTATACTCACTCTATTGGGGGCTATTGCCTTTAACTTACCCCATGTCTTACCTAGTGTTTTAGCTTCAGTTAGCATATTTTTTTCATGTCATCGGTGGTCTTACGACTTTCCTCTCTCCTTGCGGTTTCGATTCTAATGAGATCCTGACAATGTCACTTGATGGCTTTCGAAGTGTGTGTTCTATCCAGCTCCATTTTCGTTTCCTCATTTCTTTCTTATATCATTTTGCCTTGTTTGCAGAAGAATCTTCTCGTTCGTAATTTTGTTTGGCCAGAATCATCTTATTAATATTTTATTTCCAAATAGCTGGATTCTTCTTCGGAGCAGCTGTAGTATATTAATACTCCTTAAAAAATTTAACACTTTTGCGTTGCTTCTTCTTTTTAAATCACATCGTTCAAATAGCGATGCACTTCTTCGAACATCGCACTATTTCATCGTGGTAGTTAAGTCGGTTGACTTTTTTTTTATAGTCCGTATTATAATGCCTGAGGTATCGCCGTTTTATAGCGTGGGATCGATTTTTGAAGTCTCTGATTGCCTCAAATTCTAAAGCTATCATAAAAGTCTTTGTTCATGATTCTTCTTTGCGTTTCTTGATTTGTTAAAAACACCAAATGTTTTTTTACATAAGATTTTTTCTGGCTAAATTCTTAACTTTGGTGTTGCGGTTACTGAGCTAATCTGATCGTGTTGTTTTCGGCTCGTTTTGTTCAAAGTTACCCTCACCGTCACTTAATGGTTTTTCTGATTCATTTGCATAACCTTAAGAACCCCTCAATTGTGCTTTCTTGGCTACAAAAACGTTTACTGGTTAATAATTGTTATTTTTGTTACACTTTATAACCTAATCCTACTTTTGAATCTTATTTGTTCAACGAACCCTTATCTTTATTCTGGATTTATTAATTCAGTTGTTTTTCATTTTATAACTATGATAGCACGGTGACTTAAGAATTCCTGTATGGAACTAAAGATAAACGCTAAAAATGACTCTCTTGAATAATAATAGCAAAAGCTCTGGATAATTTGTTCTTAGACACAATATTCTGACTGCCATAGGATAAGTACAATCTTTTTTTTAAAGTACTTTATATTTTTAACAGCCATTTCAAAATCTTTACGATTGTTTAATGCTGTGTGCCTTAATAACGTGTTATTTCATGCTATATCTAGATAGATGGAACTATCACAAAAGTTACTTACTGTGCCTTAACTTGACACTAAACTAAGCCAAAAAGTGTTATAGTTTATTTATAGTTTAAAACTATTATAGTTTTTTTATACTTTTTGTGAAAAGTCACCGAAACGTTACATCGAAAATGGACTTGACGACTACCACCTGCTCGAAAAGCAAGCATGCGGTTTCCATTAGCGATTCTACTGTACATTGTAAAGAAATAATGTTTTGACTGCCTGATTGTATTATTAATTTATCACACATCGGCAGCTCCACAGTAGAATTTTTTTTTGGCATTCTTATGTTCTCTCTGATCTTTATAAACTCTTCTTTTCTTTACAGTAATTAAGAAATGTTAGTGTTGGATCTATATGAGCATGGTTATTGGATAACTCGATCTCTTCTGTTTTAAATACTCATGGGGTGCATTTGGCTTTAGGATGCATTACGGATTTAATCTCTTCAGATCGTTTGACTTTGACATATTGTAACATTTGGAGAAATTCAAAACACTTGTCTTTGCTTTTCGGTTTCTTTTTAAAGGACTACACCTCCATTGATTTTTGTAGCAGACTCCACATGCCTATCTTAAATGTTGTATTGGGGTACTATAGGTAGGAGGTTCGACTTAGTATTCAAATTTGTCTTATCATAACAGACGTGGCTGTAACCGAATGTTCGTAAGCATCTTATTTTAACGCCACAAATGCGAAGCTATAAACGCATCAAATATATTCTATTCGTTAGACAAAAAAAAAATAATAAAAAATGTTTTCAGTAAAGTGTTTCAGGTTACCCTCTTCCTGTGCTTTACTCCTTGAAAGGTAAACAAACGTTTCCTTCGTATGTAATGCATGTATATAAAGAGTAAACCTAGAAATGGAATTTTTACGAATCCTCCATCCTGTTTAACAATTTTACAATGTCACTATATAGGAAAAAATAATATTTTGTCTTCCATTTGATTGGGAGGAAACAGATGAAAAATTGTTCTATTATTAATTTGGAAATACGTTTTCCTGTTAAATTAAGCATTTATTTTCCTTTTACGTTTTATGTTGTTAAGATGTGCGAGCATAACACTGTATACCATTCATTATTCGTAAACGTTTTCTTTTTTTTTATATTTTATGTCCGTGAACATAAAATTTCCATCTCGTTTTCGATTATAATCTTCAATTATCGAAAAACATGAAGTATTAATTTTCAATAATGATTCCATCCCCAAAAATATAATCGTTAGTCGTAAATATATTTTAGTCGTTACTTGTTATAACGACTAACCACCTATCACCTCCGGTTCTGCGGCTACTTTCACTTAATTTGTCTATACGCAATACTCGATGGTATATAATCGTTGACATGAATGAAATGAAAATTGAGTGAATTCGTGTATGTGTATGCGTTGATTTATAGGTCTGTAAATGTTTTCTTCGTGAAATGTAGAAAATGTATACAGTAGACAAATGTATGTATTTTTTAATAGATGTCTACTGTATATGAATTATCTGTTTGGAAATTTGGGTGGTTACAAAAACGGTCATGAAAAAAATCTTGGAATGAGACAACAAGTACTTGACGGTACTCATATACAATGATGCTATTTCACAAGATAAAATTCATATCGAGAAGGAAACAGTCGCAAAAAAGCTCTTCACAGAAACCACAGCATGATTACCAGATGAACGATGAACGAGGCAGTTTCTCGCTTACTACGAAATTTCATCAACATTCAGGATAATTTAAAATTCAGCTCACCTCTCATACGACCACGTATTTATGATACAAAACTAATCAATTCGGCAGTGTTTGTAAATGTTGTATGAGGTGGAACAGGAATGAATTATGACGCTGCGCTGCAAAGCCCCACTCGAAACAGAATTGACCAATTATTGCCGAACGGTTGCCAAAGTTCCAGACCCTAGAAAAATTAATTATATCAACATATTAGATCCGAATGTGGCTCTTTCCTTTTGGGAACTAAAGCTGGGGATTTGATAACCCTCTTCAACAAAGGGGCGTAAAAGAGAGGTTTTCAAGTGGTTTAGAGAACTTACAAAGGTCATCTCCAAACATTTTAATAAAATTTTAATGTACTGGTTACATTACATAATACATCCACCTTAAGAATCACTTACAAAGTAATGCAATCAAGAAAGATTGTAATTCTGCCATTATCGCTCAAAAAAGTCCTAGAAATATATCACAGAATTATCACGATGCTATGGCTATAGTCCAAAATTACGGCAAACCAAATTTCTTTATTATAATGACTTGCAGCCCCAAATGGCCCAAGGTGTCAGATAATTAACGTATTTTAACAGCCAAAACTTAAAAATTGCAGTTCCAGGAACTTATGTTGCCATATGCAAGCAATATACTATTGGTATCACTAAGATAAGCGGACTACCTCATGCTCACATTATTATTTTAATAAAACCAGAAGGTATAAGGCTAATGACACCGAATCTATCAATAAGCTTATCTGCTTAGGTTCCAGATAAAGGGTGGGCCTTTTTAAAGTTGGTTTCTTAAAACGATTTTTTTATTGTAAAGGTTATAGAGTCTCCGATTTGTTAATGAAAAACAATTTCGTTCATATGGCTCTCTTTGCTTGCCTTACAGTAAGATCCTGTAAGTCCGAAGAAATTCTTTTTTAAGAAATTTTTTGATGATTTCGGTGCCTATCTCGCAAATAATAGTCGCAATGTTATAAAAAGTTTTAATAAAATGTTGGTTTGCATACTACTGTAATAGTCGCCATTGACGGTAACGGCGTTTCCAAAAGTGTTTTCGAGGTAAAATGAGCCAATTATGTCAACACTCCAAAATCCAAACCAAACTGTCACACTCGGTGGATGTTTTAGTTTCTCTGCGATTACGAGTGGCTGTTCCGAACCTCAAACCCGGCAGTTCTGCTTGTTTACATAGCCCCAAAATAGCATTGCGCTTCGCCTGAAAATTATCAAGCTGGTATATGGCCCACGCAGAGAACTGATGTCGAAGCGAAATGTCATTTACTTTCACCGCCTGGGTCATCTGGATCTTGCACGCGATTAGTCCGAGGTCTTAGTGTAGTATTCTCTTCAGGCTGGTGCGACTAATGGCTGGTGATGGCTAGTTGCTGTGATTGGCGTCAAATTGAGGTCGATGAATTCTGTCCTACAATATGGGCTAAAGACACAATATTCTAGGGCATGTGAACTGTCCAAACTCGGAAACTAATTCTGATATCTATAGCAAGCTTTTTTCATGAAATTTCCTCACTAACTTCACTACAATGGTTCCGCTTGACGCTCTTTCACGCCCCATATTTTTTTCAATATTTAAAAACGCCCTTCAAGCGAAACATCAGACTGGGGAACTGTCAAAATTACAAGAGTTGCCAAAGCAAAAGTGTTGCCATAGCCTATGATTTAAAAACAAACCAATAGATGGCTCACCCTTTATAAGTAACCATTGGAAGACTTTAAGTACCAGTTCACGGACAACGTTTCAAACAATTCCCGAAGCCGTTCCAGGAAAAATCTTCATAATGGAAATACCAAACCCAGCAACATGATGATGTAAAAACCTTTTTAGACGCTTTAGATATGTTAGTTCTTCTAATGCAGCATAGCATATTTTTGAATTTTACATGCAGGCAAAATGTATTCGGTGAAATGATCAGTAGGCATAAAAAGGTTTAGCATATGGTTATTGCTGCTTCATGTTCCACGTGGTACTGCATTTGAGGATTTACGCATGGTTAATAATCACTTCTGTGATGGTTTCTCGCGCCATAGTTGCTGTTTCAAAACATTCAGCTAATCTTTTTAATACCGTTACTGTACTTATTATATGCCTGTTCCTTAGATATGATTTATTTCCAGATGTAACTTTACTGCCCACTCTTCTCTAGTCGAAAAATTTGAATAGAAACCATAGAACGTTTTCGATTTTAATTTTTGCTTCACAAAGCTACTGGCACATTTGTAAGGCACGTCTTACAATTTACCCTTTTATAACCTTGCTAAGCACCTTTTCGTCGAAATATAACCGTTGGTTTATTGATCATCTAATCGCCCAATACTGACGCCGGGTTACTGACTCATTACAATATCTGTTATAATGTCCTGGGGTTTTGCCATCTAAAGTATTTCGACTTCAAGCAACATTTTGTCAACCCTTAAACTGGCCGACCATATTATTCTTTAACAATGGCCCGATTTTCACAAGAGCAACAGTCCTAAGTTTAGTCGATTTGGCTACTATTTTTACCATTGCTCTGGTTGCTTGGTATTCCAATGATGTCGTCAATATTCCAATCACTCGTTTTACTTTGGCAATTGTTATAAACTGTAAAAAGTTTTATATAGCCATCTTTAATGACGTCTTCGAGTTTTCGATTTGGACCAATTTTTAATTATGTTGTTGCAATTGTTTATTAAATTTCAAACAGAATTATTTTTTTCAGAAACGCCATACATAAATTACATAAAAGTTCGACATTTTTCCCATCCACTGTAAAATTTTTCCATACTGAAAAATACTATAAATTACGTATCATAGTGTTTCACTCTAATCACCATTTTTTATATATTCATCTCGTTTTACTTGTTGTTTAAAAAAGCCTGTCTCAAATTGTGCCAATCTGAATATTTAATTAAGCGTCGCTCGTTAAGAATATCATGTTCGATTAATAATTACATATCGATGGTAAATTAAAATTGTAAATTTTTTATTGATTTTGATGCAATTTTTAAATTTATTGCAAAATTTGTATTCACCTGTTCTCACCTGGATACAACATTTTGATACACTCTCTAAGAAAACACAAAAAAACGAAATACATACTGATAGTATATGTATGTAGTACATAGAAAAGCTTTATTTTTTGTGTGGAAAAACTTTTCTTCTGCTTTTGTATTCGTTCGTTGGATGTTTAAAAAAAAAAAAAAAACAAATGAAAATTTTATCTGTTTTTCATTTTTATAATTCAAATCGAGCTCAGACTTTGGGCAATACAGTTGGATTTTTGATCCGTTGTAAATTTTAATA
Source organism: Tipula confusa (assembly GCA_963556175.1). Classification (NCBI taxonomy): domain Eukaryota; kingdom Metazoa; phylum Arthropoda; class Insecta; order Diptera; family Tipulidae; genus Tipula; species Tipula confusa. The sequence goes on from OY744476.1 coordinate 3,528,364, forward strand.
AAATATTTTAAAATTGTTGTGGTTTTTTGTCAAATAGAAAATTCTATTTTCATTAGTTTTGGTGAACAATTTATTAAAAGCTTTCAAAAATTAAAATCGCGGTTGGTGAAGAAAGTGATTAACTCGTATCAAAGGTGATAAATTTTAAATTCATTTTTTTATTATAATTACCTTTATTCGCTCTCTCCTTTATCTCGTTGTTGGTTGTGTCAAAGTGTAAAAATTTCGTGGTTATAAAAAAATAAAATAAAAGAAAGTAAAGAAAATTATTTTTCAATTTAGTCAAACTGAAATTTATAAAAAAAAAAAATTGTAGAGAGTAAATTAAACGAAATTAAGTGAAAATTTGTTTGAGAGTTCGATTTTATGCTTGCAAACGGAAAATCGAGAGAAGAAAATTTATTTCATTGTGTTCTGATCACACAATAAATAAATAAATAAAAATTGAAAATCAGGTTGGATTTATAAATTTATTTGCTTTTTATTCTAAATAGCTATATAGTAGTAGATGTATAGTGAACAAAATATAAACAGACTTTTGTATGCAAATTTGTATAGAGGAAACACAAAACTGAAAATTTTTCATTTACAAAAGAGCTTTCATGCACTTGTTGAAAATGATTTTAAGGATGTTTTTGTGTTCAGGATTTTTGTTTGTTCAAATACACACCCAAAGTGTTTTTGTGTGTGGTGGTGTGACATAATTATGATGTGGCTGTTTTGTTGTGTCGCGTAAAAACCTTTTAGGTGGATAAGTGCTTTTTATTTAATTTTAAGTTCATTAAAGATATTTGTATAGGTATACAAAGTAATATATAAAAATAGTAAATGTTCAAGCCATTCTATTTACTTTAGGTATAAAGTAATTGGTTGAATGGGATTATGAAAGCTTAGAATTTCGGTTTAAACTGAACAAATTGTTAGAGCTTTTAAATTTACTTTTATTCTTTTCAATTCAAACTTTTAAAGTTTATTGGTTCACCTTTGCGTGAATTTTCTTGAAATTTTAGAGTCTATAATTGCGATATAACAGTTCTAACTGAAACATATCGCTGACAGTTAATTTGAATTTTGAGAAATCTTTATTCCCTTGATTTTTACGGACTTTTATTTTCTGAAAATATTTCAAGTAAGTTATTGCCCTTTAATGAAAGCATGTAATTTATTATTTTCGGCGATTCCAACTTTCCTAATTTAATTTATTAAATTATGGATGCTGGATGACAATGTCTTTTTTCCTTCTAATACCAATGATTCTTCATCGCTAATTTGGTAATTGTATGGTGCTTCTCAGATCAACAGAATACCTAATAGCTACGGAACTTATCTGGAACTATTTTTTATACTAAGTTTCGATCTTATAAGCTGGAATCATACGCCGACATTGCATGTCTATAATACACCTGTTTCAGTTAATTTTTCTTAAGATAATGTTCCAGTAACTTTATCATCGTTAAATACTCTACTGTGTTTGATTATTTGTACTCCGACCACTATTCAATAAATAATTTTTTAGCAAAAGTTGATTGGACGGCTATACTCTATCAAATTTATCAATAGTTCCGTAGATATCTTTCGTTTTTCGTTTTTGTTAAAGATCACACAAAGTATATCCCCATGGAATCTGGTGCAACTTAAAAAATGGTTTTTCCGAACTAGATGTAGTAGCGGCCTTGTTGCAGATGGAAAGTTCAAAGGGTTTCGGGTCAGATTGCTTACCAGTGCATTTAATGAAGCATTGCGCTATTAGTTGTTCTGTTCGTTTATACCCGTTATTAAAATTGAATCTCAAACAGAGTATAGTTTTCTGATGCTTGGAAAACAGCAAAAATCATACCGATATATAAAAATGGGTCATGCATAGTTAGATATCTAATTATCGCGAAATTGCAGTCCTATTTTGTATTTCAAAACTATTAGAATCTATGTCCCTTTAATATTTAAGCGGAAGTATGAGCATGGATTTTGCAAGGTCATCTAACTATTGCTAATTTAACGGTTTTTTAAAAGAATTAATTTAATTCAGTTATCACGGGGGCTCAGGTTGATTTATATCGATTATGCTAACCCTTTTGATAAACTTACTCATTGGGCAGCCATTTAAAGAATATCATTTAGGAGGACCTCTGTTATTTATATTATTTATTAACGACGTTGTTAATTGTTTTAAATAAGTATGTAGATTGAACTTATTTGGATAAATGCCAAGTAATCACATATTGTAAAGCTAAGAATGCAATAATATTTGATTATTTCAACTATACCAAATTTTAAGGAGAGTTAATGCGGTTAATTATTTGGGGGTCGATTTTAGCGTGGAATTATCATTCAATGCCATATCGACACAATGTTTAACAAAGCTTATTCTATGTTAGTTTTTATTGAAAGAAACTCTAAACATTTTCACGATATAATGACTTTTAACTTTTAAATCACTATATACTTCTTTCGTGGGCTTGCAGCTTGCCTATATTCTATTGTCATATGGTCTCACGTTTTACTATTGCCATTCTATTTGTTCTTAAAATCTCTTGAGCAGGATGGCTGCATAAACTATTAACTTATCTGGACCGAAGTTAAGTTTTAGGCCTCCAAAACTTGGCTTTCTAAAATTGGCCCTTAAGCGTAAATTTTACATTAAAATATTAATGCGCCATAACGCACTTTGCGACCTGAAAGTATAGTAATTTGCAGAGTAACTCAACACCGTGGCAAACTATCTTGATTTTCGTATTTCCCGTGCCACTTTTCAAAAAGCGATAGTTTTAAATATTCTTATTTTTATTTAGTTCCATTGATGTTAAAGTTTTAATTGAAAAAGTATAGCCAATATTTGATGTATTGTTAAATAAATAAATAAATAAAAAAAAATAAAGCCAGTTTCTATCAGACTTGGTAGAAAGAAAGCATTAAATCTCAAATCCCAACCGTCTAAGAAAGAGAGACCTATTAATGCGAACACCGCTTATTATAGTTAGAACTATATCACTGCTTCTCTCAATTTTACGATTGTACGAGTTATTCGCTCGATTTTATACGAGTATTAAGTAAAAGATGATATTAAGATGATATTACTAATATAAGCAAACCCCTTTAAAGAAAATCGAAAGTTCCAAAATAACAAGTTTACCTATATGATACAGTAAAACATGGTTGATCGGCTAAATAGTGGATATATCATTCTGAAATTCTGCGAAAAAGCCAACTTATGAAAAGTGTTAAAAATGCTTGTCACATCGACACTTTTAACGTTGTTACCCCATATAAAAAGTAAGGTGTAAAGGATACTTAGATCAAAACTTTGCAAAGTTAGTATTATACTGAACAAAATAGGCTATATATATGACAAAATAGGCTATATATATCAGCGATGGTGAAGTACGATTTTGAAAAAAAATTTGCTGCTCTTGTAGAAAAAGAAACATTGCAATCAAATACTATGCAACCTATACTGTCATATTTTGGTCTATATTTTCTACTATCGCAATTTTTTTTTTCATTATAATTAGGCCCTTTAAACATTTTAGCTTAGTATAGCTTGCTCAGTTCATAGCGTTACACATTTCAACTATAACATCGCTCACACATTTATTGACGCACAAACAATATTAGAAACAAAAAAAAAAGACTGTGTTTTAATAATAAAATATAGAAAATTTTCAATGTATGTGTGTGGGATATCGCTGACATTAGTAAGCGAAATACTTCAAGTGTGCTGTGATCTATATTTTACAAAAAATAGCTCACATCGCATCGCTTAGCTTAACTAAAATGTGCAACGGGCAATACCCGAATTTTTGCCAACTCTCCTTATCAACACCTTTTTGTGGTCTTCGGAAGCGGTAAATACCATACTTTTAATTATAATAATTATTATAAAAGTTGTACTTCATATTAACTTTGGGATTTCACTTGCCGGCTTACTTTACTAGGTTTGAAACAAGACATAAAAAATATATCATATGTATATACTGAATATATACTGAAACTATTTAAACTTTTTTTTTCGATTGAAAGGCGTTGAATTGAATACGAATAATTTATTCATAAAAAACAAATTTCTTTCGATTTTCGTAATTAAATAACTTTAATATTTAAAATGTAATTATTTTCACTTGAACCATTCTCATATAGTATTTCTTTATAAGAATAAAATTATGTATAGACCCTGAATACACCTGTGAGCTGTACTGGATTTATATATTCTAGAAACTTTAGGGGAATAATTAAATGTATATATTTTTCATTCGATGTCATCTAACTTAATCGTTCGATTCTCGGATGTAATCAAAAAATGATAATAACGTGGGGATAATTTATCGACTACCGACCTTTTTCTATTACGATGTTTTGTTAAAAACAAACTTTTTTAAATTGTCTCGCGCACTGTGCTAACGCAAATACCAACCGTCAAGAAAATTTTTTTTCTAATAAATTTTAATTTTTATTTTTATTTATTTAGAAGGAGCTTTTTAATGAAATTTTTTAAATTATTTAATGTATGTATAATAAAAATATAAAAATATATTTTTTTATTAACATTTAAAATTTTGTAAAGTACTTGGAAATGTAGAACTGATTGATTTGCATATTTGGGAAATATTTTATGGCTGCTATCAAAATATTAAAGAACAATGTTTTATTGTTCTAGATGGGAAATAGGCGAATATAAATATAAAACCTTATGAAACTCACTCGTTCTCTTCACCCACGAGACCATGGTAACAAAATATCGTTCCGTCAAATATTCAATACACTGTCATTTAACGGATGTTTGCAAGAAAGGTTTACTAATTTGATTGGTAAATATATTTGACAGATCATATTGGTCATTTGTGACGTATTTAATTATGAAACTTATTCGATAATTCCAGGGGGTAGTTCATAATACTTTTATATTGTCGGCTGGATGTAATAATCTACGGTTATTTCCAAACTTAAAACGTTTTGTTTTATTTGACAGATCATATTGGTCATTTGTGACGTATTTAATTATGAAACTTATTCGATAATTCCAGGGGGTAGTTCATAATACTTTTATATTGTCGGCTGGATGTAATAATCTACGGTTATTTCCAAACTTAAAACGTTTTGTTTTATTTGACAGATCATATTGGTCATTTGTGACGTATTTAATTATGAAACTTATTCGATAATTCCAGGGGGTAGTTCATAATACTTTTATATTGTCGGCTGGATGTAATAATCTACGGTTATTTCCAAACTTAAAACGTTTTGTTTTATTTGACAGATCATATTGGTCATTTGTGACGTATTTAATTATGAAACTTATTCGATAATTCCAGGGGGTAGTTCATAATACTTTTATATTGTCGGCTGGATGTAATAATCTACGGTTATTTCCAAACTTAAAACGTTTTGTTTTATCATTAAGATAAAAGAGATTGAAATGATTTTCTCAAAAAGGATTTCATTCCTAACAAAATCGGAGTACCCTAGTCCCAAACCAATGGAAGATAGCTATAGATTAAAGCCCTTTCGAACGTTAATGTTTCGAATCAGTTAACGGTATTTTCTTAGGAGTTTCAAGGATATATTTTAGGCCCAATTTTGTTTTCACTATACATTAATGATCTATTTTAATACACTCCAACCGTCATCTATATGATTTTGACATAATATCAAAGTGGCAAAATAATGTAAGTTGAGTATCAAAAATCAACTTGTATTAAACACTGCGCAAACCTTAATGTATTCTAGTGTGAAACCTATTAATTTGGAAATGATGCCTAAAAGTGCTGGAAAGTGGAAACTGTTCATTTTTCGAAACATGTGAAATTGTTATATAGGTTTTCACTTTTCAAAGTGACGAGCACAGTTTTACTACACTGGATATTAGTAAAAACTTTTTCGAAGTTTATGTTTTGCCATGCTTTTTCTCGCGTTTACCTAAAAGTCGCTCAAAAAACGTGACTCGTTGTGTGCAAAATCCCAGTCCTGATATATAGAATACAGAATTTATATTGATTATAGCTCAAAACATGAAAAATGATAGCTCAATTTGTTGTTCATGTTTATTTCTATATTTTTTAATCTAGTTGGCTTTGGCTGTGACACAAACAAATTTATTATTATATTTTGGTTTCTGTCATTTTAACTTTCTTATATTTTTGTCAAACTTAATCATTAATTCATTCAACGCTGTAATTATTAATTTCAATTTTTTTTTTAGTTTTAATTAATTTTTTGTTAAAATTAGAGAATTTTTTCGTATTATTTTTTTTATTATTTTAATTTTTAAATTTTTTATAAGAGGCGCATTCGATTCGATGGGTCATTCGATCGGATGGGTTATTCGTTTTTTTTTTTTTTTTGACATTTCGATGATAATAATTTTGGTTTTCATTTGTTTACAAAAAAAAAAAAGATCAACCATAATTTTTATTAAGAGTATTTACCATAAGATCTTAAGTTACGAGTATGAAACGAGTTCGATTTTAATTATTATTATTTGCCAAGATTTTAATGTGAACATTTTTTTTTATGGAACGTTGATTCGGAAATAAGCAAGCTGAATTTGATTGTTGACATTTATCTTAAGTACTTAAGTATATCCTAGTTAAACCCTATTTTCGTATATGTTTATATGAGTAAAAGAAAAAGGCAATGTGATAATTAAACAAAAACTGTGCAATAAATTTTTTATTTGAACTTTTTCACCATACAAAATAATCATCTGTATCACTTGTCTATGACCTTAGCCCCAATTTCTTGTTTCTTTATGCAAAAGCTTTTATTTATTTAGCTTAACACTATTATATCTTAACATGTATTAGTGAACGGTTACGTATTGCTTTTTGGTTCTGGGCACTTATTCGAAAATTGGAACATAAATATCAAGTGAATATTAAACATAGATTTACCAAAAACTTTTGATAAAATTGATCAGTTGTTTTTGGCTAGATTATATATGCATATCGCGCCTAATTAGTCAATTATGTATATACGAAAAAATATTTAAATGCAAACCGTAATCTTATTTTGGTGCGGCAACCCGCAGATTGTCAAATCAAATAATTATTGCGACTGTATAATCGGCTGCAACACACTTAATTATCGTACGACCGCAAACAGTTTCGATCAATTCGTGCTAAATGAGTTTATATTTAGTGAATAATTATTAAGTATATTTGCTTCAAAGGGAGCATACATCTAAATTATGCACTTCCATAATTGCACATATGTATAGCAATAATCTAACATATTCAACGATATATAAAATATAAATACAAAAACTGATCAAATCCCTTAGAAAACAAATCAGCAAATGAATTTTCAATTATATTCAATATAAATGTATAAAGACAACATAATCAACGATAATATCGTAAATTTGTTCATCTCATCTTAAATGATAACAGTAAAAAAATATATGAAATTCGACTTAATCCTTATGACTACTATCATTCTTCTCATTATCAAGTTTTATTATGTTGGAATTTTTTTTATTTGAAAGCTAAAAAAAAAAATAATTTACAGCATCCCGATGAAAATGAAAAGCATCATTAATATTTCATGTATTTTTCTCACATTTTCACTTAATTTACTTGTTTGAAACGAAACGAGGATGATTCCTTATTCGACTTTGTCGTTGTTGACGTCGTCATCGTCTTGCGTTCATAATTTATTTAGATAAATTAATAAGATGTTCGTAAATATACACTGTACGTATTAATTCGAATATTACTACCAATTTTCATGTTAACTGGCCGGAACAAAGAAGTGCGATGACTAATAAACAATTGAATGGCAAAAAGGTGATATATTATGTTTCAAATAAGTTTAAAGTTTAAATATGACAAGGTTATGTTACCGGTCGTTTAATAATGGTTAAAATACGAAATTTAGACTTCACAGGGACTAACTTGACTACTGCCACTTTTTGACCGCGGGATAAAGGCAAAACGGCAGAATCACCGTCGATTATCAGCGAGACCATTGTCGCGATAATCGTTCGATTAAAAATCAAAAGTTGTCAAAAGCCCAACAAAACTATGTTCATACGGTATGGGACAACAAGGGCCCCACAAAATCCGTATACTGTTGATTTCCAGAATTGATTACTCAAAATGATTTTTTGTTAAACAGTTAAAAAATATTTGGAAATATATCTGTTATTAATCAAACGTATCGTGTTTAGTATTGGCTAATCTAAATATATCAGTCTGTTATTGTTATGTCGAATGTCTAACCTTTTGGAAAATCGAAAATTAATTCACTTCGATTGCGAAATGTTGTTTTCAATTATACGGCGATGGATACGTGAGACCATTAATCCAATTCGATATACAAAATTTACATGAAAATTAATTGTGTGTGATTAAATGAAAATCCATTTTTCATTCAAATTGATTACGTATCCCTTTCACCATATTCGAATAGTTTATTACCGTATTGGGGAGAGGGGGTGGTTATAAAATATTTGTAAAGCGCGCGCGAGTCGACAGCTAATGTGTTACATTTTTTTTTCTAATTCTTATCCTTATCAGTAAATAAAATACAACCACATATAAGATTACGTAACGGAAAATGTGTATATACACAACACAATAATAATTTTATTATGATGATGTTGGTATACAAATATAAGTGAGGGTGGGTTGGGGCGTATTTCCCAACATTTAATTTTTTATGCACGGTTTAATCAATTAGCTTTCACGAAGCCACAGTACAAAAATTATTTTTATGTACGGTCTTTGTATTTTCTGTACTATACGTGTTACGGTTCGGTTTCTTTGGATGTAAATTAATTAAATTCATTGCGAGAAACTTAATTATGAAAATGTTTGTGCTATGAGTGGTTGTTATTGTGTCTGCAAACAATTCTAAAAAATCAACTCGTGTTGGTAATTTAAATTAGCAGACTATAAATCATTATTTTTCAGAAGCTAACCAATGCAAGGTGGCCTAAATGTTATTCAATTCTGGATCTACAGTTACACTTAGAAATATTCCGTTAATATTCCGATATTTAATCGAATCTATTTATTGACACGAGCGGAGTCGATCGTTTGAAACTTAATTGTAGCTTATTGTGTGGAGGAAAAATTAGAGCTATACAATTATATGGGTTTGAATGTTTTTCAATAAAATACACATCGTGCAAAAAGTCATGAAACTAACTACTAAACCATCATTTTTCCTGGCTTTTTTGCGGCTGCATGTATTGCATGTTAATATTTACATTATTATACCAAAGGAGATAATTTAACATGTGCTAAAGATGGTATTTCTAGACTTTTTATGGAAAATCATCTTTTAAATTTAGATCAATTAAATGAAGTAATAGAAGATTTAATTTGAAGTAACAAAAAAAAAAAAATAAAAAAAATAAAAAACACTTCACTATATGTTAAAATATATATATTTTCCACAGCAATAATTTGGATGGTAATTGGGCAGGTAAATTTGATCACCTATTGAATATTCATTGTTTTCCAAATCAATGAGAAAATTTGACATGATTTGACCTAAATAATTTTGTATTTAGCCTAGTTATACAAAAAACCGAATATGAAGATTATGTGGCATACAGCTTGTAAACGCTTTAGACTTAACTACTAAATAAACATTTATATTTACCACGAATGAAGTAATGATACTCGGCGCTAAATCTGTTTTAAATCGGAACCGAAAGAATCTGACTCCAGCTATCTATGAGCTTTAAAAGAAATGGCAACGGAAATATAAACTGATAGAAAAATTCAGGAAATTGTTTCAGCTTAAAAAAATCCGGTTCGAAAAAATTAGGTTCTAATAGCCATTTTCATGCTAAACAAATTAGCCATTTATGCTGTAAAACATCTTTGAAGCAACATAAACATAAACATGTTGACACCCTACACAAAAACATTTAATTTACGAGAAACCAATTTGTTATCAGATAAGAAGTTTAAGTTTCATAATCCGCGTGATGGTTGTGGTTGCCGCCGCTATACACGCGATATCCATCTGATAAGTTGTAATTAATTATTGGTCTGTTTAGAAATGGTGGTATACAAGTCTGTTTGCGGTTGTGGTTTAACACGTTAGTGTTTTACGAGACTTGAAATATCCTAGAAATAAGAAGTGTTTGATTTGAATGTCTTCTAGAGTTGTGTTTGCCACTGATGAAGAAAACAATTAAGCACATAAAATCTGCACATCCTAAATTGTTCGTAACCCAAAACCGAACGCCCAAAAATAATACTTTAAATAGTAAGAAAAATAGTTTTATTCTAATTCATAGATTCTAAATTTTGGCACAATCATCCAAATAAATTATTTTCTATTCATTTTTTATCCTCGCCGGAAAAACTCATTTTCATCCTTGTTATCAATTTCATTTCGTTAATTAAATAATTTCATTTTATGATAATGGAAAAATTATAACAGTCACCATTATGTTAAACACAAACTTATTTGTGATCACTGTCATGTTCACCAAAAATTTAATTACACCACCAAACGAAATGTTCGTGTTGTGTGTGACATGAACTTTATTACTAAATAAACGACGAAATTGTGGCAAACCAAAAATGTTTTGATCTTTCCGATTAATGGTAAACAATTTCGTTGTTAGTGAAGAGAAATGAGTTTTTCCGTTTTCATAAAACAAAAACTGTAGCATCTGCGTTTTATCCGGAAAATTCATTATTTTGATTTTAAGTTTTTTGCACATTTTGTTCAATAACAAAAATTTGTTGTTATCATAAATTTTGTGTTAGAGAAATATTCTATAAATTGAGGCTTCCAATAGGGGTGTCTACTTAAATAGGGGTGTCTGTGTTTCAAATTCTGTTCGAATTACTTCTGAACTGCTGTCGGACAGATTTATCGAAAACTTACACCACATATTCGCAAAACTTTTTGAAACCCAAAATTAAAGTCCAACCTCTCTTAATGGACATCCCTTTAGATAATTTTTATTTATTTTCCATAAAAAATTTAAAAAAAATCTGTAAATCCGGAAACATTAATAAAAATAAAAAACAAAAAAAAAATTTATATTTTTACTGTTTATGATAATAGAACATGGTTTTTTTTCTTTTGGTATAGCAGACATAACCTTACAAAACACAGATACGAAATGCCATGCAATTATTTATTTTTGTTAGATTTTATTTCATGTCAGATTGGCATTGAAATCATAACTAATATGCGATTTTGTAATGAGAATTTTTCTATTTTATGAAAATGTCAATGGGATTACAGCATTAAACATGGCACATTGAGATTAACATGCTCATGATAAGAATAATTTAATTTGTTTGCATGTGTCAGTTTACTATTGTGGTTAACTTATTTAAGTAGGGCGATAGTCTTGGGTGGAGTTAAGGCAGTTCAAAGTTGAACTCATTAATTTTGAGATCAGAATGGCAACAGAAAATTGTAGAAGTGATACCATTACGAATCCGTAAATTCGAAGAAATATTTACAATTCTGGGTCACTATGCCAATATTAACTTTAATAAAATGAGATATAGTCTTAAAGAAAAACTAAAGATCATAGAGCAAAGATTTCCGTGTTTCAACACTACTGTAAAGAAACTTTTAGCTCTGGAACATATTGTCTCCACATTTTGGTTATCAAGTTTATTCAAACCTTAACCTCGAGTCCATTAACATGAGCGGAGATCCGGTTATATATAAAAGTGTTATCAATTTTTTCCAGCCCAGCAAATGGTAAATACCGTGCATACAAATGATGACTGTGTTTGAATGGTATCATGGCCGTTTATACGTAATTTCCGAGATATGCAAGCTTCCCCCCTCCAACTACATGTGTCAAAATCAATCTGCAAACACTGAAGTTATTTTTTATCAATTTTCATATTTTCGTTTTTCGTCTATAAACATATACAGATACGGTTTATTGACATTCATCTCTGTTAGCGAATAAAACAAATTAAAATTTAATTAATTAAATAAAATAAATTAAAAAAAATGAAATTTAACATTTTGTAAAAGTTATCATATAAATAAACAAAAAAACTAGGATCTGGTATTTGTTAATAAACAAAATTAGATTTCTTTGATTTTAGTGAAAGAAAATTGTTTGAAAAAACTTTTCATGAATTTCCACAAAATAAATAATAAAACGATAGTTCGATAGTTATGGTTTTCTTGTTTAAAACTAATAATAAATATTTAATTGAATTTTTGATTTATACATTTTTGTATTACTTACTGGGAAATTGTATTGAAAATGTTTGTTCTTCATTGACATTTTAGACGTTTATGGAGTTTGAAAAATTTATTAGTTTGGTAGAAAAGATAAATAAATTAACGTTAAACAGTAATTTCAATACAGTTAGTCTTATATTATTAGAATTATTTAAAAAAAATTACAGTGGAACATTTTTGGGAAAATTGAATATTTCTTAAATATAACTTAGGTCTTTAAAGTAAATGAGACCATGCATATAGGGAATCAAGCAGTAAAATTGTTTTAACGTGATACCGTTTTATATCTCAGTATGTTCAGAAAAGCGAATGAAATTTACCTTTTGTTACGATTACTCGTTAAATATAAGGCATTAATGGCGTACTTTGATCTATAATCTCGAGACACCATTTGTAATATTATCACATTTAAGTTAGCAGTTAACCTCTGACTCGAGCAATTTATCATGATAGTGAGAGAACGCTTGAATTGTTCGAACCAATTGTGGTAGACCAATTTTGGTAAAAAATAGTGGATGTAAATTTAATTAAAATTAAACTACTTAATGTCCACATAAATTATAATTAACAAATAACATAATTAACACAGAAACAATTTGCCTGAATGTTTTTAATTGTCATATTACAAGTTATTTGTGTTCAAAAGAATGTTGTTGTATTATATTAATGCATACATTGAGGCGAATTTCATAAAAATACTTTGTTTCAAACTCAGTGGTCACTGATGACACCAACGACATGTATCAGCTTGGATTTTGTCATTCCTCTTGTCCTCTGCGGCGACTTCAATATCGATATCATCGCTGAACCTGAATTCGTACACTTCGTTAAGGATACTTTCAACTTAAATTGTGTTCCCACATTCATAGACCGATTCTGAAAAACATCTCAACACTAAGTGTACCAACGAAAGTAAGATTCATTTTACAACAACCTGGTAAGCAGTCAGAACCCATATACCAAAGCATAACGTTAGAATGGGTTTTGGTGACTAGATTTGACAAAAGTCAAACCGAATTATTTCCCTGAGTAGCACAAACGACTGTAAGGAAGTACTAAATATGTCAGATCGCGCATTGCCGCACCTAGTTGATTCTAAAGTTACAATAAATACTAAACCAAGAAATATTTGAAGTGTATGGAAAAGGTCATTAAAAATTTAACTAAGTTGTAACCACACTAACTCCTACGGCTTTAGGAGGGACTTGGCTGATAAATTTGTCAATAATATTACGTTTGTTAGGAACACACACGTCTTAAAGACATAGCCCATAATTTTTTTACGCATAAATTGGCCCACAAAAAAAACTTTGGTTTCCATTTTTGAATATTTAAAAAAAAAAAATGTCTCTTTGCCGTATAATATTAATGGCCACCGGAGACTATACCATAATGCCGTAGTATATATCCATTTCGTTTGTTATTCCAAGAAAATTATTACCAAACAAAAAATGAATAAATAAATAACAAAATAAAAAATGTCAATATTAAAGCTGCTGTGTATATATACTCATGTACCGGGAATAAAAAAAAACTTTAAGTTTCTGATACCATCTTCAAGATTTAAAATATTTTTTTTTTCGGTACAAATTGAAAATTTATTCGACTGTATATAGCTTTAAGGGAACGATAAGATTTTTATCGTTATTTCTACATTATACTATACCTGATACCGTAAAGGTGTAAATTTTGTTCAAGACTTAACGTGCTTGTAAATCAATCAATTTTTTTACATTTAACATACATTTCAAAACCTATTCGCGATATACATAAACCATACACCTCGATTTTGTTTATAAATTGGATGTGTCGTTTACATAATTTCATAAGTCTTGATAATTGATCTCACTTTTATCTTTCGAAATGGCGTTTGTGTATAATATGCCATGTGCTGATCATTAACAGCGGCAAAATGCTTTGGTGGTGCCAGGAGATATACGCTCTCGCATATATACATAGCCATGTATACCGCAAACGAAATGACATTTCAAGATAATTTATGTATTTAATTTTTGGCGTTTTATAACAAAATTACCATTTCCCGTAACGCAAAAGTAAAAGTGGAAAAAACAAAATGGAAAAAGAAAATTATTAAATGGAGCAATAATGATAAGAGTATACAATGTTAAAAGTTATCAGTAACAACAGTAAAATAAAAATGCTTTTTGGAAAATTTATTTTTGTTATGTTCATTCCGCAAGAGATTTAACTGTAGCATGGAAATGGTTCGATACCACCACCGCCCATCAACATACCAAACTGCCTAAACGAATCAAACATTTTTTTTTGTGTTTATACAATACATCTTGCTTCTATTTTGGGTTTATCCCGAATTTTTATCTGCGACAGGTGATTTAGTGACAACAAAATGTGGATTAATATATATATATACGAGACTGAGTTTTTATGAAAACATTTTCAATGTTTTGCAACAAATAAGAATTGATGGGAAATTGATGTATCAATTTATCGGTTTTTAGTTTTGTAGGTGAATGTGCCCGACGAAGTACTTCGAAAAAATAGTTAAATAGGAATTAAAATGTTGCGGCTATATAGCCAGTAAGTATACAATATTTTATTGCAGAATTACTTTAAAACACGCGAATCGTAATATTTTATTTTTAATTGGCATTAAGACATGCATTGCATTGCTCACCAATACAGTGTGGGTGTATTATATACCCTATCATGTAGTTGAAACATTTTCATTTTGTGTTCCAGTTAAATTTTGATGTATAATTGACGAGTACAGGCAACTAAAATGGTTTTTGATGGGTGTAAATTGAATTGTGTAACGTCGTTTATATTTTATGGGCTGTTAGCAGGTAATCGAATATGGTATTGAGTTTTGTATATGGGATAATTATTTGTTATTAGCTAACCGGTAGCTCAAGTAAATACAATCAATTTTTCAAAACAGTAAAATGCTTGACTATATGCGATAAGAAATTTAATATTTAAGATTACATCAATCGAACCCAAAATACATTTAGTATTTTTTATCTTAGGTAAATAACTTTGGAATTTGGGATGAAAACTTATTGCAATTGGGAAAAGAGGCGAAATAATGATTAACTTCAATTTCTTCAATACAATTCTGAGAAATTGTGAGTTTTCTAGTCAAATTGACGCAACGAAATATTTACATCGCGGTTCATCAAAATCCATATATTACAACATCATAGGTGAGAAATCTCAACAGCTGTCGAATAAATGGATTATTGAGGAGGAAGTACTAACAAAATTTTTAATTTTTTTAATTTTTAGTCCAATTATTTAGTGAATTGGCTACGAAACCCCAATTGAAGTTTTGGAATTTAGTTATTCCTTTCGATTATCAGATTTAATCTTTTAATCAGCAGTTTTTCAAAGAGTTTAAACAAACAGTGAAATTGGTCTGTAAGACAAAGTTTCTTATGGGCGTTTTCTAGGTTTTAGTATCATGATTGCTTCTTCAATTTTTCACAAACTGGATACAAATTTGTTTCTAAATGTAGCATTTGAAAGATTAGTGTGCTTCAATTGAGCTTTCCTTAGAAGTTCTTTTACAATTTCTGGGATGATAAGATCGTAAACAGGAGTTTTTTTCAAACTCGTATTAAATTTTATCTCGTATATTTTCTGATTCCTCTGTTATTATTGTCTAAAGAGCTTTTTTTCAAGAAGCCTAATTTGTAGGGTATTTTCTCTGGCTTATTGCTACACATCATTTACAAATTTTTGAACCTTGTTTTCAATTTACATCTCGTTTTTTTAATGAAATCTTTAGGTTAGTTTTTTTTCTAAGGACTGTTTAAAAGTATTTCCAACTAATGTAGTTTTTTATTAGGCTTGGATATCTTTATGAATAATTTGTTCACTTAATATCAAAAGTCTTAGAAAATGGACCAAATTTAGGTCTCGACTTTCGTCTACTTCTATATATAGTTCATAGATATGTTCTTGATTATAAAGAAATTAATTAAGTCTGGCATTTTGATCTGTAGGCCTTGTCTTTCAGTTGACAAGGTTTCACAACCGCATTTTCTGACAGCATGAAAAGGTTCTTTACCTTTAGTTATGTATCGTTTTCTAGTTTACTGAAAAATTCGCGATAACATTTTTCTTTTAATGCGTGTTATCCTCCAGTACGAAATAATGATGACATATGCAATATTTTTATTTGTAAAATTAAAACGACTGCGATATTTGTGTTTTGCGATATTTTTGTTTGTGGAATTATTTTTTGGCGTCTTTACTTTACAGCGATCTTATTAACAATTGATGAAAGAGCATTTGACATTTTTGTTATGCGATTATTTCGCCTGCTATAATTGCTCTGCGAAATTTTGGTTGCGAAAGTTTAACTGCGAAAGTACGGCAGGGAGCCAAAAAGAAGGTTGTGAGAAAATGGCTACAAATTATTGATATAAATAGTAATGTGTTTGGCAATTTAGACATTTAAATTTTAATTTGCTTAATTTATTAATTTTTTTTTTTAATTTTTTATATTTGTATGGTGATGAACTTTTTATTTAGTGTGTCTGTAATAGTTTGTTTCATTTTAATTTTGTCTTCTAATTGTTTTTTTATTCTCAGAATCGGTGCTTTTTAAAACGGATGAATTTCATTCCAAAAAGCTCCTACAAAGTTTCCGATTATATAAATATATTTTACAACTTGTTTATAGTCATCGTTGTAAAAATTTTTGGTACTGTAAAATAATATAAAATAAAAATTGTTCAATAAACTTTGAATAAATAAATAAATAAAATAAATAAGTAATCAATGTGATACTTAGCCATAAATCGTACCACCCAAGAGAGTATTTGACAAAAAAAAAAAAATATTCAAATTCTTTAATTGGCTAAAACTTTTTTTGTGTTATGTCTGTAAAGTTTTATCCAATTCGACTAACATAAGTTCGAAAACGAATAACATAAAATCATTGCTGTTTCTTTGTAAAGCCTAGGGAGATGTCTGGAACTTTAAATTTTTTTGGAATTGCATAAAGTTTTGGATAAAGGTATATACCAACCACATTTTTTTCGTGAAAAGAAAATAACATTCTGATCAGCGTTCCCTTCCGGAAATACAAATCTGATAATTTTTAGACATCTCTCATTTAGAATGTAAATTTATTTTGACTTATCTTAGAAAATTTTGGAAAAATTTTTTTGTTGTTGTTAAATTATTGCTAAATATGTTCTTTTTTATTTTCATTTCAGGTAATTTACATAAATCCATTTTGAATGGTATACATACAATAAACATAAGAAAAACAAATAAAAAAAAACGTTAGATGGAAAATTAACATATATAATGTAAGTATTCTGCACGAACATTATATGTATGTATAAAGTAAATTTGACTTACGAGTATATAGATATCGTTATATAAGCTGATGCAGAATGGGATTTGGGTTGAATACATTCATATATCTAATTCTACCGTTGTACATATATGTAATAAATAAATCATGTCACATAACTAAGAAATAAAACAAAATTTCCTTAATCTTGTACATAGATATATTTCGTGAATATTCTTAAAATTTTTGGGGATGGTAGAGGGAAATCTTTTTGGTAGTATAGTTTTTTGTGGGTGGATACCTCAAAAACATAACTTATCAATTTATTAGAATGGAACGGCCTTTAATTACATATGTATACGAGAAAAGTGTATTTACTGTAGTATTTTCTCGAAATTTGACTGCCACTTTTAATTAAATTCTCTAATTTATGAGGCTGTTATATATATTTAGGATTTTATTATTATTAAACAACATGAGAGACTAGCATTTTTCCGTTTTTACGAGATAGTATAATGTTTTGATCTTTAATTTAATAATTAATGAAATATTCTAGTTAAACTCGAGACTATAACAACATATTATTTTTTTGACCTTCATCGCTATTTGCTACGAGTACTTATAATTTTACGGTAGAGTACTCTTTTTCTCTGACAAAGTCATTGAGCTTAAATTTTGCAATTTAATGCTGATCATAACATAATTTGATAAAAATTGGAGATTAGTCTTTCCGGATGACCATGTATTTGTATTTTAAATGTGTACTTTCCACCATAGTTTAGTATCTCGGGGTAAATAGACACAGTTGAGCAGATTTTTTTTCTTATTTTATAGTCTGTTTTCTATAACATTATGGTGCATAGGAACTGGTTTTAGTCTCTCGATCATGGGATTAATTCGTTTGAGCAAGAGGGACTCCAAAAAGCTATGCCATAGCGATAGAATTAATTGCTATTGGCCTTTATGTGATCTCATTTCGTGAAGTGGTTTTTCTAACAAAAAATCTTAATTATTTCACAATTTAACTCAGTATACCAATCCTAATGGTTGTCGCACTACTAAGTAACAATTCCCAAGCTTATACCAAGGGGTTCCTAAGGTCTCGTACAAAAGCGGAAAGACCTGTTTATGGTAACTGAACCAAATTTAGTTAGTTAAGCTGTTACGGAAAAGCTCCGTGTGCTCGAAGGGAACCTCGCAAACCAACGCATGTAAGTGATTTCACTAGCTACCTTATTGTCTAAAATATTACAAATATTTTTGGTATTTTTGGATTGAAAGGTAAGAACGTTTTTGAACTAAGTTTTGCTGGAAGATAAAGTCTAAATGTTTAGCAAACTCATGGATAAAAAATGCATAAAAAATGGAATCTATTAGAACCTGAATATAGCATTATTATTAATATTTAACCATGAAAGAAATAAATATGTTGAACTCCATTTTCTTCCTAACTCATAAATATATTTGTAATATTTTTTGTTCGTATGTCTATGTTTTGAGTTATACTGAGTGTATATTTTTATATATTTAAAATGTTTAAATTTAATACAGCAACAAAATATGATTTTGTTATTTTATAATCGAATTTATGTCCAGTAAATAAATTTTTAGATTAAAAATGTTTATCTAATTTTGTGCATAAAAATCGTTAAAATTGAAATCAATTAAATTTAATTGAACTTGTAGAGAGAGAGAGAGAGAGAGCACAAAAAGATAAATATAAATTGGCCTAACATTAATTTTTATTACTGATTGAATATATACGAAAATAGGAGTGAGGCTATCTCGGGGACGATCCATATATAGTGGGAAATTCGATAAATCATTAATTTTGTAATTTTTCGTTGGGAGAATGTTGATTTGTTGGATTGTCGATTTGTGATATTTAAATAGATTGAACATCATTAAGTACAGTAGATTTAGGCTATTTAGACTTTATTATTATAATTTGTTGGTATATTATGGATATGAATTAATAATTTTTATATTGTGTGAGATTCGGTAGTGGATTTATAAAAATGTCGAGATTTGTTTGACTATATTTTCGTTTCACGCAGATTCTTCTCAATATACTTAGCATTGCAGTTTTTCAACTGACGACATATTTGACTATTGAATTAAGTGTAAATGGGGGAAAATATTGTTATTTAGGAAACATTGAAGCTGTCCTCAACCCCTACGTATATAAGGGTCGATCACTTATGCCAAAAATCGACAAATTTTCAAATTCCAGAAAAATCATGAAAATATCGACATATGCATTAAATAGAGAGAAAAGTTCGTGGTCAAAAGCGTAGTATTTTACTTTTGATGTTGAAAGTTTTTTTTTAGTTGCGTTAGTGATAATGCTTTAGGGCATATCGTTATTGAGCCAAATGAGTGAAAATTTGAAATAGAGGTTCGACTAGCCATGGAATGAATCGAATTAATAATTCCGACAAATCGTATTTTGGTTGAATTGATATTTTCGCTATATTGAGGTTATAGTAGCATCTTGGATTATTTACACTGATTACGTATTAAATTAAAATATTTACTATTAATTTAACAAGTTGTTTGGAAAGATCTTTGTACTCTTCTTCACTTTTGCTTGAATTTCATTCAAGAAGCACCCATTTAAGTATAAAAACGTTTCGTTTATTGAATTTATTACATAACATGACACGTACATTTTGTCATTATGGTAAATTTATGAACCGATTTTTTTAAGAGTACATTTTTCCATTCTAGCTAATCACATGTTCAATATAGTCACAGAACAACAAAATGACATTTTACAAGGCGCACACAAACAAAATACGGTATTGTTCCGCACCAACAAATCGTTACACATTTAATTGTCCTAAGTGTATAAATTTACTATCTTTACCATTTAGATTTTAGCTGGAGTCGTTCGTTTTGTGTGTGTTTACATATTACGTATTCTTCGCATGTCTTACGTACATACAGAAACTGCTTGAAAATAGCACATCTTAAAATGATACTGCAAGGGAAAAACACAATTTTGAGGTTCATAAAAAAAATTAAATACAAAACATACCTCTCATTGTGGAAACTAACATTAAATTGTAGGAAGTAAGTTAAACCGCCGAAAGGAAATGCGAAATTATAAAGAAAACATCAGTACGAGATAACATCTAATGTATAAGTGTGTATAGCACTGTACCGTAAAAGTTGTAAATATTTTTTTTTGTGACACTCTGCTCGTATTACGACTTACTTCATATCTTTATTGAAGGTTTTATGGATACATTTTCTTTTGTACAGCACACAAAAGCAATTAAAACGTTATGTTGTTATTACAAATTATTCTAAATAGAGATAAGTTTGTTTAATGTCTTGTCGAATATAGTCTTTGTTGAACGACTTTCAAGGTTGTGATTTTTCTATTTTCTTTAGATTTTATTTAAAATGGGATGTTGTCAATTATGCGGTTCTACTATCCGTAATACGATCCGGTACATCGTTTGAAATCTAATCACAGCTGGTCAAAAACTTAATTTCATCTCATTTCCTTTTTGCATCTTGGTTTTTCTCTTGTGAAATTATGTTGGTTCATTATTTCCACTTCAAAAGAAAATCTTATCAAATGAAATTTAGATTTTTTTTTTGGGTACACAGTAACGAGAATAAAAGTACCACATGAATAATAATAAAATGGTATCTAATTATCGGGATGATAAGTTTTTATGGCAAAATCTAATTAGGATTAGTTTGTTGAGAATAGAACCAATAACATGAATTAAATTGTGCTATGAATATAGATAAAAAGAGTACTATTAGCAATAGTAATGGCAATAGTAATAGTAATTGTAATAGTAATGGGAAAACCATATCGATTTGTATATTTTCCATCTACGGCTCAGTGACATATGCTCATCTGATCGACCGAGTGTTTATAACATAGAAATATTTGATTTAAGCCACAATATGTTTCTTAATACTTCAGACTTCCATCGATTTATTTACTTAGTGGCATTGGAATTTTTAAAATATAATATTTTACTTTGTATCGTCCTGATTTGTTAACCGATCTGCGCACACGCATTTTTTAAAAATAGATGGTCGCTTAAGCTAACGTTTTTTCACAAAGTACGCTTAAACTCTTACAAAAAAAATATTTACAACCATGATTAAAATTGAAGTTGAGATTTTTTTTATCGACACCACGTATTCCAAGGCTACTCGGGGCATGAAAAAAATCGATAACCTTATGTGTATCGTAAGTTTAGTTAAAGCACTAGCCAATCAATAAATTGAAAATTTATTTTACAATGTTACCAAAAAAAAAAAAAATAGTTCAAAAATAAGTTAAAAAGCCATACCATTTAGAAACCGTGGAGATTGTGTTCGGCTTAAAATTAATTATGGTAAACATCAATTGTTAATCAAAACCGCACTGCATTATGCAAAGGTACACATACAGTAATCCATTAATTACTCCAGTTTATATCAAAATGCGAAAAATATTTGTTCCATAAACTGCCAATTTGTAAAATAATAAAATAAATTATCACTACTTTGCATGTTGAATTTTTTAAACTAAAATTAAAGTAATTACCCGTAATACTGTCGAACTATAATCATCGAAGTGCGGAGGTAGACATAATATACTCGTCGCATTAGGTACATAAAATAATCAAATTTATGGACTGTAAAATATTTTCTATTATGTTTGGAATAGTTTTTCCATGCCATCATACAAAGCATAGTGGGTACAGTAAATTTTGGTTTGGTCTATATATCGATTTTGGTTTAAAATAAAAAATAGTTTTACAGGCTACGACATATATTAAGGTAATTGATTAATTTGGAAGTTTTTTATAACTATTAATAACGTTAGATAATAATGATTATAGGCTGATTAGATCTGATTGATATATACGAACTGTAATGTATTATTGATTTGGTTCTATAGTATAATGACAGTTTCGTAATCGTTTTGCTTTATTTTGGTTATTATTAAACTCTAGGGGTCCTGGTAAGCATTTCTAGGTTGAACAATTATTTTCTAATCACTGACAAATGAAAATCAGTGAATAAAAAACAGTAAAAAACTCGATATCCAATTCAGCCGCTTCCAGCTAAAAATTATTGAATTTCCAATCTATAATTTATAGATTATACTTTTAATACCGGGACTTTCTACAATTGATACTTAAGAAAAAGTTTAAACTTAGTTGATACGTATGCAAACTGATTAGTGGTTGGTCCCAGATAAAACTTTATATCTTTTATCAGGAAACTTTTCGAGTGCATTGTTACATTTATTTAGGTTATAGCTTAAGTTTATCTTCCACATTCTGTACCAATTAAAAAATAAAAACATATAACTATGTTTTCTAACGTTTGTGGAAAAACTATAAAGTAAAATTTTGAAAAGCACTATGTATACAATAACAACATCACAAGAGCATAACTTTGACTCTATAAAGTAAAAAGTTATTCGTTGTCGTTACGTAAAACTAGAGTACAAAATTTATGGATCCTTTTAGGAAGACGTCTATATGGATTCTAGAAATTTATTATTTTCCGCATAGTAATATGTAAGGAGGTCCTTGTATACAGGGTGTGTTTAGAATGCTGATTCGTTAAGTGGTTCTGAAAAATTTGGTTCAGGCAAAAAGTTCACAGAAATAGGCTTGTATAGGCTATATTTACGATTTAAGTGGTTATCTTGCATCTGCATCCTTTTGAGAGGTATGATGCTTTAAAGTTAAAAACAAATTAATTTTTTTTTATGTAATTCCGTTTTTCTTAAATAAAGCCTTATAATTTTTTTTACTTGATTTTAATTTGCCTTCGTCCCATAATTATTTACGTGTATTTTTTTTTCAATCTAATTAAGAGATGTTGTAGTGTTAATATTGTAATAATTTTTTTATGATCAGTAAAACAGTAGGCGATGATTATCAACTCCTTTGTTTAAATGTTGAAAAAACAAAAATGCAAAATTTTCATTAGTTTTAAGAAATTGTCTATATAGTGCTGTGACAATGTGGAGTGAGTCAAAAGTTTTAAATAATGTAAGAACATTAATATTATGAAGGCGTAGTTCTCAGGTGATGAGTACTTTGATCTTCATTTTGTTGGACAGATTCCCAACGCAAAATTATTCACAAATATTAATAGAACACTAGGAGCTCTATTCCGTCTCACCATATCATTTGGATGTCGACGAAGAATTAATTAGAACAGCAAATCAATCTAATAGCATAAAGAGGATCGATTAATAATTGAACCAACATGGAAAGGAGTTTTGTCAATGATAGTTTTGTGAAACGTATATTCTATGGACGGATAAATCTCATATCACAAGATAAACTATAACAAACTTTCACAATCTACACACGCAATCCCCATTCCACAAAACAAACATCATTGTTAAACCGCTTGACTGTAAACGCATGGGCCGGCGTAACTGGCTATAATTTAATTGGACCATTCATATTTCAATCGTTACAAAACGATTTACCACTATTCGTTGATGATGTTCCTATTTTAAGTAGATTCTTGCACACATATACCAACATGATGGTGCCTACGTACTAATTTTGTTCAATTTTGAGTAGAGTGCATAAAACCTAACAGACATAAATAGAAAATTTTTAATTTTTCGGTTGTTATATCATAATTAATGATCAATTTTTTCGCCTATGCCTATCAATGTTACTATACTTGGAATTTGTGCGATGAATGTACCAATCTCTATTTTCATTTTCAAATTTAATTAGTTTGAATGATAATTTTTTATTATTTCAGGAAATTTTCCAGCAACCAAACGAAAAACTAATTAATTTTTCATTTTTTACAAACTGCGTTACTTTAAACAATTTCTATTCCCAATTTCATGGATCACATGATCTCGATGATGATGTTGGTGTGTTCAATAAATAATTAAAGTGATAAAAATTATTGTGTGCGAAAGGAACGTGACGATATTACTTTTTATTTAATTTTATTATGTCATTAAATTTTTGGTTTTTTATTTTTTCATCGGAAAATCTTATAAAACTAGCATTTTTCTATATACGATAGGATTTCCTTATATGTTTCGATCGGTGACCAATAAAACATTTTTTTTTAAATAAATTCCAAACGATTAAGTTTGACCGTGACGACAAATTTATTTTTATTACTACACAAAAATCTATCGAAGAATGAACACCAGATAGCGACAAACAATCATAAATCAATACAAATGATAAACAAACGAAAAAATTAAATGTTTTCCAAGAACAAGTAGAAATTTTCTTTTTGTGGTTTTTCATTGTTTTAATTAAATAATTTTTTGTTGTGTACACTATGGTTTTCGTCAGTTTTGTTTTTAATTTTTGAATGATTTTTAATTTTCTTAATTGTGGTTGTCTGGTTTCGGTCAGTTTTTCCTTTTTCTTTACTCATTGTTTATCAATCGTTATAAATTCTCAAAGATAAGCATGATTCACCTTAAGAATAATAAGAAAAATCCACGTTAAAGATTACAAAGTGAATCTACTGAAGTTTTGCTATTAAAATGGCTGAAATGTATACCTTATTTTTTAAGAAACAAAATCATTCTATTTCATAAATCTTTCAGCTTTTACGCATAATTTCGAATTGCAAAATACATAGATATGTTCTATATATACCTATTGGTTCAGGAATAACATTTAGTTATAAAACTATCTTAAAAAACATTTGAACATCAATCATTGCTGAGATGTTCGTCGGCACTCCTCTATTCTCCTTTTTTCATTTACTAACTCGCTATTCATTGTTCAGCAATGATTTACATGTCGACTTACTTTTATCCAAATTTTTGTTGGTAGCTAACAATATGAATATATAAATCTGGTCTAGGTTACTGTTCATGTTTTTTTTAGAAGATCAAACCTCATGCAACGACCTTAAACCGTATAGAACATCCATTTGCACAGAATTGTGCATCTTTGATTTACTAATTAGTAGCATTTATTAAGCTCAGTTGATATCTAATCTCGACTTTCTGGTAATAGAGCTTAGATACCAGTGTTTAAACCAGCCTCGATTCCAAAGGACTAATTACGACATTCTTAACCATTTAAATATTTTTTGTTATTAAGAAATATTGAGGGATTCACCTATTATCGAGAAATCCCGTCATATTTTAAATACGTCAGTCAAGCAAAAAATTAATTTGACAGCGCTAATATTAAATTATAAAAAGTTCTGTGGCTTGGCTGCATGAAAGAGAGTCATTTAAATTTAATGAGACCCTTAATGGTATCTTTTAAAATAAGCTTCTTTAGTTAAAAGAAAACAATATTCGTAACAAGAAATAAGTTTTTTTTAACAAAATGAGGGATAAAAACAAGTGTCATGTCCATGGATAAGTATAGAACATTGAGCTTTGAGAGTGTGCTCTGAGACGACAGTTTCTTGATTTTTTGGTTACTCTGGAAAAAAATGTATTATTAGATTATAACTACTGAACAACTTGTCAGTGTATACATATTACCTGACAAATATATGTTACAGCAGTATCCTCAAAGTTTTATTAATGGCTCTAATAATATTGTAGTAGTAATCCTTATATGAGGATAAACGAGCTAATCGAACAAAATATATTTCTTTATATTTTCAATAAAAATCAATAAAATTTCCTATTAAATTTTTTCATTTATTGTCTTTGGCATATTCTAAATAATTTAAAAGGACTTTTATGTCAATACACCAAAACTATATCGATAAAATAGTTTTTTACAAAACTTTAACGTCGTATTCTAGGTTGGTGCTATTATATACATATACATATATAGGGTGAATAATTTAAAGTGAGTTCCGATTAACCTGAAAACGTATGTAACAATTTTGAGTATTTTATTTTTAATCTAATGCGAACAAGGTTATTTGAAGGTTATTTTAATTTCATTAATAATTCTTCTGCTTCCACAAATTGTTTATCTTTAGATATCTTCATAAAACCATCAACATATTCGAGTCATTTGACTAGACCACCATATCCTATTTATCGACCATTTGTATTCCTTTCATTTCCTGGAATGTCAGAAAGATCTTTTTTAGAAAGCAATACTCTTTTTTTGTTGCGATTTTAATCTTAATATATGCTTAATAAATTGCTTAAGTTTCCTGATATCTGGAAAACAAAATCTTTTACTTCGGTACGATAGGTTTGAACTTAGTTTTATTTTCATATAAAGTACGAGAGCTAAAATTCATTAGAGTGCTACTCGTACCAAGTATACAAAGGTTCCGGTTTAGCAATGGAAAATTATGTCTTGAAATTATAAGTTCTACCTTTTTCTGCTATACGGTAAGCTACCATTCTTTTACCAAAATATTCGTACACTTTCTGGCGCAACTGCGATTTAATTTTTTGAATACAATTAAAAATGTTCTTCTTTTGACTATCAATTGTTTGTGGATTGGTATAAATTTTTTCCTTCAAAAAGTTTCATATATAGGAAAAAAATTATTTAATTTTTCCTCCTTAATAAATTATTTGATCACCACAAAGCTTGATCAAAAGATGAATTGAAAGCAAATATTCTTGACAAGCATACCTCTCAATGTGTCTTACAAAAAATTTTTAATTGGATATCGAAGTCTTTTTCAGTAATAGAAATCACAAACTACGGTCTCATTCCTCCATCAGTTCGTGGGTTTCCTTTGCAGATTACTCAATTGGTTTGTTTACTCATTTGAAAATTTGCTTCTTCGCTAATTCTGCTGTCTTTATTGTTTGAGTTATCTGAATCTTGTAAGCCTTCAAATACAGATTTTTGTGCAAAATAATGTGGTTTATGGAATGTGTAATTACTGTGGATGTTCACGAATTAATGTTTTTGGACACTACCACATTGTCCACTGCCATGTTGTAAGTTTTGCATTTTTTATCCTATAAAGAACCAGGTTTGATGAATTTTACAAACATTTTCCGAATAGTCACAATTAACGGACAATTTTCTCTTCCATATTCGTCCATACTGTACAAACTATAATAAATTTATTAAATTTCAAGTTTTCGATTCACCTTATTTTAAAATGAAATTCGTAATCGAAAATCATTTGCTGCAGGTAGCAGCGACGATGTGTGATGTGGTACGAAATCGTGTTGAAAAAATCTGCCTTTGAAAAAATCGAAATCTGTTTTTTTTTTTTTTTAAATAAAAAAGACGTCAAATTAGAAGTCGTTGTTACAGTCGGGCGGTTATAAACGGAATTATTTTATACTAAAAAAATGCTTTAACACTTGGGACCAACATTTTGCATTAGTACAATTGGAATTTTGTTATATCTATAGGTTATAACTATAGGTATTAGCTTAAAAAATCCTACTCTTAGTCAAAATCTCTAAAACTAATAAATTTTAAGGTCATTCAAGCTCATCGCTAACTAATTAATTTCCATTGTAACATTGTAATTATTTTTCCTACCTATTATTTAAAAAGTCACCCTGTAAACTTATATATATATATATATATATATATATATATATATATATATATATATATATATATATATATATATATATATATATATATATATAATGCGACTATATATGCAAACATAAAAAATAGAAATGTACAAGTTTTACGACTATAGAGTATTAAGACATTTTTCAAGTGGAAAAGGAAATTTTCAGCTTTTCCACTTCTCCAATAAATACACTATATGTAGTGTTTAAACAGTTATGGTAAATACCGTATTTAACCCTTTATTTTTTGTGATTTTCCTATGTTCAGTATTTATCTGCTCTGAATACTTTTCTAAACTGGGGATGAGTACTTTTTAAGACCAAAACACTAAAACTAAAAAAAAAACCGAATCAACAATTTAAGATTAAAATAGTTTTCAATGTCTTAATACCATTTTTTTGTAGTTTCATCATAGTTTTATGATAAATATTTTAAAGTTATTACGGTTTAGAATTGATGATGACAGGGGATGATTGGAGTGTGTGTGTGTATGAATAGTTCGCATATAAAATTTATGGGCATATAAAGAAAAGTCAAAAAGGTTATGTCCTTTCTAACCAAACTTCTCTTCTTCATTTCTATAAATTAATAATTTTTTATTGGATTGATTAGGTTCTTGTATATTAAATTCAAATTAAATTATTAATTTACTTACGACATTTTATCTAACCTCAAAACTCAGAATTTTTGTTAAACCATACATAAAATAAGTTGATCGTTGTATCTACCCATTTGAAGCAATTTTACTTTTTCTATAATATGTAATATAACCTCTGTGGTTGGGGGGCGTTCACATGTCACAGCATCCTTTGCTAGTTAAAACTATACGTTTGTTTCGACCAAATTTGTGTTTGGCAAAAATAAGGATTTTGAGTATTTTACTTTGCGTAATGAAATCGATGAAGCACATATAATTTTGTTAGTCGGCTTACCAAATTTAACCAAATTAAATTCACATAAAACCATTTGAGAAATTAAGAAATGTGTCAAGCTGGAGCCAAGGATGATTTAAGATAAGACTTAAACATGATCTTATCGATTAAGATTTTAATCGTATCCGACCGTATTATTATATGAGACTTGAATATTTCTTTTAGTACAAGCAATCCAATTCGACAACACAGCAATATTAACGGGGTAGTAAAAATAGGTCTTAAATTATTAAGACTACTGCTTTTTGTGTTTTTAATCAACGAAATGATTCGAGTAATTTTCTAGGCATTAGAAAAAATGGATCTAGTAAATGGAAGCTCGAGTTTGACAAAACGAAGCTGTATTCCACCATCGCCTAAAGCATTAGAATGAATATTGTAGAACGCCTTAATAATATCTATTGGCATTGGTAACACAACTCGTTTTGTTCGAGTTAATTTTGTAAAGTAATATCATTTACCGTAAAAAAAAATTTACTTTTGTTGGTTAGATCTGGATGGTTGGATATTGGTATTGCAGATTAAATTTAATCCGCAATACCGATATATCTAAGTGACTTCTCTAGCCTTTTCATCGTCATCTGCTGTACACCAAAAAAATACGAGAATTTAGCCTTTCTTATTAAGGATGTAACCGTGTTACGTGTTGAGCAATAACGCCCTTGATATCTGCCATTTTTTTGAATTTTGCCAACCAATGTTCGAGAGTTTTGACTGTTTTAATTATGGAAATGTTCAATCAGGATTTAGCTTCGACTCGTCTAATTACTCTCTACAGTGGAACACAAGAATTTAAAATTTTATATAATGATGCAGTAGTTATTTGTCGTTCAAATTGGGGAAATTTGTAAGCCAGTCTCAATTTGTTTCATTAATATTAGATGAGATCTATAGTTATAAAACCAATACGGTTGTAATTCGAAATCAATTTTAAAATCCGGTACTCTGAGCAAATACTCGGACCTTTTATGAGAACTTTTAAATATTCCAACTTTAGTGGAGCCAGTCCGCAATTCCGCTAATAAATATTCTATCATATTCCATAAATATTACCAAAAGTGAATTTATCAACAAATACCGCTTAATCTAAAATATAAAGCTAGTCCGCCACCACCCTTTCCACTCGATCATGCTTTAATGCTACCTTGAAATGGCCACAAATTTATCTGGAATATCAATTTTTAAACACGACTCCAGAATATCAAAGAGATCAAAATTGTGCAAATCAACCAGCAACTTAATTTCATCGATGTCATTCGAGTATGATTATTCGTTGCTGGAATCTGGCATGTTTTTTTAATCATGGAGGTAAGTGGTATAATGGACACCCCAAGTGATCAGAAATGTGGATCACATATTCTTTTACTATAGATGTTCCCTAAACCTAGCTTGAAATTTAGATATGTCAATTTACACCTTTCAATGTTCTTTGGCCATAAAACTGAGCTTTCTGATGCCTTCTGACTATTGAGTTTAGAATATGTGTATTGAACTAGCTGTCATTCCTGTGTTAAGGTATTTAGTTGGGTGGGGTCACAACAAAATATTTACGCGTTAATTTACCAATTAACACGTCCAGCTTGCATAAGCAGTGTACTAAGATCGATTAATTTACCTACTTTGTAGAGCATGCCAATGAAACATGCCAAAGGCATGTACTTAGATTAATGATGGGTCACTGTTAATTACGATCTTTGGCCCGAATTTCACAGTTTTTATGATCCCAATTCTATGGCCAAGTCGTTGCCTGTTAAAGTCGAATTATTATTATTACCATGATTAGAATCAAATACCATAATAAAATAAACATAACTGCTTTCGAAAAAAATTATGTTCGATTCGTTTCGAATATCGTCCTTTGGTTCTTTTCTATATGTACAAAGATAAATCCGGATGTAAATCTCGTATTCATTGACACTATCGTAGATATATGTTGAGTGGTTTTTGTGGTTTGATTTAATTTGATTTGTATTTCCTATATGTATACAACTCGTGTGTATATCTACTACTATCGTACCGAGATGATATTGTTACAACAGAATTTCTTTTTTTGTGGTTTTATGACCAACCAATTATTCATTTCGTACATATATAAAAATATTTCATAATCCAGCGTCTCATATTGTGTACGAGACCTAAGAACTTTACATCAATCATATAAGCACACAAAATAACCATTAGCTGTCGCCGATAATTTATGAATGCAATAATCATTGTAGCACATTCAAATGTATGATACATTTTCATCATACAGGTATTTTTCTTCTCCAAATATGACATAATTTTTGATGTTGTTTATCTTTAAAAGAGTGTTTCAACTGGAGATGTATTGTTGATAAAAATATAAAATTGAGACATTGTTTTCAAATTGAAATAGCTTCCAATTGAAACACCCTTTGTGTATACGTTTTGATAAATTGTTTTATTTGCTTGTACGAATATAGGATAATAAACCGACAAGAAGGATGTATAAATCATTTAAAAACATTTCGGGACATTTATAGCTTAAAGTTTCTACAACAATTTCTACTTTTCGGGCCTTACAATAATTTATGAAGATCCAGAATATATCGTTTGTGTAACTAATGTTCAAAGTAAATCATGTTCATATAACCGAAAACCAAATCAAATAGCCTTAAACCATGTTTTGCTTAGAAAAACTTAAAATTACAGGGTTTTCCATTTTCAATGCCCGCATTCACATTTTTAAATGATCAGGTTCACAAGCTTTCTCTACAATATGAACCTATGACATAAAATTTTGGCATTAGGGCAAAAGACAAAGTCAAATATGATGTAATTTACAGCGGGTTCATTTGCATTTTGGACAACGAGACATTGGATAAATCGTACAATGTTTAACATCAATTACTCAACCTTTCAAATTGGAAAACCGTATATAAGATAAAATAATTTGCCCAAAAACTGGGAGTAAAAATCATAAAATCACTAATCCTACGTAATTTAATTTTTTTTACCCTCGACCAAAGAAATTCAACCCACAAAACCATAACCATGGCTATTATTTACACAAAACATTTTTAAATTTTGCACATTACGACGAAATGGAAATGTCTTATTTCGGTATCTATCGATTAAATCAAAATGCCTGCTACTAATCCAATATATACGACCGTTACCATACAGCAGTCCCTATAATGTTAAAATTTTATGGCATCATTATACGACCAAATTTAAATATAACGAACTTTAATATAGCAGGTTACAAGCGTGGAAAGCAATTTGATACTCCCCATGGGGATACATTATAACAAAACAAAAATGTACGGGAGCCTAACAAACAGTGGTTTCCATTTTAATTGTGACCATTAGCTCTATATATATATACTGTTCGTACGTCACAAATGAAATGTTGAGTAATAAATTTTTATAGTACAGATATAATTACAGTACAGTACAGTACAGGTAGATTGGGAAGGTACATACTTTGAAAATATACATTTTCTATAACGTCCAACTAATTAGCATAAGTGATTATTTTCCAGACCATTTTGTTTAGTGTCGGTGCGTTAATAGTATTACATTATTCATGACGTAATCAAATGAAATTTGATTTTTGTATGTTTACGTTGTCCGGAAAAAGCGACTGTATTAAATAAATTTTTATATTTCTCTTCCTTGCCCGACTCAAACTTGTTGCATGTATAGCAATAATTTAAATCTGAAATATTTGTGTGTCGAGGCTATGAGACTTCAATTTTTCCAATTTTTCCTTCTTTCGTAACTTGAACTTTGGCAAAACACAAAAATCGAATACATTATTGAAATAGTAGACAAGGTTACAACGCTTATATGTATATATGGTGGTCGTGTGCCAACAATAATAATCGATATTGTGCTGACTTTACATGGTTTTTTCTTAAATTGTTATAATCCGGAATATTAAGTGGCATCTTGACATTCTTAATGTTACGTTTTATTTTACAACGTAATGGGGTAATTTAGATTTGATGACAAACGATGTTTAAATTATGTCGTTTTCTTTATGGTCAAGAGATTTTTGATAAAATGTTTATCAAAACATAATTTAACGAATGTTTTAACTACAAATTGTTAGTAAAACAAAAGAGAACTAAAATCTAACGATAATCATGCATTTATCGCTGAATTTAAAATCCGTTTAACACAAACAACCGTCTGGGTGGGATATCAATAATGAAAAGACTAAGAAGAACATAAATGGACCCAATGGCATTGAAAAGAAAATAATCATAAAATTCTGAAAAAATATGGCTTCCCACAAATGGCAAA
Source organism: Tipula confusa (assembly GCA_963556175.1). Classification (NCBI taxonomy): domain Eukaryota; kingdom Metazoa; phylum Arthropoda; class Insecta; order Diptera; family Tipulidae; genus Tipula; species Tipula confusa. The sequence continues at coordinate 3,561,504 of OY744476.1, forward strand.
AAGCAGTACACGCAAAATTGTGAGATTTGTCACACGAATAAGAACGATCGCTTCTGAGGAAAAGGTAAACTTCAATAGACATCAATCTAAACTTTTCGCTCAAAAACTATGAAAGTCTCTGTTAAATCAGACTACAAGGAGGATAAAAGTTCAGAGTTAAAGAAAAGTTAACGACTGTTGCATCAAAATAAATCCTATTACTAATCCATTTAGCAAGTTTTGGTTTTCATAAGCTTTGTGGGACGGTGCTACGTATTGCTAAAATTCATAAGTTTATAATCTGCATCTGAATAGCTCTCTAGGTAACAAATGCTTTATGTTCCTCCAGATTGACATTTTTCTTAACTAAAACTTCATTTCGTCATTTCCTTCAGACCTCTTACATATTGTTTCAGGTCTGTTTCGGATTTTGTCTAATTTAGGAATTTACCTGTCCAAACCATTTCTTGGCCAGTTTTATTCGTTTTGGCCCTTCGTTTTATCTATGATGTTACAATGTTTAGGTTACTCTGTGCTTGAATTCTAAATTTGCTGCCAACTTAAAAATAATTTTTTTTGGCTGACTTAAAAACAAAATCAACACAAAATAGCCCGCGACGAGTACGAAATAAGAAAAAGCCGCTTATTTCGTACTCGTAATAAGAAAAAGTACTCTTCTGTTCGGAGTTTTGGTTCGTACTTTAAATAAAGATGATGAGAATCGCAGATTTAAAGAGAGAATGGTTTACAATGCCTCAAACCCCATTTTATGCAAGATAATTGTGTTGGAGGGTGTATTAAAACGCGCCTTTCTCGTTTTATAGGTAAAATTAGGGTCTTTAGTCGTAAGAACTTTTTTATTTGATTATGCATGACGCAACAAAATTCTATTATCTACCATAAAAAAAAGTTTCAAAAATACTTCGAATCCTATAAAATACGAACTCTGACAATATTCTCTGCCAATGATAACCTAACTTAATCACTGCGTCGTAGTTTAACAGTTTAACGATAGAACTTCAGTTTAACATTTTTTACGACCACGGCAATGTATGTAATCATAACGATACATACTTTATAAAAATTTTAACGATGGCCGAGTACAAACTCATTAAAGCTCTCGAGCATTAAATTAAAAACTTTATCAAATTAAAATAAGACAATGCCAATAAAATAACGGTAAATAAGACGTATCTATGTATGTACTATACTGTAACAGACACGTGCTTCTAATAATATTTTTCGTTTGTTTTTGCTGTTTGTTTTTGCCTGCCTCCATTCAAAAATATCGACATTTTTGAGGATTGGATTTTTCATGTCATGTCGAATATATAAATAAGTTCGAGTATTACATATACATGTTGTTAGTACTTTTGTTGCGGTATCAACATCATTTTGTATATCGGATTACCTCTAAGCCAAAACATATTATTGTTTGTTTGAATGTACTAACAAAATATTAGTTTTGTCCTTTGTGGATTGTCTATAAATAAAAATATTTTATCCTCTGCAAACCAACCCTCAATTTTTTTGCAACCCACACTATATTTTTTATTTTATTTTTCCGTATGAAAATATTTTGACGGTTTGATGTACGATGGACGAAGGTTTTTGGTATATGAAAAATTGATTTTAAGTCTTGATCTTGAGACATATATAGAAAAGAAAACAAACAATTTGACACGATAATATACTCGTAACAATAGAAAAGACACAATTTGAACGATTCAATGCGTACATACATTTTAATTACATTTTCCACCAGGGTCATTCATTGCAAACGCAATAAAAATCATAAATCCGCTGGAAAAATTAAATTTATAATTAATTAGAAAAATTTTTGATTATTAATTTTTGTTACTGTTTTTAGTACGTACGTACGCGTTTCTAATAATAAAATTTTAATCATTAATTATGAAAATATTAAAAAAAAATTTTGAAACTTTTGTCTTTTGGCACATGAAAAGTCTTAAATGTAATAAAAGTTTCAAGTGAAGAGAAAAGTTTTCTTTTCAAAAGTTTTTTTTTTGACTAAAACTTTTTTGTTCGTCGAGAGTTTTTTGTTTAATTAGAAGTGAAAATAATCTAAACATATTATCTATTTTGACATTTCGTTTTAGAAGTGGATAATCCCAATTCTATTTTTATCTCGATATAATATCGAGATGAACATTTTTGAAACAATTAAAAAGCTTTTTTGATTCACAATTTACAATAAAAAAAAAAAAAAAAAAAAAAAAAAAACGGCAAAATTATGTTATTTTGCTTGGGTATGGCAAAAAAATGTTGATATATTTTGAATACTTATCTGGAAATAACAATGGAAATGTCTTGTCATATCATGCTAAAATGGGTAAATGAGATAATTAATTATATGGGAAAATCTTTTGAGACCTTCCGTTAACTTTAAATAGGTGTTAGATAATTACCTGGGATGGAACTTACTATACTATCATTGGAAGATAAACAGATAAACATATGTTATGAAGATAAACATATGTTATGAAGATAAAAATACCGTTAAATATTATTTATATCGATTTTTTTATTTTTTTTCTAGCACTTCTCAATTTTCGAAATTTTTGGCTACAAGGTAAGTCAAACTCGAGTTTAAATTAATTAAAAATTACTTTTACTTTATCGGTGATTATTGATACAACATCGGTATATATTAATGCGGTTAAGATACGGCGTAATAGCTAAGGTTACAAAAATTTAATATTTATTGGCTTAAAAGTAAACTTACACATCTGATCGACATCGGTTTATCGGCTAGAAGTTGCGTGTCGGTGGTATATGGAATAATATCACAACTGGACGGATCATTTTACTATAGATGATTTTAAGTTTTACTACTACTGATTACCTCGTTTTTTCTTAGTAGTCTTTTCTTGCCCAAGCATTCAGCTGACTGGTGGTAAGTTATTATTATTGATAATTACGATATTATTAATCTGAATCATATAACCGTTGTACCAATATTTTAAATAATATAACCAAAATATGGTCTTTTCAAAAGGAGTCACTTATCATTTCTAGTGAATTGGGACCTATTAGATTGTTTACATTAGAAAGCATTCATTTTTTTATTTTAAAAAGCTGAGCTTAGAGGTAGACAAAGCATTGTTATGCAAATAGAACTGGACTGATGGACTGACGGATAACATTAGAAAAGAAGACATGGAAGCAAATAATACAGTATTTTTAATAGTGATGATGTAATAGCTATTATATATTAACAAATAACGAAATCATCTACCTATAGTTAAGATCCACAAGGTTCAACTTCTTGAATTATGCTTCAAAATATTTCGTATTTGCGACCTAAATATTTGTTACGGGGTTAAAGGTCTGTCTTTTATGACCCTGGAAACTACTTCATTTCTTTAAAATTACTAAAATGCTGTGTTTGGAAGCCGTCTCCGTTTTGTTGATGATGAAGAACACAGACCGATTTAAAAAAAATTATAAGCTATACCAGTCTGTTGAAAAACTCCCATTCTTTATCTTTAAAATTTCAAAGGTATCAAAGTTATGTTTAATGCGTTAGCATATTAAAGTTTAAATTATTAGTTGTAATCGAAAATTTAGCTTTGACTAATGCTGATTAGCAGATTTTTGAAGATCATTTGCATTATTATAATATTTATCAGGTTTGGTAGCAATTGTTTTTCATGCAATGTGATAGTTCATTAATGATCACTATATTGTTTTATTTTAGATGAAGCTCATGTAAATGAGTTGAACTGCAATGGCTTTTAATTTCAGTTAAGCGGCAGTCTTTGCGATCTACTGAGCGCTTTAAATGTGCAAAAATCAATTTTTTCACAATTTGTATACGTGAATCATTGTAGTAGCGTTTTGATTGGTTTGTTTTAAAAAAAGCTTTGGTTTATTTCACACTTGACAGTAAAAAATCTGAAACAGTTTGTACTTCGTTTGCGATTTGCTTACAAATTGTGAAAAACGAAAAAAAAAATGTTTGGTGTTTGTGGTTAATTATACGTACCGATTTTTTGTACAATAAGATGTTTATCAATTTTAGGTTTCCAAGATACTTTTTAAATAATGTCATAGTTTTTAGAAAATTAAAATTAAAGTTCACCGCCAATCTATTCACTGTTTTTACTTCGCTCATTTCTGTTCACTCTATAGAATATTTCGTTTGGATTTTGATATAAGTATATCCCTTTTCTTTCACTAAAAGGGTCCATTTGAATGCTAATTAGTGATTCCATTTTAAACATAGTGGCACTTTTTACTTTGATAATTTGTCAAGATTATTAAGATAACGATCAAAAATTTTTAACAAGGTGTTAGTTACAAAAAAATATTTGTGCTGTCAATTTAACTTTTCAATAGAACTGCGCACTTCATAATATATGTTGTAAATCTCTTTAATCTCATAGAACCAAAAAAATGCCTGTATTTTCTAGTATTTAGAAAACATACCACTACCGATGACAGATGTATCTTGTGAAATACAAATTGTTAAAAAAATGCTAGTAGTAAAAACCTAAAAATTTGAAAAATAAACGAAAATTCGTAAAACTTAAACCCGCATATAATGAACGAACTTCTTACTAAACTAAAGTCTTCTATTCAATTATTTAATACTAAGATAGCTCCAAAACTTCCCAGAAATGAATGATTTTCAAAATTAAATTATTCTAATTAAAATCTAGCGATTTTGATTTTGACTTTTTCCCAAATTTAATTAAATTTTATTTATGAAAATAAATTAAGTCGTAAAGTTTATAATTTGATATTGAAAATTTAGAAACTATTTTGGGAAATGAAATGAAGTAAAATTTAATTTAAATTTTTTATTTATTTTATTCGATCTGAAGTTAGGAAGAGTTTATACTAGATTTGCAGTCATAACATCAGAATTCGAATTGTTAAATTGCTCCTATGGTCGAAGCTAGTTACATGTTTCGTAAAATACCACCAATTGATCATGATATTAGAGTTATCTCCAAACCCAAAACAGGTAATGCATACAAAATTGCAACATGGTTCGCTCGAGAGGCAGTGATTGGTGATGACAATGGCTAATTATTTTTAAAGCGTATCACTGTTTGTAAATAATGTCCAAAATACATACAAAATACACCAGTAAAATCTTCCCACAATTTGTAGGACTATTGTCAATTTAATCAAAATATTGTAGGTATATCACCAGCCCCTATTTAAATCATATAGTTACGTGTATGAAATCTGAGCTGTTTACATACCATAAACAAAAAACCTACGCCAAAAATATTTTCTGATCCATTTTATTTTTAGAACAACCTACACACAAGCCTGTTCAGTCTATTTCCCTCGTATTCGTATGTTTGTTTGTTTTTTTATGCTATTCTTACTCCCCGTTTGTTGTATAATTTTTTATGATAATTCTCGGAAAAATATCCACATCGTTCGTAATTGCGAAAATTGATGAATAAAAGATGAAAAATCATTTTTCTGTGTACTTGCTGCTGTACGCAGACATACGAAAATATGTTACAACATATTTGTTCGTCTATTATTTCTATAGTGACTAACTTTTGCTGTTGTTTGTTGTTACATATATTGGAAAAATGGTAAGAAAAGTTTTTCCAACATTTTTGTTTTTGATTATATTAAACATGTACGAGTTTATGTAGTGAGAGCACATATCACAAAAAAAAGTTAATTGAACAATTTGCATATATATTAAGACGGATATGAAAGGATTAAACGATGTTGGAAGGCAACAGGTGCAAATGAATTATATTTCAAAAGTAAATATCCACTAACGTTTAAGGTATTATTTCACCCTATACGTCATATCACATCGAAGGTACAACAACGTAAACAACCCTGTATAAGGAATTTTCATAAGTAGGTCACCTACACCATTTAGCATTTTAATATTTTCCACAATTTAATATGTATACATGTCAAGGTTATAGGGTTAAAATTATAGAATCGTTAACGGAATTAATAAATTATTGTACTATAGGGTGGATAGTAATCGATCGAGTAATTAATTTAAAACGTTTGACGATTCTCACCAATTAGAATGTTTGGAATTTTGATATAATGTCAAGGTATATCACTACATACTACACTAAATCAAAACTTAACTTTATAGTTGGCTTGGAAAAATTTTAATATTTTAAAGTTTTAAATTTTAATAGGTACAATAAATTACATCAAATATGACTATTATTAATAGTGTCAATAGTAACTTTAGTAACAATAGTGCCCACTAGTGACATAAGTAATGACAGTGACAGTAGTGAGAATAGTAACAGTTGATTGATTATTGAAAAAAGTGAGAATAGTAAGAATAATTGCAAAAGTGACAAAAGGGACAAAAGTAGCAAAAAAGTATCACTTGATAATAAAAACTTCTCTCGGTACCTGAAAATGATACAATTTGCAACTAAATAAAAAAGTCGACGAATAATGCTCGTAATGAAACATTTTAATTGTTACCTACGGCTGTATATTGATAGCTTGAGTTTATTTTATTTGAGTCGATATGAAGTATCAAGAGGTATATACACCAATAAGCTTTAAAAGCAGTAAAAGTGCGTACTGTATGGTTCTCCAGAATTTTAGACTGAACACGCAAAAGAATGATCAAATAAGAATAGTTGTTTAATATGATTAATGTTACTCATGATATTTTCCATTATATTGAGAAATATCTACTTCGAAAAAGTCCATATATAGAATATTTAGGTGCAAAATCTTATACCCTTTTCTGACCCCTTGTCTTGTCAAATTATTCTCGTGATTACATCATTTCGTGGAGCTTTTTAGAGCTTAAATTTCTTTGTTTCAATGAGCTTATTTCTAAAATTGAGAATTTCATAATTGTATGCCTCAGGCAATTTTTATTTAATTTTTTCCTGTCTATTTTGCCTTGACATTTAATATTGCTATTACCATTTCTGGATGTTAAATGATTTGAAGGCTTTATGGGCTATGGCGGTTAATTTTACTATATTTTTCATGATAATTTTGAACAGGAGATATATAGGTATATGATGTTTTAGTTCGCTTTAAATCTGACTCCTTATAACCAATTGCCGATTTTTTTATTTTTTTTTAACTGCTTACCATATACAATAGTTGGCAATTTGAAATTTTTTCCTACAAATTGTTCCATGACATAAGAATACCGTTCTGATGATTCGTTTAGTTATTTGTCCGCATCCAAAACGCTTACAAACGATTCGTAGTTGACCTTCATATCCTGCCAACATTATTCTGGCAACATTAAAAATTTCTTCAGTAATTCCCGAAATATTTTGAATTGGGTCCATTTAGACTCGATTTAAAGATTTATTTTGCAAACAATTAAGCAAATGAAAATACCATTAGAAACGGTTTAAATTATGAAGTCATTATGTAGTGAAGTGGTATATTTTTTGAGCTTTCGAAATGTTTTAGTCCTAAATATGGTTTAAAATAAAGTTAAAACATTAGAATTGCTGGCAGAGCTTTTCAGTTGATAATCAAACGTATGAACAAAAGTTAGTCAAGTGAAATATAAATTTTCCTTTTACAACAACTTGGATCGTCTGATGGATATTATATGTAATACGTTATATGTGATTTTACATAAATGCAGATATTATTGAGGTTCTTTTAGATAATCTTAAACAAATCAGTAAAGTCTCTCCCCGATCGGATCATATACGATTGCTGGAAATTATGCCGTCAGGGTATGTCTAGTGGTATTTAGAAAATCTTAGTCAATGACCAATCGTTTCAAACAAAATCCTTCTTGGTACATTTACATCAGTTTCCTTTGTCAGTTTTGCCAGATATTATGAAATGCCCTCCTAACTGACCACCATGAAATAACACTATAAGGCTCTGTTCAACTATACCAAGAAATGCTAATCCGCAGAATTACATAACATAAACAGCAAAACAATCGAATAAATCATGTCCGCACTGAAAATATATGTACAACGAATTATTTTTAAACCGACATCCATAAAAATTATATAAATTTGGTATTAACATAAAGATTTTCCGCGATGTCGTAATGTACATTGCCATAGTTGTGACATCTCTCCTCGCCAATTATGGTTATACGTTCGTAAATAAATTTATGTATAATTCATAAATATACAAAATACATAACTTTCATGTTTAAGGTTTATTTAAAAAAAAAATCGACAAATTCACAAATTGCTACAAATCATTTTGAATTTGTGTATAATTAGGTTATCCGTTTGATGATCAAAAAAAAATTTGATTGAAGTTTATTAGTGGATTTCGGCGAAATGTCAATTTTCGTGTGTTCTTCTTGTTGTGTTTAATGTTTGTTCAACAACAAAACCGATTAAAGTTGTTTACATTTTTACAACTTTTTTGTTTTGTTTACCTCCGCCTATATAGTAAATGGTTCGTATATGACATAAACAACTCAAACCACACGTCGATCTGTCGACATGTTTATGGTATGCCAATATTTGTAGAGGGTTTTCCAAAATGGATGTTCTACTTAAAAGTTATTTCTTCTCTATTGGAATAGAGAAGGAGAAACGTCAGCTACAGTATCTATTACTGTAGAAATTAAATTTTGAGGCTGGACAAGGAACTGAGGGTTCATATCACGTGACATTGCAAGTGAAATAGAAATATAGAGAGTAAGAATGTTAAATAAAAAAGGTTCCCTATAGTTTTTGTGTCAAATGTACAATGAAAATAAAAAATCACTTTATTTCTTTAGTTGTATAGTTAAGACCTATCTTCTTAAGTGTCCGTCACGCAGTAGCCTCATTGATAAAGGTGTAAGTCAGCAAATGCAAAACCAAAGATTTATCAGTTCGATTCGCACTAATTTCGTTTTTGTTTTTTTATTTATTTTATAATTTTTTTTTAATTCGTGGCAATGCTTGATTGAAAAATTAAAAATTTTGTGTGCATAATTTGTAAACCACATTTAGGCTGGGCCAGCAAATTATTTTTGTAGAAGCAAATAATTCTATCATGGCAGAAGAAACAAAGAGCCGAGAAAATCTCAACTGAACTCAACTCAACTGAATTAACATATAGTTGCGGTGCGTTCAAACGAAACATTCAGCGTTTGCCAGTTCTGTGCATAAAACAAATTTGCCTATTGACCGTCCTTCAGATGGAAAGTTGACCAGTAGGTACTGAAATGACAAAGTAAAATTAGAAAATTCAGTTGATCCCAGAGGAAAAGTTCTCGACTCTCCACAATTATTTAGAGAACTTCTATTACCCAAAATGAAACAAAATATCGTATACCAAGAAATCTTTAAAAGTGTGTGACAGATTACGAGGATTTATTGCTTCGGTGTTTGTCTTACGACTATTCTAGAAGGTCGAAGCTGCACGTAAAATTCCTACTTTAAAACCCTGATTAGCGGCCAGTAGTCTCCCTTAGTATTTTATGGGCCTTGTTATATCAAAAACTGATTTTTATAAATGTATCATTATTTGAAACTCGTATAATTATGTTTTTCACTATGACCGGTAACGCTGTTGATTTTGTGTTACTATCGAGAAATTTTAATTAAATTATCAGATGATAAGCGTAGATTTGATTCCCTAAAACAATTAAGAGAATAATTAAAAGACATTAGTAGAGCGCTTATTGAAGTTTCTATAAAGGAGCTTTACTATTTTATGTTAAAGTTAGTTACACTTTAAATTGAAGATACATAAGATGAAATGGAGTAAAATTTTTCTAAACTCTGAAAATAAATGTACCGTCAGTTTTTAAACTAGTAGTGGATCGGCACTGCTAAAAAACATAGAAACGATTTTATTTTGATAGAAATTTCGAGTGCCCGTGACGGAAACCGCTGTAAATCCGTTTTAATCTTTCGTGTTGATAAATCAAATTTATAACAATACTTTTTTAATTGGTTCTTTAGATAACAAAAGTACATAATATTAGTGTACAAAATACTAATGTTATTATATAAAGGGTTTCCCATTTTTTGTGTTGTTATTATAAAATTTAAAGCTAAAGACAAAAGGTATTACAATTTATAAGGTACTTCTATAGCAGGTGGCACAACTTTTTTTGTAAAAAAATATTTTATGGTCCATATGAGAAACACCAGTCAGTTTCTCCTATATAGTCATCGAAATTTGTAGAATTCCAATTAGAAACTCCTCTTCGCATAGCATAAACACAATAAAATGTAGACAATATATTGGTTTTGACTGTTTTGTTCTAGTACACAATAAAACTGAACATGAAAAATGAGAAAATTACATCATCTTCTTCTCCTTCGTCTTACACCGTGTATTGTTTATCTGAGTTGTTTATCGTATATGTTTTTGTATATGTACAAAACTTGATGGTTTTTCATTTTTATTTCCTTTAGAAAATTTTGTTTTTGTTATTTATATTTTCCGTAATCAAATGGAAAATTTTTCAGAATACTAAGACATCGCTCGTTTGTCGTAAAACATCAGGTACATCAGATAACAAAGAATACAACATTGTATAGTCCCAAGACGATATGTAATTTTACAATTGATTGCTTAGTTATTTGAAATGTCTGCACTAAAAACGAAGATAAAATTATTAAAAATATAGAAATACAAAAGTCTACATACCTTAATTACTTCCACAGAAAATAACATTGAGTACAAGATAATCCCAAGAGATTTCATTTGTTTAATTATTTTACTATACCCTCAACATAAATTGTATTACATAGAACAAAGCAATTTACTTTTTACTATTTTGGAAGACCGAGAGAAAATTTTATTTTAAGACCTGTTTGGAATTGTTAAATTATTTAATCTTAATGGGTCTTAAATTGAAAGCTTTTGTGTTTATATATTGGTTTGCTATCCTGATTGGCCAGTATACTATAGAATACCTATATGTTAAGCATTCTGTATAGCTTTTAAAAATTTAGACAATGCTTATCGTATTATAGCAGGAAGATTCATATTTTCCGGAAAAACACGGTTAGCTGTTCTATGTATTCCGTTTTCAGGACAATTAAACATCTGAAAATCAATCCAACAGTATAATGATCATAATAAATTACTACTAAAAATTGTAAATATGATCTATATGCCATTGAACTGGATTACGGGTGATAAAATCGTAATTAAAAATTACACTCGAATTTGATAGTTGCGAGATCACATAACATGGCAGTCGAAAATAATTTTCTAACGTATGGCAAATCGACTCTGGAATTTTGTATGATTATAACTTTTAATACCGTTGGTGCAACATAAACATCGATATTAGGCACTGTACCGATTGTAAATGTTACCGGAGGTAATTTAGGAAAAAATCATTTAATTTCAGAACGTTGAATCGAAATTATTCTGCATTCGATTTGTGGGAAGACAATTCAAGAAATTATTTTTGCTACCGAACATTTTGCACAATGCATTCTGGTAGTTCTGGTGTAAAGTTGGAAACGATATTATTGCATTTGACTATGATGGCTAAGAGTTGCTTTTACTAGAATAGATTAATGTCTTTAAAGCATTTACATTGGATAATGATTAAGCCACTGAACGTTGATAGGAAACTGACATTTTAATGTTGGTCAGGCTTTTCCCATGAAAAACCATTTAAAATATATAAGACCAATATTGGTTGGACAAAAACTAATTTCTAAATTCGTATAATCTGACCATATGAGCTGCACATTTTTCTTAAGTTCACACCATTTCGTTAATTAATCAATGGATAAAATATCATTCCAACCGAGATCCTGTAAAGTGTTTGGATAAATATGTTTATTGTTAGTATTATTAGAGCAAGCCAACCAAGAGGATCAAACGACTTTGATGCCTCTGACAGTATACGACACTTTGTATACACGTTCACTTGTTCTAACCGCTTTCAAAGGTATAGGACCTCTCATTAGAAAATCGTTTAAGACAGTCGTCTGAGTCAGCAAATTCTGATTTTTTCAAATGGTTCAATTCATCGATATATCTATTTAAATTAATGGAAATTGTGCCGAAACCATATGTGACATTGACCAACATTGTTGGTAGTAATGCAGTTTTTATTCTGGCTGATTTTTGGACATCAGCAACAATTTATGCAACATGTTACAGGTGATTTCATCACTTTGCAGTGGTGATCCTAATCTTGCAATGATTACTAAAGTCTTTTTCAATGGTTTTATGGACTGTGTTGCGTTTTATTTTTTGTGCAATAACTCATGATGTCTAGAGCAACATTTTGAACACTTTCGTTGCACCTTGCATTTGAACAAAGGATGACTTAGGTAGTTGAAACAAAAATAATTATGTTTGAGAAACATAATTGTCATTCATTAATGCTTAAATTCTGAAATGATGAATAGAAAATAACCTTCAAAAAGTATAGTCAATGTTACTGTCATCAGATCTTGGACCTGGCTGTTGCTTTTGATGTACTGTTTTCAGTTGCTATGATAGCTCGGAATACTATCTTCCATATTCAGGTAGAACTCATTTTTAATGCAGTTTAAATTCCAGTTTTCGATGCCAACTTTTTATCGAAATCATATTATTCATTTAGTAGCTTTCCACAAATAATTGCATGCTCGGAGACGTCAAGTGGGAACTTTATTTTGATTTTAATTTTCTTGTTACGTTATTTTAAAAAACTTTTATTGCAAAGTACTTTCAGAACTTTTACTGTATTTTTGAGTTTTTGATGTGCCCAATATGTCGTAAGGTGTGTCCTTAATTGTTCTTACATGAAAAGGCGCCTTTTCATAAAATATATCAAAATGCAAACAGTGAATGAGGTAACTCTTGTATCAGACATAACATAAAGCTTGTTATAGTTGCTTGTTATACATAATAACAAAAAGTTATATAGCATGTCATCCAACATTTTTTGATATTCCATGATATAGTGATCAAATTTCCGATAGCAACACGATAAAAATGCCAAATAACATAAAAAATTGAGCATGTTATATTACCTAATAAAAATAAGACACACATACACACAAACACAATGGGAGAGGACTCATCAAGTTCTAATAGACAAACATTTATTTATTTAATGATGAATTTTATTATTATCATACATTTTGTTCGTATCGGGGCTCCACACAAAACTTTTTTGGTTGTTGTTTTTGTTAATGTCAAGAAGCTTAATAATCATAAAAAATAAAACAAACAACGATAATTTAGCTACAGACGATGGATTTACCAACAACACAACGATAGGGAACAAAACGGAACAACTCAGTATTTATTAGGCATTAAAATATGTGTATTATCCAATTGGGATATTGCCAGGGAGTAATAAAAATAATAAGGATTGTAATTTGGAATTTTATTTTTGTTTTATGTGGATTAGACGAATGATATGAACGAGTATGTAACGAAAGGTGGTGAAAATGTTTACTAAAATTATAGTTTTTGGTTTTTCGTTTATGACGAGAAGGATTATTATAAGGTTTTCCAATTGAAATGTTCCAGCTAGATAATTTTTTTTTTATGTTTGCCAGAAATTCGAAAATAAAAGCTTTTTGTATAGATATAATTTAATTAAAATTTCATTTGCCAATACTGGTTTTGGATTATGTTGGCAACCTACATAAATCCTCCATCCCTCCTACTATTATTACATTACAAGATACTACTATTAATCATAGTTTCGTACTAATAAAATTATGCTAGTGCTGTACATCGGTATAAAACTTCATCACATCATAAATCATAATTAAAATACGTATTTTGAAAAATGAGCTAAAACGTATTTTCCACAGTTTTTCAACATTTTCACATTTTCATCTTCGAGGTACAGAGGAAACTGAATTTTGTTTTTATTATTCATACCCATTAATTATTGATGCTATAGTTGGTTAGATGTTTTAATATATGAGAAGAGTAGAAATTGCAAAGTTGGTTTGTGTTAACACCATACGGACAAAACATAATTTATGTTGTAGTCTTGGTGACATGTTTATATGAAGTCATGTGGACGCAGTAAGTGAAGTGAAAATTTATTTGATTTGATTTTATGATATAATTGGTTAATTGTATTTTCGCACTTGGTCACTTTTTAGTAGGGATTCAAGAATTAATGGTATCGTCTTTACATTTGCAGATAATCTCAATTTCATCTACCATGGCAATAGGTATCTGTCTTAAATATATTGGATTTTTAATAATTTGTAACGTTACATTAACCTCAGTTGGTGGGTGATCTATTGATATTTTCATTGCAATTCAGTTCATTGAAATAGTCTTGTCATATTCTTAACTGCGTGCTTTGTCGTTGTTAAGACTTGACCAACATGCATCATAATTCCAGTGACATTTCTCACGTATTGAGTAGTAGAAGCAGTTTTCCATTTGTTGCTGAACTTTCAGTCAATATGCCTATTAGACAATTTTTTTAAATCACTCGTAATCATCTTCTTGATTAGGCATGCTATATTTTCATTTATTTTTGTCTTATTTTAGTGGGTAAATTGCAAGTTTAGTTGATGTTGGTTCTCAATTCTCTTCTATCCGTATCACCACTAATCTAAGGTTTGCACATATTATCTTGATAGCCGAGTGTTTCAGTTTCATTCTTAATATATGGCACTACTGTCTTGAAGAATAAGGTGTAGCTGCCTACTAAAAATAGCCCCTCAAATTGGTTAAAGGGTCTTTAAATACCGTGATAGTTATAAGGTCATGATAGTTATATTGTGACTTTTTTTTCCTTGGGCATGCCAGTGAGCAGCGGTTGTATTTTTTATCAGGGTCGGCGAACTTGCTATAATCGAACCACTTTTCATTTTGCCGAAGGTTGAGGTGGCATATTATGAGGATAACTGTGAGATTCCTGCTGGTACTTCATTTTCAATTTAAAATCCGACACCAACACATCGTCGACAGTTTTACGGGTCATTGCTCTCATTTGACTGCAATTCCCCACGGCGCTGCTGGTTGTTTAACTAGTTTTCATTGCAAATACGAGATTCCAATACCATAACTCTGAAACCATTATTGTTGTTGTTACTGACAGAGTAATCTGTCTTCAACCCGTTGAATGGGTTGGAAATCACGATAGCTGCCTCTGTTGTGGTTAGAGAAGTTGATAGTGGTGTGGCTCCGTTCCGCAGTTATGGGTGCTATGAGCTCCTTCATTTCCGCTATCTCCAATTGAAGAGCTTTTATAGTGATTGATCATTTTTTTTAAAATTAAATCTGTAAATCTATATCTATCCTCGCGCGCTCCACCTATTTTTAATATCTTTTTAAGTGTACATTTTGCAGATTTTCCCTAAACATTGAGTTCGACAAAGATTATGAATTTTGTTTGTCAAAATATTTGAAACATTCACCCAGTAAGTGCACAATCCCAAGTAAGATCAATTCGCACTAGAATTCGTCTAGCTGTATTTATTCTTTATAACATAGTTAAATCATAAAAAATTCTACTACATAAAAAAATACAATTTTAACATAAAAGTTCTGCTACATATGTTCACGGTCCATCTCAATATCGTTTTTGATGAACATATTATAAACAAAATAAAATGTAACATAATATAAAACTAACACCTAATCACTATTTATTTAAACTATGTGATTACTCTGAGAAATAAACCAATAAAAGTTTTTTTTTTAATTTAATTTAATTTAGAAAATTTTTTTATTAAGCTGAAAATATATAAACAAATAATTAAGAAAAAAAAATGTTTATTATCTTATTTAATTTCTCAATCAAATAAAATAATTTACCGACTATATGACGTCTCGACCAAACACTATTGCGGCTTTAGAATGATTTAACGTGCCGTTAGTTATTTACTTTGTTTGCATCGTTCGCCCTTAATATCCCCTTCCAAATCCTAAGCCATTATCAATTTTACCGGATCTCCCCAAAAATACACTGTTCAAATATAATAGATATAAGCGAGCGGCCGTGCGATGCCTGAAAAAATCGATATAAACGTAACAAACAAATGAAAAATAATCGGTTTTCCATTAAAAAAAAAAAAAAAAAAAAAATCAATAAAAATAAATAAAATAAGAGAACAATAGATTTTCCAAATGAAAATGAAAAACAAAATTATAATTATTTTGTCTGTTACGCAAATCTTTCGAAAATCGTTGCCGGAGAATAGGAAAATTATTTCGTTTTTCGTTTGGTGAGCTCGAATAAAATAAAAAAAGAAAAGACAGCATGATACACCCACCTGTTGGAAAATTTCTTGTTTTTAATTTTATTACACTGGTTCAATATGATGTGAAGCTATATAGTTTTTCATTTGTTTGGACACCTACACCTCTCTTCTGTTTCATTTTGTTTGATTACATATTTTAATTTTGAAAGATGATTATCTGAATTTTTTACGTTTTTATTTTATTTTCTACTTACTATATTATTGTTTTTAATTTTTTTGAAAATTATCACCTGGATTTCAAAATGAATGTTGAATTACTTAATGAAAATGAAATTTTTGGTTAACACTTTTTTGACCTTGAATCAATAAAATTATTGAAATGGAAATACTTTATACAAAAGGTAGAGTGCCTTAATGGATACATAATAATTTCAAGATTATATCTTTCTGTTTAGATGTTTTACTCTTATCTCGCCAAGAGAACTGAAAATTTTAAAACAGGTGTTCAGGCTTTCACCACAAATTATTATTGAAATATACTTTGTTTGGGATTAATTGCCGATTAAGCCAATCACTCCGACACAAGAAACAGTATCCAGAACAAATAAATGGTACAATAAAGAAACTGGTTGCTCATCAGGATGTGGTTGTACTTATGTCCCAAACTAAACTTAATATATATCCGTCTTGAAAAAAGTTAATCTGAATCTAAAGGATAGTAATCTTTACTAGAAAAATTTATATGCTATAGGTGAAATCAGGGATTCTTTTGAATCCGCCTTTAATGTCGGATGTGATACAAAATTACTTGTCCTTCTTTAAATTTACTATTGCTTGACCATGTATTTAAGCCTTCATTTAATTCTTTAATATGCATATTTTTTTTTACCTCGTAATCGATGATCGTCTTCATAATAATTTTAGCCTGTGGTATATCCGTTTAGTCTTCTACAACTTTTGTCGGATTTTTTTCAACGCCCCATGTGAATTTCCTTTATATACTTCGTATCTGCTAATCAAGATGCTTACACTGGCATCAGTTATCGTTGTTGTCTTCTAATTTGGTATTAGATCCTCTACCTGATATACTTAACTGTAATACTCGATAGCTTCCATTCGTTATTGCAGTAATGAATTTATTACAGCACAATGTCAACATTTTCCGACACCACCTCACAACAGATAAAGTATCTGCTATTTTCAAGCTCCTTCAAAATTTCAACAATTTCGTCACTTTTATAGTTGACACTTCCCCCATTGTGCGAATATACTTTTCCAAACGAATAAAAGTGCAATATTACTGCGTGTTGATTGATGATAGATTCCACAGCTCTTTGTCCCATGATATGCTTATAGTATTTGAATTTAAGTGCTCATGCCCGTTTTTTAAGTATCGGAATTTTCATGATTTTTAAATTTAAAACCAACTTTTTCCAAAATCACAAAAAAAAAAAAAAAATCCAATATTGCAATGGACATAGCTTAATCCAACGGACTCTGTGGTTTTTATTTGAAACTCGTCTGGTTCAATATAGGTTCCATAATTTCTCTGTTGAAGTAGAGAAATAATACATATCAGTATTAGTAGTATCAGTATCAGACATTAGTATCAATAGGTGTAAGGCGCTTAGTGCTCAAAAGCCTAAACGTTCATTGATCACATAAATTAATATCTTCCAATTGCGGCCATACAAAGTCATTAATCATAGCTCGGTAGCGCATTCCATTTACCGTAACAGTTGCACCAGCCTCATTTTCGAAGTGAATTTTAACAATTTCAATGCGTTGTAGAAGCGTGTATCGTACCATTTTTAGTAATGGTGTAGTTTTTACTTGCCAAATATCAAAATATGACAGCTTTAAAATTGACAGCTGCCCAAATAGCAGGCTATTCAAAGTAAAACTTCTTATTGGGTAACCCTATACAATAAGTTCCGAAATAGACCTTATATCAGCTTATGATATCAGCTTATGAAAGACATTAGAAATCTGAGGATAGTTTTATTTTTAGTTACATTTATGGTTCCCTATTTTGTAATAATCCTAAATATTCATGAACTGCAAAAACTGATAAGAATTAGGTTAAGTATATCTAGATAACATATTTACCTCCAACTAATACACAAAGCATAAAGTATAACGCGGTTATCGCAAACAAACATTTTTCTTGGGCCAAAGCCAACAACAAAAGGAAGTCAAATTTACAGAAACAAAAGAAATAAAATGGAATATAAACTAACCCGGAAATATAAGTTTAAAATAGTTTTAGATAAGAATCTTACTATTTAGTTTATTATTTAGGGTTGTAAATTTCAGAACAAGGAACAAAATTATTAACAGTAAGATCAACTGAGCACCAAACAATAGATATTTCCATTTATACTTGTAATATTTTATTCTATCAGAAGTGCAAGTTAATTAGCAGACTGCTAATTAATACGATTTTTTAAAGTAACTCAATAACCTCAAAATTTGTTCTAAAAATGTGTAGCCTGATCTGTGTATCTTCCAATTACCTTTCGTTTGAGGGGTCACAATTTGTATTAAACAATTAAAACTAAGTGCCCTTCAGAACACTTTTCTTTCGGTGAAGTATATGTTAAATCAAATGTTGACAGATCATACTGTACAGTCAATGACAACAACTATTCTCTGGAATAAAAAATCGCACAAATAATAACTTTCGAGTTTGTATTAAAATAATCTGTACGAATATACCAAGAAGCAGACAGATTCAAAAGGATAATATTTGTTCGGTCTTTTCATCTTGATTTGTTTATATTAAAGATAAAAAAAAAATTATCCATCTTTAAGTTTTCTTAATTTTCTTTTATCGTCGTTTGGTTTTTTTTTAATACACAAGTCGAGTAATTATACAGAAGTGTATCTAGGCAGTTTTTATCCAAATTTATTTGTGGTTTGGATAAAATGGTTGGTGTTGTTGCTTTTCTTGTTTATTTTGGATTGTTTCGAGCGAGGGTAAAAATCTAATTTTGATTTATTGTTTAAGAGTTTTGGGTTTCTTGTGAACACGTCTATTAATTTATTTTTATGGTTTTTAGTTTATGTGTGGATACAAGTATTATTATTTAACCTTGGGGATATTTAAGATTTTTTATGAGATGTGGCCTTTCATTTTAAATTTTATTCTGGGTCGTGGGAAGCGAATCGAAATAGGTCCTGGGGAGAATTATATTTTAGTTGGTATTATTTTGTATCTTATTTCAAATAGATCCTGGACCTTTGTACATACAAACTTTGAGCTACAATCTCGGCTCAGTTGTATGTTTGGCACATAAATTTAAAGCTGACCCTAAATGTAAAAAATTGCCGTCTTTTCTTTTAGTGGCACAATATCATATCAACGTAAATGTTCATAGTTCTAATAGCTTTATCGTGGCTCATTTCGGTAATGGCTTGGAACTGAACTCCAAATTTCCAATCTGAGAGTTTTAATCAAATGATGGTGGTTCAAAGATTTATTTTTCTATGGCATTAGTTGGATCTCTGGAAATAGTGTAGTGTTCGGGAAACAAATAGCAGCTGCTTCAAAATATTATCTAAACAATTTAAAAGTAACTGGCCTAAATCACCATGGATAATGTCAAAATTGATCAGCAAAGGAATATTCCAGAATGTAGTGAGAGTACAAATAACAAAAGAGACTTTTTTTCCAATATTTTGGTGAAACTTCACATAAGTTTATATGAAAAAAAGCCTTTTAACTTTGTTAGATATTGAACATTTTTCTTTGATAAGAGGATCTTGAAGTTTGTTCAATCATTTTAAAGATAATTGTCAAAATTGTTTTTGTCTTTGCCGTTGGCTTCCTAACAGCAAATAGCATCCAATCCCTCAAATTTCTTTAACAGTGCAAGGCTATTTTTCCTCTAGCGTGTTTTTCCCAAATTCTTGAAAAAATGTTAGAAATACAAATACTTTCCCAATCTCTTTTTTCATGACTATCATTGGGAGTCCAAAACTTTTAAGAATTGGAGCATACATGTGAAGGATGAAACATCCATTCCTTATACGATAAAAATCCAAATCTGTTTAAACAACAACTATAACAGTCATATGTCATACCATTCATTCGTATACAGTTATCTGTAAAAGTTGAAAATGGAAAATGTTAGATGATTAAAGCCTTTGGGCGTTAAATAATACTCGTATTTCTATATGTATATATGATACATTTAAATGGAGACAATATATAACATAACATTAAAACTATCATTTAAATCTTAAACTCATACCAACAAAACTATTACATAATTTATTCAACTATACATTTGCTTTTTGTAAAAAATTAACATCAACGATGCACTCGAGACAATACACATAAAACGATGTCATCATCATCATCGTAGATCATGACTTTGAATATAAATGTAGCTTTAATAAATGTATAATTAACAACTTGAGTTGGCAGTCTTTTTTGTAACATAATAATTGCAATTAGCAAGTGACATAGAAATTGAAGTTGAACATATTTTAAGGCTTGTTACCCTACATGGATGTGTGTTACGTGATATATGTAATGGCCCAGTTAAAAGACCAAAAAAGGGACTTATATTGTTAAAATTAATGCACCGTTTAAAGACATTTTAAAGACCCGCGGTAAAACACGGTTACATACACGTGTTTCGGCGTTAGGCCACCATCGAATATTTCTGTTTAAGTGGAATGTTTCTCATAAATGTCCAAACTGGCAGCGCTTCAATATACGACCGTTTGTTTTTGCCAATGCTAGTTTCTGTGTTGAAATATTAAAATCCAAGGTTAATCCATAAAAACTGGAAAACTTATGCCACTAAACTAAAAATTACCAAAATTCAGAAAAAATATTTCCATATATGAAAACAGTAAAATATATGCCCTACAATTTCTAAAATTCAGATAATTTATGGTGATAGATAGCCCTTGGTAATTATAATATTTATGCCACATCACAATAACCCTCCAAAAAACAATTGATAATCCGTTTAGTAGATCATATTCGCTATTTAAAAGAAATGATGCAATTTTAGAAACGATATCTGCTTCATCTCTTAGATGCGGAATCCTAGGCAATCCTAGTTTCTCCTATAGTTCTCGGTTGTTTTGAGGTTAGTTTGGTTTGGCAATTTATCATGAATAGACTCATTTGATCTACAATTTAATTTGAAAATTTTGTTCAGTGATGGGGCACACTTTTGGTTAAATTGCTATGTCAATAAACCGAATTACCGTATTTAGAGCGATATGATAATCCACAGGCCATTAACGAAACACTATTAAATCCAGAAAAAGTCACTGTGCAATCATTGGTCCATATTAAATCATGATGGTAAGAACGTTACAGTCAACCGTGAGCGGTACATACCCATGATTACTAACTTTTTCCTGCCTTAATTGGAAGATTACCACTGTAACGGATCAAGGTGCGAGTCCCATTAGTGTCATTAAAAACGACACCATTGGGATCCGCACCTCGATAGCGTTAGCAGAATTCTTCCAGCAGAGGCCTTGCTGCGGTATGATAGCCGGCTAGAGCTCAGGGTGGGTGTGGGGTTTGCAAAGCATGCTTAGAAGCTGGAATAACCGCAGGAAAGGATTAGAAGATAGGAAGGCGGGGTCACTTGAACAAGTCGGCACGCAACCAGACTTGTAACCATCACATCACAGTTATTCACATTAATGTTGCAGGCAAGTGGTTTCAGCAGGACGGCTCCACTTGCGACATAATGTGCGATGCAATTAATTTATTAAAAGAAACATTTGACGAACGATTAACTTCACGAAATGGACCTGTTAACTGGCCACCTCGTTCGTGCGATTTGACGCCATTAGATTATTTTCTTTATGGTGTTATGTAAAGCTGCATGTCTACGCCGAGAAACCAGAAACAATTGAGAAGCCAACATTCGACGCGTTATTGCCAAAATGCAGCCTGATTTACTGCGAATAGTGTGTGAAAATTGGACCTCGAGATTACGACATGTACGCGCTAGCCGCGGCGGCCACATGCCCGAAATAATATTCAAATATTAATGTCATAAAATTATCTGTCAAACAAAGCCAATTTCATGGATATTAAAACCATTTTCTGTGTTAACAAGCAGTCAAACACTCTTTATAAGACTTTTTATCTTGTGATCCTCTTGTGGACATAAAAAAACTGTAATATTGTAACCAGTCAATGTAGTAAATGCATTAGCTTTTAAGAGTTTTAATGGGAGAGTTGTCTAAATATTAATTTTTTTTTAGTTTCTGAAAATTATTACCTTGTGAAATTTCTAGTGACTTAAGGTTAATCTAAATAGGATTTATTTAATATGATAAATTTGAATTTTTTTTGTGCCCCTAAGCTCCCTATAGGGCCACCTATAGGGAGCTTAGGGGCACAAAATGCTTAGGGGCACAAAATGCTTAGGGGCGATTTCATCCGAAATCGCATTTTTATTCAGTTGAGTTACGTTTTTTGCGTATGAAAACTCCGAAACTTTTTTGTGTGTCGTAGACTTAATCAGGTCGCTTTTGTGATTCTTTTATTTTATTTTCGGTCACTAAAGATATTGTTAAAAACTACCAACTATGAAAGGACAACCAGAAAAAAGTCGTCATTAACTTCACATCGAGAATCGAACGTCGTCAACAGCGAATCCTACGTCTGTCAAATTTTGGCTTTTTCTCACGTGACATTGCCAGCATATTCAAAACCAAAATGGCATCTAACTTTTTTATCAAATTCCTGATATCCGTATTGAAGAAAACTCGGTAAAATCTACCCTGCACTCCTTCAAACGTATGGCCACTACTACTAAAGCCCATTACTCTATTTACGTATGACGCTTTAAGTAAACCACCCGTATTAAAATACCAGGAACTTAATATTTTATTTTATAAACTCCCCAAGCATGACGAACATAGTTGTATGTATATAACTGTATTAACAACAAAAGCCAAGGTACACGAAAAAAATGTACTCCATTCGTGAATCAAAATTATCATCTGATACTTGAATCACGTAGCGCTATAGAAATCGTATATGCCCAAAGATACATTCTAAATGTGAACTACATATTGGGATGGATGTACGTGGGCATATGTATAATTTGTACCACCCACATACTAAAGAATTTCAAAATGTTTTATGTACTGTGCGATATTGAAAGTCATACGTACACTTCGAACACATATACTACATCACATTGAAGAGATCTATCAATTCGAAATGAAAAAAAATATAAAAATTCAAGATAATTTAGTTTATGAATTCAAAATGCTGCTGCCAGCTTCTGTAAAAAAAAAAATAATCAGAAAAGTAAAATCAGATTTATAAAGAATTGAAAATTAATTTTATTTTCGTTTCGAGATAGGCAGCGAATAAAAATCGAAATTAGAATCTGTACATTTACCACTCATACCTACTCGTATACAAACGTATATGTATCGTATCATTTAGACTCTGTCGAGATGAAAAGATTTTCACTTTTTGATTTTCATTTAATGTTGTTACGTAAAAAAATGTTATTATCATCGGGTATAAATAATGTCGAAACCGAGATGTTTTCCATCAAACTACGTATACGTATCCAAATGCTGAATGATGAAGATGAAATCAGTTTTTTCGTAAATAACAATTAAATATTTGCTACACAGAGACCTAAGAAGAGATGAATATGTTTAATCTTAAAAATCAATTTCCGTATTCATGTATTGGGAAATTGTATTACAATAGGCTTCGTCGTACCAATAAAGCAACATAACAAATAAGAAACGGGAAATTAGTCAATTGAAAATCGAAATTTTATTTTATTAATTTATGTATAGCAACAAGAAATTTTCTTGTTTTTCATCTCGTTTGGTTGATACGATTTTGAAAGAGTCAATTTCCTTTTAGTTTTATACTATCAATTTAATCAATTTTCTTTATTATGTTGTAATTTTTTGCTTTTACTACTTCATATCGTATCTATTTGAATCAGAGGAGAAAAGGTGCTTAACACGATTCCATGGTTTTAGCCAATATTTTAGTGATCTTTGATTTCACATTTTGACATAGTTTTTGTTAGTATCAAAAACAATAATCGCAGGTTTTTTTGTTTTTGTTTTGTTTTTGAACCCTGCAATCTTTTCTGGGGCCGAAGCTCTCCCAACTCTTTCGCGATTAATTTTTAACGTCCTACCTTACGCCGTCACCAGCTAAATCGAGGACGCACGAATACAGGTTCGATTTTAAATCCATCTGCACATTGCTTTGCTCCAGTCAGCCTGTACTGACATGAACGATGGTTCTGCACTCCAGCAGGGAGTCATAGTTGTGTTCTTTGTCATCTTCGATCGTAATCAGGTGATGAAAAATCCTGACGGTACCTACCGTCCCAAACATTGCAGCTTTAACCTCTGCGCCAATTGCTCGGTTAATCGCAGGTTGAAAGGTACGTTGATGGAGGAGAGCATTAAAGATACGAAATATTACTCTAAGAATTTAGATTTTTTTTTTAGAGTTTTGTATTACTGCGTAAAGTCTTGATATATTCAGTCACCATATTTAGCTTTACATAAACGTTTTCCACCTTTTACAGGGCCCATTAATTTAGGACGCTAACGTCTCGAAATTTAATTCAAATTTATAGTTTGATAAAATCACTTGTAGCGCGTGTATCTGATGCAAGTAAAGTGAGCTTACTCGAATCTAAAATTAGATAAGCTTTATTGCATTTCAAAACTGGATCAACAGTAAAAGTGCCACAGTAAAAGTGTTTTTCGATAATGACTTTATTGTAGTGTAGTGCAGTATCGAACGAACCATTTTCCACGCCAGCACAGAGAAAAGCGAGAGCAAATGATACACAAAAATGATCTTGTACCCATCATATTTTCCGATTGATCTGCAACGGAGTAAAGTACCTAAAACTTCGGGCAATTGCTAATTTTTTGGCCACAGACTAGAAAGCAGACAAGAAAAAATGCATACTACTATGTACTGACGAGATTAATGCAAATGTTAAATATGCATATACGCATGAATTTCCAACATTTGACAACGTGAAATAATATATCTTTACATTTTAAGTATAGACTCTAAACGTTATTGTAGTCGAATTCTTCAGAATTTCACGACTGAAAATTACATATAATCTTTTAAAATTACGTTGATTAGCAGAAGCTCTGCTAATAACAAGGCCTTTTACGAGTAGCGATTGCAAGCGTTTCAACGAGAAACTTCCCGTTCCAATGTTATCAACAATAAGGCTATCAATAGATATAATAAAACAGTTATAAAAACGTTGATACCATGTAAATAAATATGTCAATTGATATGTCAAAAAACCAATTTCTAGAATATATCACAAAGATCATCAACCCAGTTAGCATCTACACTCGTATCCATATAATAAGCCAACATCATACACAAATATGGTTGTGAAGTATAACAGACAGTTAGCAGAATTCTTCATTTATGCCATATCATGATAGGAAAATTGAATAGCACAACATAAAAAATGAAAATGATGAAAAATTGAAAAGTATTTAAAACATCACCAATTACAAAAACAACGCTTCGTGTGTTATTATAAAAAAAAGGATACAAGGGAAAAATGGGAGCATATTTTTCAAACAACTTGTTGATTTATTTTCCCTTTTTACCAATTTTCATACACATTTAATTTTTTATTGTTTTCTTTAAAAACGAAATAAAACGTATGAGGGTTGGATGGTAAGTGTGTGGCATCAGCCGTAAGCAAACATTTTTTGGCCAAAATTTGCTCAAATCGTTTGTTGATCCCTTCTTAAAATTCTGCACTAAACAATTGATAAGTGGCAATTATGAAAAAACAACAACATTAATTTAATAAGTGTGGCGTCATCTCTTACCAATACTTTTCATACGAGGGTCGTAAAACTTAAAAAAGGAAAATAATTAAATTAAAATTAATAAAAAAACCAAAGAGGAATTTTTTTTCTTTTTATTGTTAAGGATTACAGTGTAATTTTGAAAATTTAATGATGACAGGCAGTTTTTTTTTCATTTGTTTGGGAAAACAATCTACAACAACAATACAACAAGTTAAAGTGATTTTAATTGTTATTATTTAATTTTAATTTTAGGTTTAATGTTTGTTGTTGTATAAGTTTAACATTGTGTTTCCTTATGTTTTATGTTTGTATCGCGATAATACATGTTGGTAAAATTTTTTTATAAAATTCTTTACATTGTTGGTGTTTGAGTGTTGTATATAGTTTGTCATGCCCAATCAATCATTCTCTAATTTGTTTCGTTTAATGAAACCCTTGTTGGTGGTCAGTGACAAAATGGAATTTGGACACAAAATGGAATTTTGACACAAAATTCATGTCATTAAATTTTACAATTTAATAGTGTAGATTGAAATAAATAAGTTATGTTCTACTCGGCAAAGATTTAAACAATCTTAGAAATTTGCAAGAGTAAAAAGTTGAGGTTCGACCAAAGTATTACTAAAATCCTACTTACTTATCAATAAAGAGATGAAAAAGTGAAAGAGACAATAAGACGGTATATGAACAAAATTATGATTTTGCTCGAAAAACATTAAAGGTTAGGTTTCACAGTTTCTTTAACAATTTTTGACGACTTCTTTCTCTTTTAATTGGTTCAACTAATTTTTAAAATAGTTAAAAGATGTAACCAAGCAGCAAAAAGTTTTTTTTCGTTTAAAAGCAGTTGACGTGAATTATCTTTGACTTCATAATTTTTGGTACTGCAAACTGTCATTTTGTAAATAACATGTCCTCCCAAATAAATAATTGATTTTCAGTTGAACTATGATGCTAGCAATTCACACAGAAGTTTATAAAGTAAGGGACACCTGTGTCCCGATATTTTCACTTATTTTTTATTTAAAATTAAATTACGGGAATTTTAAGAAACCGTGATTGAATAAGAAGTTCTTCGGGAGAGGAAAATCCTTAAACCATCAGTTGTGATAGTGCTAAAGGTCTAGACATATGTATGCTGTTGACAAATAAAGAAAAAACTGAAGTTCTCTGGTGACTGCGTAAAATTAACTGTAAAAATTAACCGCGAAAAATTTGGATCTGGCCTAAAAAACGATTGCATACTAGGATAAAAATGTAAAATAAGTCACTAAGGAGAATGTGTAACAGGTCAACTTGACTGACTGTTTGAAAACCCAGGCAATTATGACAGGTAAATTATTCTGTTAAGCTGGAAAAAATAACCATTCAACCCTGTATTAAAACCACCTTAACTACACTACTCTGCGATAAATTCTAATTTCCTAACAACCAAATCCAAATCGAACACAGCGCCATACTATTTTGTAACACATTAACTGTATAAGTCGCTCCAGTAACCGCAGAAGAACAAAATACAAGGTAAAAAACGCAAACGTATACTGAATCACTAAACCGTTACAAAATCAATATTATAGAAGTAAAAACACCTGCTACAAAAATTACAGTCACTGACGATGCGCCAAAAGTAAAACCAACCCAATTCCCATATATATCTCATTCAGTGTGTATTTGCCCATTCGCAATATCACTTTAAATAATTCAATTGGAAACCTTAAACTTGTACAGTACCTCTTGATATCATTTCACCAAAAAATACATTGGTTTTGGCTTCTCTTTTTTAACCTATCAATTCCCACGATGGGATTGACCTCACTTTAAATCGGTTGTTTGCCTGACTGTTTTTGGCATAGTTTTCATATTTAGATTGTAGATTGGCCCAAGAAGCAAACAAATTAGAAATATTTGGCACATGTCCATGACCCCAGTTTTATGGGTAAATATTTGGACTTTTAAGTGCAGCTTTGTAATTTATTTAACTTCATGTTCAACTGACTCTTGGTTATGTGCATTGCATTTTTTTTTTTAAATTTTACGATATAATGTTTAATTAATTCTGAAACTTGAATAAAATTTGACATAAATTGAATAATGGCATATAAAAAATCATTCGCATCATCATCTTTAATGTTGGTCGTAATAAAATTGTTAAGTTTAATCGTTAAAGTTTTAACGTTATAATTTCAAAAGGACATAACAATTTTTAATAAATTGCCATATTAATTATTTTCTGCTAACATTTAAATCAAATATCTGGCCATGGTAATTTCATATAAAGTTTATTGTGATTTTAATAGGTAATAAAGCTCCATCTTTAGTGATTTGAAAACACTAACCTGTTAAACGTGAACAGCCAACTGACAATATTTCTTCCATTTAGCTGAATATGTTGTCACAGCATATGTGACCCCCGCATTGAAAATGCATTAGGTTTCGGTTATAATTTTCTTCAGCTGATTCCCAGAAAATAATTATATTCTTCCCATGAAATTATGCAGATTTCCAGAATATTAAAATGTTAGAATTTTCTAAAAACAAACTCAACTGGCACTTTAAAACTCAGTTTTGAAAACTAATACTATATATTTGCAGTGCGTGTATATCAATAACATGTGCATCAACAACAAACAGATTAACATTTCAGACAATTTTCAAAAAATAAAAGTAAAGAAAAGCAAAATATAAATGGTACTGTAGGTGACGTAATTACTTACTAAGTAGAGCAGTTTACGAAATTGCGAAATCGCCCTTCCACTTCTTTTGAAGTTACATTTTACTATACTTAGAACACTAAGCGGTTCTCAGACAAATCAAAAGTTTGTGACTACATAGGTCCACTTTATCTAACCAACTTCTTCTTAAATTAAACAGGATTAGAAGTATTTGTATTTCACTAATTTTTATACAGGATCATCATGATACAATGCATCCAACTTACTTTTATACAGTGAAAATTTTTCTAACGCAAGAAATATTTTTAAAGTCCATTTACTTACTGTGTGCAACTTACTATAGCATCGAAGTATAACGTCCACGTTTAACTACTTTAAAGATTTAATTTAAGAGACCCACCATTTGGTAGTTGAATGTTTATTGTATTACACACACATAATTAACCTATACATATAACAGAATAACTTATGTAAATCATACTCGTAATTGCCAAATATGTATATACATATAATATGCAAATCATGTAAACGTATATAAATAAAATAATCTACACAATAAATTTAATTAGTTCAAAACTAAAATTACACATTATGTTGAATGCAAAAAACATGTATCATTAAAATTATGTAAATTAAAATATGTTGCTAAATTAAGCATAAAAATATACCTCTTTACACAATATCAGGTACTCGTATAAAAGCTCCTTTTCATTTACTGCATAATTTTGTTTTGTCTGTATCATAATGATAATCATAAATTATGTACATTTATGTGAATTTGAGATGAATCATCATCCGTTCGAAGTACGAATTTAAATTTACTATTATAGTAGTCATAAAACAGTAATTTACAGGCCATCGATCTGTATGTATTTCGTCGCGTGATTGGTGATTTCTTCACTTATGTATTCCATCCGTTGGTCCTTATGTAGGTTAATAACATTTTTTATACCAAGGAGCATTCACTTTTCCACGTAACATTTAATTTTGAAAAGATAATGTTATATTAATATTAGTTTTCTTAGTGCAGTCCAAAGTTGATTTTTCTGGCTTTAGCTTAATATGCCACTTTTTAATCCAGTTACTTACAAGATTCCTAGTCCTTTGCATATTTCAGGTTGCCTCTTCTAAGTTAGCTCCGAATATCTCGCTTGTGTTAGTCAAGTTGCTTGTTTAAAGTAAATACAATAGTAGTTCCAAGACGCTACCTTGGGGGAACCTCTGGTGATATTTGTTTAAGTTCGGAAACTTCTTCCTCATATTTAACCCTAATAAATCGGTTAGCAATATGGGATTTCAGAATTTTAAAGTATTCTGTTAGTAAGTTTCGATGCAATTTAAATTCTAACCTTAAGTGCCATACTTAATCGTAGACTTGAGCCACATCCAGAATTATTGTGGAACATATTTTTTAATTTTGAAATAATCAATGCTTAGGATGTTCTTGGTCCTGTGAACTAGTCCAATGGAAGAGTGATTTTTTCGAAATCCAAATTTATGAGGCGGTATGAAATGTTTTTCAAATATAATAAGCTTCTAGGCATCTAGGCTTCCTTCTCTTAGCCATGCAACTTTCGGCATATGCTGTGCCACCTCAGTTTGAGTTTCACAGATTTTAGTCTACCTATCGAGTATTTAATTGCATTACCATACCTGGCAGATACCTGCCATATTTGGTGGACTTTATTTGCCTCTTGGAGAGTTACCTGATGGAAATATACTCGATACGAGAACCAGTATCCGTATGAAGCCATTGATTTGTTGGAAAGCGTATTAGCAAATTCAAGGATTTGGCAAATATTGACATAAATTGGACCAAATCCACTTAAAATCAGACATTTATGAAAATTTGACATAATCATTAATTCTAAACTATCTTAACCGTTTTGCTTATGCTGTTATACTTGCAAAATATCCATTTTCGTGAAATAATCAAAACAATAAGTAGTTTTAGCTTTTAGATTTTGAAACTAATAAAAGTTTTACAAGATATTTCAACGCAAAGTCATCCAATTGATAGAAACATACGCTAACTTTAAATACTCAAACATCTGAAGAAGAGACTTAAAAGAAACTTAATCAAACTATTCAGTGGACTTAACTGATAATTTGCTTATAATTTTCTCATGTATAGATTGGGTTTTTATTTTAGAGTTCACCAGTTTCTGTGAGTGCATAAACATAAATTACTTCCATGTATGGATTGGGATTTTCCGAGGTCTCCTCCACTATAAGTACAAGGAATTTTCAATATTTTGGCACTGTTATAGTTTTAACATTTTATCTTTTCTATAAGTTATCATATTCGTGTTGATGTATTTATTGAGTTATATAAACGTCCTCGACCACATATGCTATATTTTTCATTAAAAAGCTCAAAAAGCACAAATCAAAATTTCAAATTACGTTGCGATTTAATCTCTCTAGAGATTTGCTCATTTAAAACTTTGCTGAACAACAAAAAATCTGCTAAAATATTGCAAAACATGTCTAACATATATTTTCCCAGGATTTCATTTTTAATTTCATCAAGAAAATGCTTTTTCGATCCACCAAATAAAAAATAAAACGTTAAAAGTTTAACTTTGCGGAAAATTGTATTTATATAAATTTGTTGTTTTGTTAGCAACGGTAAATTATCAAAATAAAATAAAGAAAAGTTTTTTCATTTATTTCGAAATTTAAAAAAAAAAAAAATTATAAACTTTTCCGAATTTATACACAATTTAAATTATTGTATTTTTGTCATCGTTTGAACATAAATAAGCATACGACAAAGTTTCACCATTCGATTTTGTATTGTAAATTATTTGGTATAACATATCCCGATATACCAAATACAAAAAGCTCGCGAAGTTCAATAAACCGAAATTAATTTGTTGTCTTTGTTTTTTTCTAGTTCTGAAACACCAAAGCTTACACACACATCTACAAAATAAGGCTACAAAGTGCACATTTTTTTGAACGGGGTAGTAAACAAAAAACAAAATTAATAAAATGGACAAACGATCATCGATCGATTCACAAAAGCGGATTCAAATCGAAAAAGCACACAATTTTATGCGACAGTATCGTGATCCAGAATCGAGAGAGTTGAGAAAGTTGTCGGCTAATCAATTTATGGATGTGTGGAGTCATTATGATCGTGATGGTAAGTTATTCATTTTTTTTTGTAATAGAACAATTTTTAGGCTAAAAATGTTAATAATAAAACGGAAAAGAACTCAAACTCAGATAGTACATGATTGAAATGAGACTGTGAAATTTATTCCAAAAATCGAAAATTTCCAAAGTTTCATGTAAACTTGACATATCAAATTTTGTTATTAAGCTTAATTGATGCTGAATTGCACAATACTACTAAATAAAAATTAAATTGTTTCTTCCAGGTAACGGTTACATAGAAGGCTCTGAACTTGATGGCTTCCTCCGTGAATTTGTCTCGAGTGCAAACCCATCTGAATGTGACCCAGAGGTAAGTAAATTTTACCCACGACCACCAATCGATTTAAACCAAACGATTTTTTTCCGATTCAATTATATATATAGGCCGTTACCGATGCCACACTAGAAGAATTGAAATCATGTTTTATGGAAGCATATGACGATAACCAAGATGGAAAAATTGATATTCGAGAGGTTTGTTTGCAAAATGTTGATAAGAAATCCGAAAATTTATTATGACAAGGGTTAACATAACATAACATTTTTTTTTCTAATTTTTTTTATACCAAAAACTCTAACCTAACAACAACAATAACATAAATACCATTGGGAAAATTTAGCTTGCCCAACTGCTACCAATGGAAGAGAATTTTTTACTTTTATTTAGATTCGATAATCCACTTGAGTCAAGTGTTGAATTTATGAAGGTACGTTTGGTGTAATTTAAAATAATTTTCATGCTAAATTGTTAATTGGATTAACATTTTGTTTTCTTTAAAGATTTGGCGTGAATACGATACCGACAATAGTGGATATATTGAGGCGGATGAGTTGAAAAACTTTTTACGGGATTTATTGAAGGAGGCAAAAAAAATTAATGACGTTTCAGAAGATAAACTTATCGAGTACACAGATACAATGTTGCAAGTGTTTGATGCAAATAAAGATGGCAAATTACAGTTATCCGAAATGGCAAAGTAAATTATCGACATACTAGTAGGCTTTTCCAGTTTTATTGATTCATTTTTTTTTTTTTACAAATTTCTAGACTCCTTCCGGTCAAAGAGAATTTCCTGTGTCGCCAAGTGTTTAAGGTAAATATATTAATAAACTTTAAATTAATTAAATAATCAAATCACGTTTTTGAGTTGATTTGTTTTTGTTTTTTGTAACACCAACAACAACAAGTTTTTATTTTTGCAGCACAATCGCAATTTTTGTATTTTTTTTCTGTATAAATTGTGCTTAATTTGATTTGATTTGATTCATTTTTTGGTTTGATTCATTCATTTTTTATTTTTTATTTATTTTTTGTAATTTTACGCTCCATGTAATTAAAGCTAAAACTGCTCTTTTGTAATATAAATAAACTAATTTATTAATTAAACATCTAAATAATCAATTAAATTAACTAAAAATTAAAAAATTGGATTGATATACGTTAAGGTAAATTATATGAGTTTACTTTTGCATAGTAGAGCCTTGAATGGTATAAAAATTGGTTTTGGCTTTGTGCGTTCATTAAGTATGTACTAAAATTGTTAGATTTTCTAACGTTTTGCACTATACTTTCTCATATATCAAGGTTCTACTGTACAATAAAATGATAAGCCAAACTAATTTCAACAACTAAAAAGCTTAATAACCGTGCATCATTTTTAACTAAATCAAATTATAATCACCTAACAACCTAACCTAGTTTTACAAAATAGCTGAACACATTTTTTTAAATAACTATAATATTTTCCATTTCTATTCTACATCACAATTTCATTTTTTAAATTAAATTTAATTTTGATTATTATTTTAATTAAATCAATAATATATGAAATCATAAATTGAATATATGGAACTGGAAGTCATCATAAAATTTTACGATTTAAAATTAATTATTTTGAAAAGCCCAATTTTTAATTGCAAATTAATTTTCCAAGCTTATAATATGGGGCTTATTGGAAAAATGTGTTAATGAAAATTCAGAAAATATAACCGAAAAGCGCCATTTGTAGTGGCCTCTCTCACTTTAAATTAACGCCAAAATACTTTTTTTTTAAATGTTTCAAAATCTTTTCTGGAAAAAAATTCTGAGCCTTATCTATATGGCACAATCTAGATCGCATCATGAAGCCACTTGATAGCATCATGAAAGTGCCAATGAATTCAAAGCAGCGAAAGACCTCACCACAATGTCACCATATTGCACTGCATGAGAAATACGGAAATAGTTGGAGAATAAAGGGCTCCCGTTTGCAGGCACTGTATTATTGACCACGCACCCGAACACTTGCCAGATTTATACCATCTAATTGTATTTTTGCGTCCCAATACAATCTGTCTAATCCAACCACTTGATCAGGATATAATAGTGACGTTAAAACCTATTTTAGATGCGTTGGGTATAATACACTTATTTGAGCCTATAACTGAAAAAATGATTATCACTATGGCTATTTCTGAAGTTAGGCAATAAACCCTAAATTAATGTTTGTGTAGTTAAGGAAACGGATCCGCTTGTTGTTTAACTAGTAGTGAATGAAATACATGTGACAAATCCAATTTGATTTTTTTTACCTGAATTGGTGATATGAAGGTTTAGGATTTTTTGAGAATAAATAGTTTTATCTATGCGAAAATACCGCCATGGTTAAAAAATTTTTAAAATTTATTTTTATCGACTATTAAAGCTGTTGAAGCAATCCTTCATTATATATATACTCAGTGTATTATTTTACACGGTGTATTATTGGTAAGCACCTACCGCAATTTTTTCTTAAAATTATTGAAAATGTGAAACAGAAATTCACTGGAGTTTGCCAAAAATACACTGGGCTAACAAAAAAGCTGGGCTTAGAGCAATAATAAATAATCGCCTCTCCGAGTGTTAAATCAGCACCAGGCTTAGGATGAGTTATTTTAGCGGCCCATTATGGAGCTATCGTTCTTAAACTAATTAAGAAAATGTTAAACTTTACCCACCTATAATTGATTGTTTGTCATACTAGATCTGAAATTCCACTAACGATATCGCCTTGAATGTTTTTAGGTAACATATAGTTGAATTTTTTGGTTAGCTGCTCACCCATATTCCACGAATTTGTTTATCAGGTTGTTTGGCCCTTACGAGGCCTATTTATACATAGCACAAGTTATTTATGCGGATATTTAATTAACCAAACCTTTATTAATTGCGTCATTCAAAAACATTTCCTCATTGGTCACGAAGTTGAGTGTTTTTATCAAATATCAGCTTCATGCGCCATGATAATATCAATAGCCCCACTCGCTTGTAAAAGTATTACAATGGGTCAGAAATCGCACCGGGTTCGAGCTGCGTAGTTCGAGAGATTACATTTCGTAATCGCATTTACTTATTTTTTTAAATCAAAAAAACCATCCTGGGGTTTTGCTTAATTGTAGAAAATTGAAAATAGGGCAAGGTATGTTGCAGCCAATTTATTACATAAATTGGATTAAGAAACGTCATCAACTGTCAATTCTAAAGATAGTTTAAATACAGTAGTGACAGAGAAGACATTTTCGTACAATGTTAATGTGTTGAACGGAGCTGCGGTACGAATTAGATTCATTTGCTTTATTTTATAGAGTTTACCTTTGAAAAAGTACCCGCCCTTCCTATAGTCTCTCTTATATAGTGGAATAATAGTAAAAATTCTGCTTTCAATAGATCATGTCGGACTGTCAAGATTATACTACAAACGAAAATGCTGTCATCTTATGGAAAGTGGTTTGTATTACACGTATGCCCTAGTGCATTGATTTTGCCGCTTGTGGTCTATCAAAGTGACAAATGAACAAAATATTTCGTGAATAGAGTGTGCGAATAATTCTATTATTCGTTAGGTTTAGTGTTTTTGTAATTATTGTTGATTTGTATTTTCTGTCTTCTGTTTGACACGACATGTTTGAAGAACAATATAAAAAAAACCTACTGGCAATGATTGGTATTATATACTTTGATCGTGCTGCGTCTTTCGGAAAACATAGCATACTAAATACTTTGATCGTGGCGCCTCTGTCGGAAAACGTGATCCATTATAGTTTTAGCGATAATAAAATATAGAACAAATAATAAGTATGTGTGATAGAGAAATATCCGAAAATCAATAAAGGCAAACAAATCTAGTATATTCAGAACCGCGAGTTGTTAATCAAATATCAATCATCACTATACGATCGGTGCACCAATTAATATTGGTGTGTGATTGTGTTCGCGAATTGGGATTTTTTTGAAACATTTTTGATTGAAGGTTAAATTATTTGCCGTATTTTATTAGGCTATTCAAATTGTAGATAGAGGATAGTTCTGGGTAAGGATGGTTTAGATAAAATCGTAGGGACAAAATTACACATAACCGTAGAGTGCATTTCTAGATTATTGTTTATGTAAACAATTCGTGAAAACATATCCAACTTCAATTGAGCTTATGGTGTTTATGTGAAATTAGAAGACGCTGTAACTGGTGATATTCCTTCTTTTTTTTTTTGAACTTTTAATGACATGTTAAAAAACCATTATCTTTTGTTAATGTTCTTCAAAATTGGTAAAAAAAAGGATGCTCCCAAAATTAAATTACTTCCGGCCCATATATTCAATTTGTGATGTATTTAACGATTATATATTTAACGATATAGTATATATCATGTATATATATATATATATATATATATATATATATATATATATATATAATGTATATATATTATATAATGTATATATATTATTATATATATATATAATGTATATATATATATATATATATATATATATATATATATATATATATATATATATATAATACTAATACTAATTTAAATAAATAAAACTATTAAATAATACAATTTATAAATTGGTGATAAAAATATTTAAATTTTATCATCGATTTATTACAATGTTGTTAATTGAATTTATAAATAATAAAAATAAAAATAAAAAATTCTATTATTCGTATAAAGTATTAGGTAGATAAACATTTTATCTAATCGGATTAGAAACGGATTTACATAAAAACAATCTTTTGTTGTTACATTTTTATGATTCGATTATAGAAAATTTCCATTTTCATTTTTGTTGCTGTTGAAAATTCAAATAACGACTTAAATAAATAAATAAATAAATAAAAATAGTTGAAACAAATAAAATAAAATTTTAATTTAGTTAAAAGTTTTATGTGTACCAAATATTTTTAAAACATATTTTTTTAAGTAGATTATGTATTGCATTTTAGATAGTGTAGATTTTTTAGTCATATTATGTAATATTAGATATATTATCGTCTCCTTGTAGAGTTTTAGTTTTAGAGAAATTCATATACAGTAGGCAATTTTTTAGAATTAGAAAATGCTACAAACTGTAACACTGCGGGTGGCACAAATTATGTGAGACAAAAATAATATAAACCTTGGTGCTCATATCTCAGCTAGGTTCAATGCTGCGGACTAAAATTGCGGAGTTATATTTTATTAGAATGAAGACAAACTTCAGTCACAACGATGATGGACAGTATTGTCAAAGAATGTTTTGATTAGTCTTGTATCTTTATAATTTCGCAATCGTGTGCTAGTTATTTATTTATAAAATAAACGGTTGTGATTCAAAAAATTTAATGATATAAATTACACCTTTAAATGGCACTTACGGACATGCTAAGGTAGTAAGAATTCAGTTAAATAGTTCATCGATGGTTTAAATTTAGTTTATGGTTCAAAAGATAACTGCCTCTTTAACTATCTTGGCCTTATTACGTTTTAAAAGTAGTTAATCATATTAAAGTTCTGGGATAGACCCTCCTTAGTGACACCGTTGGAGGACACTTGCAACTTTTAAACTGCATATAAACGTATACATCACCAAATAATGAGTAGTTTGACCTCAGAGGTGTCCAACGACAAGAAAAACTATAACCATAAGCAAATATCTGATACAAATAGAAATATTACATTCAGTGTCATACGTGCACTTGTTGAAAAAACTATGTGTATTTAACGTGATTGTGGCTCTGATGATTTTGATGAAATGCATACTAGATCTGGCAAATATCAATCCAATTTATGAGAAAATTTCACACAAACTAGTGATCAAATTGGGAAAGAATGTAGTACTGTGATAAACATATTCTTGCTCATAAAATACATAAAAGCAATTAGATTACTTATAATAGAGACTGCATCTGTACGAGTGATGTACCGAGCGCATGAAAACTAAATTATGGTTGGCTTCTTTGTGTAGTTTGAAATACCCGAAAGTTTTCCGGAACTGGGCACTTCTGGACCATAAGCAGGGTATAATTTTTTTAGCATTTCGTAGAAGTCACAACGTAATTGATTTACTTTGAGAAGGATGTTGGAACATTTAATGTACTTTTCAACATTAAATTGTAGGTTAGAGCTCATCTTATTTAACTCGGTGCTGGCATACCTTTTTTAATAAAACTTGTACACGGTGATGATAAAACCCGTTGTTTAATTTAGATTTTTTTTAATTTAGCACCTTTAATACATTCACAAAAATAACCAAGCTTCTATCTATAGTGATGTTTGTTGAACAAAATTGTACCCAAGATAAGTATACCAAACCAGGTTTTTTGGATCGTTTATTCTATTATATAACCGCATATATGCTAGAAATATTCAAATTAACTTCATAAATCAATAAACTTTGACCCCATAAAAATAATTTATAAACCATAAAATTTAATCATAAACTACCCACACATGAATATATAATATATTTAATTATAATTAACAGAAAATTTATAAATAATTATGGATTAAATAATAAATCCACTTAATTTGCAAAAAACTAATTTTTGTTAAGTCATACCCAGTTAACCCGTACATAATATTGAAATTTATCTGTTGCATAAAATTTATTCTCATAAAATTTATCACTGGCAAAATATAGGGGATCCCATTAAGGGTGCTTGAAAATAATAACCATATGAAGAAAATATGAAATCCTAAAATTTGAACGGCCCATTTGGAAAACCTTGTCAAACAAATAGTTGCGTATTTTTTATTTGTAGCATTCAAATTTTTTAACAATAGCATCAAAATATTTATTAAAATAACATAAAATATGCTGTCCAATTTATCATATAAACCGACACTGAGAGTGTGCAGTATTAAATCATGTTATGTTGTTGCTGCTGAAAATGTTACCATTAAAAAACATAATATTTATCGAGGAATTTTATGTATTTTTATGCAAAGTGTTGGATAGATTTATTTATATTTATTTTACTAATTGAGGTGATTGATATAATCTCAATCGGATTATCTCAATTTATTTATTTTTTGTCAGTAAACGTTTTTTGCAATTAAAATTAAAAATATACAAAATAAATGAGATGGAGATAAATTCAGAGGGGATTATGTTTAGTGATTACTGTCGCATTTAATCAGTTCATAATTAAAAAAATAGTTTCGGCTCGGTACCCAACCTGTCATTTATTTGTATTCCAAAATTAAATTGAAAAAAGTAACGATTGCTGGAGGAATCAAATCTAAACATTTTGGAAAATATTAACAAAACTCATATAAATGAGTATGTTTCATGTTAAAAGGCCTTTTCCGAAACCAAAACCTTTTTATTAATTCTAGTACCTTTTTACTCAATCATTTGAATGGGGGAAAAAAATCCCAATAGGGTAATCACATTTAAGCCTACCACAAGCTTACTACAGAGAACTTTGATTTATACTTAGAGCGGTTTTTGTTGATTTCATCACTAAAACGATACAATAAGTTCGCATAATACGTGCCGTTGATTGTTTTTACTTTCTTAACATTAGCAATGAAAATTATTCCACGCGAACTGCCATCGCCTCCCAATTTCAAGGGGGGAGCGATTTAAAAAGAAATCACTTGATTTCGATCGAGTTGACAGTAAATATAGATATGCTCTCATATTGGAGTGCAATACAGGTTAGCTACAACAATGCAGGGTGTAATAAAAAATACAATCTTCCGTTTGTCTGGTAATTGTTATGCAACTCGTTTGAATATAAAATATGTAACGTTTTACGATATCGGTGAAGCTGAAACCCGGCTCTCTTTTAGTTTTGTTGCAAAGACAAAGTCCGTCTGGTTTGTGATTTGTTTTACTTTACAGATAAAACAAACAAAGCTACTCCGAACACTGAACACCGAAAACCGAAAACATGATGATACGTCTAGTAAAACTGTTAAGTTAAAAATGAGCTGGAAAATTATGCCACTAATCAAACATTTCAAAAAAGCAGTAAATACATGACAGTTCTCATAAAAAATGTGAAATTTATGGCACACGTCGAAATTCATTATGACTATAGCACATGAAAACTGATGCAAAAGGTATCGCTCACCTATGTTTAGGCATTTTGTGCTGCCTCGTTTATCTCATACTCTAAAAACCTTCTTTGCAAATAACGTAAGTGTGTGTTTTATATCTTGAAGCAGGTCATCATTGGCTGATCACTTTTAGTTAGTGGTTCAGTCGTGCGATTTTATCGCTCACAAATCTGTTGAATCTCAGTGTTCAAAGCTATTTAAGGCATCAATGTGACCTCAATTTGAAATTTTAGTCATAACACATATATCACGTATGAAATAAATAAGTATTTTGCCAATATTTTCGATACCTCACCTAACTTTTATAAAAAAAAGTAGAGAGGTAGACGACGATATATGTTATCAAAGCATCAAACGAAATTAAGCAAATTGTAAAAAGGAAAATTTGAATACGAAAATTTACAAGTACAGATGTACAAAGAATTTCCAAATTGAATTACGGAATATCGTTCTAAAGATATTATTCAAGGTTTAGAATATCTCATCTGAATATTGGGTTTTTAAGAGAAAATTTGATTTTATTATTCAAGAAGGGTTTGATTAAAACCATAAGTGTATCTACATTCTACTTTAGACTGATTACAATCAATAAACGCCATTGTATATACTATACATCGTCGTGAAAAGAACATAACCGTATTTCAATTTCATCGTCACTATTATGCATCATAAATTTTCCATTCGAACACCGAACGTTATTTTCATGAATTTTATTGAAAAATGAAATTTTCATTGATTGCACCTGGACAAAATAAATGTTACAACAAGAAAATTATTTAACATTTCAATTTGTACGAGGATAGAGTAAAAATTTGTAAGAAAAATTATTTTTGGGAAATTACAGGTGTCATTGGCATACACTAGAATGCTAAATGATATATCAATTTGCAATAAAAATTGATTGTAATCTGTTGAAAGGTATACAAGTTTTATGGTTGAATTTATTAAACCAGAAAACGTTTTGATGCAAATCGATTTATACGCCACATAATCTACCGTTAAATCCAAAATAGTCCGCAGTAAATCATATTTTTATGGTTTCCGACGCCTACGTACCGGAATATCAGCATAAAAAAGTAGAAGAAAAATTATAAAAAAAAGTCATAAAATTCATTTGATTTGATTTTATATATGTTGAAGTCGTTAGGCACAGTACAGTAAAAACATAATATCATAAAATCATATAATTTTGGGATCATCAGTCAAAAATTGATTTTCTAGTAGATAAATCACAAATTTAGGGTCATAAATTTATCGCTATATCGCAATTGCAATACATACATTATTATAGAATCAGCTAAAAAATTTTAATTTATTTGTTTTACTCTAAATTAAACTAAATTAAATTATTAATTTTAATTAACATTTTTAAAGCACCAACAATTTATTTTTTTAAATTTTTTTTCTATATTTTCTCCAATTAAAAACTTACAATTTACACAACAATTTTCCAAAAACAAACAAAAACCTCTATGCCGAAATACCTGTACTATGTATGCTCTGTAAATGCAAACTGACCTAAAAAAAAAATTCTATATCGACTGTGAATGTTTTTTTATTTCTATATATAAACTATTAAAATATCATAAATTCTGAATAAAATTGCAAAATGAATTTGCAAAAAAAAATTCATTTATACAAAATTGAAAATAAAAACCCCCGAAGGAAGGCATTGAAGTAAGTATCGATTCGATTTTGAATGGCTCGTTTTGCTTAGTTTGTTGTATGCGCTTAAATTTTATTCTAAATTACATTTTTTCAAATTTTGCATGCTTTGTTCTAGATCTAGTTAAATAAATAAAATAAATTTACGATTATTATATTCATTTTCAACCGGAGGAGACGTGCAATTTATTTTGTCGAGGAATTACTCTGTACAAAGAAACTTAATTTCTGTTTAAGCTTTTCGTCAAATTTTATTACTTTGCAGATGAAATGAAATGGATCCGCAGAGAATATTGACTATAGCTGAACTATAATATTAAGAAATTGTTTAAATTAGCCATAGATTCTGTCACAAAATTTTCGTGACAACTAGTCTGACATATTGAAATTCCGATATTCCTTCAAATATCTGGGTGTGTTATACCCTTGATAATTTCATTTCTTGCTTATATTTATGTCTGTCATTAAATCCGATATAATTTAGTGCTTAATTTTAATAATATCTTAGATCTTGGTAAGTGCTACCACCAATTTATTTTTATATTTTGTGCCCTTAAAAGATCGACCTTAAAACATTACTGATCTGATTAGGTCTAGCTCATAAATCCATAAAAGGTACCCGGATTGTGTCAATAAAACGAAAACGGTTTAATTTTATTCCCCGATATTTATTGTACTCTCTTCAAAATAACCTCCATCGTAAGCAATGCACATGTTCCAAAGCTTCTTCCAATCTTTAAAACATTCTTCATAGGTCGATTTTGGAATTGCCTTCAGCTCGTTTGGCGAATTCTCCCTTATCGTCTCAATCGTATTAAAACGCTTTCCGCAAAGTGGTAACTTGAATC
This sequence comes from Tipula confusa, assembly GCA_963556175.1. Lineage (NCBI taxonomy): Eukaryota > Metazoa > Arthropoda > Insecta > Diptera > Tipulidae > Tipula > Tipula confusa. The sequence continues at coordinate 3,604,110 of OY744476.1, forward strand.
GTGAGAACATAAACAAGTCACAAGGGGACCCCACTGAGATGTGTGAGCTAGTGCATTATCATTGTGAAGAAAGTACGAGTTATTTCTTCACAGTTCCGACCTCTTGCGATGAAGATTCTCCCTTAAACGCTTCAACACTCACATAATACTTCCTTTTTACTTTTTGGCCTTGCGGAAGGAATTCAGAAAAACCGCACTACGGCAATGAAAGAAAACAGTCAACATAACCTTGATTTTGGATCGAACTTGTCGTTGTTTTTTGGGTTTTAGCTCGTCTGAGAAACGCCATTCCATTGATTGTTGGTTATTTTGATGTCATATTCATAGACATTTGTCTCATCACCGGTAATAAAGCCTTCGAAAACATTTTGGCCCAAAGAAAGCATTTCTTTAACGACTGCAATGCGATGCTGTATTTCTGTAAAAAATTAAGTACTCTCGATACAAGCCCAAAACATCGTTTTATATAACGCTCCGCACCGATCCGAATGAGACACCAAGCGTGGCTGTTATCCTCCTGATGCTCAGACAACGATCTTTAAGTACATTCTTCTTAACTTTTTCGATGTTTTTGATGTACGCTTGGAACTCTTTGTTTGCTTGTGTTTCCAACATTGTCGAGTCCCCGTAGTTACATTTAACTTTTTCAACACTTCCGCACATATATGATAGTGTGTTTAAAATCCAAAATGGCATGGCACAATTTTTGTTCAACTAAACTCGACATAGCGAAATTCGCAGAGTTCACAAGCTCGAAACAGAACAAGACCGACAGCGTCAGGCGTTGACGCCTGTCAAAAAAAAAATATACAAAAAACAGAACGATCGACGGTAATTACCAAAACTAGAAACGTTTTAGAGTAGATCAAAACCAACAGCTTTTACAAAGAGAAAATGAGCCACAAATTTTTATGAGGTACTACTTTTTAGAACTTATAGTTCAAGACTCTAACAAAATCTGATTTACTTCATAGCAGTGTCCCGTTTTATTATTGTTGAATTATTACCATTTGGAAGTTCAATAGATCATTTGTCTACACAAAAGAACTACATGGTGAATCCCAATGGTTAAAACCCTCAAATTACAGGGTTGTAATACTTCTTAGGTTTGAACTAAATCATCTAAACTTTTCGGTTCTTCAAAACACACAGCTACACCAAAAAATGTACTACTATCAACTAATACAAACTCACTTTAACTTTAGTCAACTTTTAGTTTACACAGTTGTGTTAACAATAAAGAAGTTACACAAATGTGTAGACTTCATGTCCGGTTAAGCATGTATAATAATTATTACAAACCAAAAATAGAATTTATCTTATTTTACTGATTGTATATTGACCTTTACAAATATTTATAAAAAAAATTAAACTGTATGACAGTTCCAAATCAACCTACACAATTGTGTGAGTTGGTACATAATTATGTTAAATTTTGATTTGGTTGAAAAAGGAACACAAATGTGTGAGTACCTCGATAAAGTAAACAAATGTTTGTCAGTACATTTGTGTACACGTCATGGAGAGAAAACGATGTAACTTTTTTGTTATCGTAAATATTTGATCTGACATCTTTAGTAATATGTAAAATATTGGCTTGTGTATCATGTGATATGGTCCCAATTACTTTGTATGATGATTCAAACTTAGCTTAATACATAGTAAAATTTTGAATGGTCAATCAAATTCCAATTTCCCTTCCTTTTTATTTTTCTATCTTGGTATCTTCCTATCTTCTTTTCTTTATATTTTTCCATCTTCCTATGTTTCTATATTCTTATCTTCCTATCTCTCCTTATCTCTCTTATTTCTACTTTCACATGTCATAAATGTGCTGCGTTTGGGTTATACATTTTGTTATTGAAAGCTTTGCGGAAAGATTTTCTTTACATTTGCTTTACAGTTACATAAATGAAATCCAGAAGTATTTTTAATTGTGCTTAGTGCATTTTTGATTCTGCAGAATACGTGAATTGTAAATTTTTAGCTCCTAAAAAACGGAAATTACGAGCTCCCTACTAAACGTTTTAATGGAATAGACAAGTGAAAGGCTTTTGTGGTACTTCATTTATTGACGTCTCATTTGATGATGTCATATAAAGGTTTCACTGTCACCCAAATGTTATCGTTCTCAAAAAGCCATTCATCGAACATTGGTTCTCTTCTATGGAGATTTATGGCGAAACATATGCCGCAAAAAATGGTTGTTTAGCTTGACGTCTGGAAATAAATATATCCGTACGCATGCTCAAATTGTGGTCCAAATGAGGAATCGAGAGGTTTGCGTGATCACCTAAACATTTGTGAATGGTAGTGATATTCTATTCTAATTAACTACAAAGAAGCTATTTGACTTAAGCCTTTCGACAATTGCAATTGTCACGTTGATTTCTATCAGTTGTGATGCGTAAATCTTTCTCGAATCGAGCACTGTAAATAATTATGTCAAGTCAGACGTATTACCAGGTAAAAAAATTATAAAATTTGGACTTTTCAATTGGAAATCTATATATCAGTATGGTTCGGGCTTTAAACGTTACAGACGATAATCCATCAAATCGATCAAGTCGATTTTGTCTTTTAGCTAAAATCAAAACGTTATCATTTTACCATATGTGGAATGTAGCACCCATTATTAAGCCGTTTTCGTGCGTTTTGAAACATTACCTCAATCTCCGGCCATTGTTTTGTTGAATTTGCGTGGAAGGTGCAAATTCTCTAACTCCAAAAAACTTTTTTAACTTTTTGTTAATGTGACTCATTAAAATTATTTCAGCCGAGCAGCTTCATTTGTCTTTTCTTAGATAAATCTAAATTTCATTCAAGAAATTTGCAGTGTCCAGAAAATTAGTGGTGATATTCCCATTAAGCAAGTAAAGTTTATGTAATAAATCGAAGCTTCAGAAAATCATCAACTCGAAATTTTGTGATTAGCAAATGATGATTTAGCTATGACACTTTGAAGTTTATGCCACAAATCGAACATTTCAAACTGTAAAATGACGCCACAAGGAAAACAATTCAGTTAGCAGTAAACCGTACTAAAATCTCAGGTTTAAACTTGAGACACAAATAATCACATTAACACTAAATGAACTCTTAAATCCAATTTTGATAACCACAATGATTAAGTATCATATATTAGTACCCATTCTAAATTTAAACCAATTACTTAAAAAAATCCATCGAAATAAAATGTTAAAATTTCCCAAAATTCCAAAGAAATTGAAAGACATAGATATAGCAAACACGAAGATACACGCACGCACAAATAACTTAAATAAAATAAATTGTCTGCAAACGAAAATGATAAATTAATCCAGACAACCCACATACAAAATGGTAGTTCGACTGCTCGAGTCCCAAATGTATTTCGTTCAATTGAATTAAAATTTGGAAAAAACACAAAAAAAAAATTAAGAGAAAAACGAACGAAATTATTGCGACAGTTTGTTGACATCGAATTGTACAAAAAGAATAATGTATCGAATAAATTCGTTGAAAGATTTACGAGGGGTATACAATGTAATTTTTGTAAAAATTATTCGATTCGTTGTTGTAAGTTTGCGTGTTTATTCTAATAGTTTTGATGGTTTAACATCAATTTACGTTGTACATACCAATTTTCACTGAAAACTACTTTACACTCGTATAAACTCATGTTTTGGCTACTGTACACGAGCCAACGGAACAAATCAATTAGACGTCATAAACAAACTGCGATTGCATGACGAAAAAGCTTCAAAATTGTTATGTTTAAATTAATAAAATGCTTTCATTTTGAAGAGCAGCGGGAAATCAATTTATACACTCGTGTTTACAGTGAAGGAAACAGAATCAAAAAAAGAATTCGATTTTTCAATTATATACGCGCGCCAGACCAACCATACACATTATACGAATAACAATAAATCACCCCTAACCACTCGTTTGTCTTATATTCTGTTCGTAGTAGGGTTAAGAAATTCTCCTAAAGCACCATTACTCATGCTACTAGTATATACGATGGATTTTTGGCACAACATAAACTATAGACTTGTTGAATATTTACGATGACTATATATTTAAATAACAGTATGACAATATTTGCCTAATGCTAACAGCCGAGTAGTTTTATTCCACCAAAACCACGTTACATAGTTATAATCCCATTCCAAAATAATTCCACTATTTGGTTTCCAAATAGACATATGATATCGATTTAGTATTTTGTGATACCGTGTTTGAGGCGAACAACACATAATGTTCAACAATTTTATCTGGTCATGGTTTATATTAGAAAACAAGTGAGCAAACTGATGTTGGACCGGAAACGTCTCGGCCAGTTCGTATGGGTGGGCTTTGCATCTTCCAAATAGTATGTGCAATTGTTTCGTAACATTGTAAAGTAGGACGTTAAAAGATAACTGTAGAATAGACGGATGTACTTTAACAGATGCCGAGCAAAAGATTTATTGATAATCCTAAATATCAATAATATCTGCAATTCCTATAATACCTGGAAAAAGGACATCTCTTGCACATTAATCGATTTTAGATAGTTCATCATACGTTTAAAGGTCCGCAACATCCCAAATAAATTTTCAAATACAAGACTTTATAATATAACTTTAAGTTTTCGATTAATGATTACGTCATTTTAATTTGGAACTTTTTCCTTTCGTCTAAAAGAATGTCATATTATAAATTGATATTTTGGTCATAGTAATTTGAATCATGTTTTCTGATAAGGGTTTGTCAAAAACCCTCCAAAGTGGCAATTTCTTTACATTCTTTTGATATAAATATCAAGTGGCCATTGCATTGCTTTACAAATAGAGCCAAAAGGCAGTTTCAAACGGTGTTTCTTTCAAATAACGGGAATAAATAATGTTATCAGAAATAAAACAGAGTGAGAGTTAAATACTGACATTCTCCTTTATCATTTTAAATATTATTGTATTGAGAAATCATTTTTATCAAGAGCTATAAAGGGCTGTAAAAACCGTAAAGCGAAACAGAGGAGTAAACTAATTCCGTACTGCTATTAACTGTAGCAACATATTTTATTTAATTGACTAAATAAACATTTATAAAATTTAAATTTTTTCACTAGACAAAATTTTTTTTTTAAATAAATTGACTAAAAAAATATTCAAAAAATTTAATTGAAGAACTGGTAAAAAAGCTGAGGTACTTTATTTTTGACATGATGATATTTTTTATGCCTATACACTTTCTTTTACAAGGAAAGTCTCATTTTGTTTGATTTTTCTATTCGTTGGCCAGCTCTGCGGACTGTGTTTGAAAAGTTTCATCTCAAGCTCAATATTGACTAAAATCCCTTCCAAAACTAGACTATACAAAAATCTAAATGGAGATTTCTATATAAGGACAAACAAGGGGATTGTCAGTTGTCTTTTTCCTAGCAACGTCAGTTTTGTGGTTTCAGTTTGTATTTTTTTGCTTAGGTGTTGGTTTAATTTTACTACAGCTAGAGTATGGTTTGAGTTATATAAGGTAGTTGTAAGGTTTGACTGGCCTGGTATTTTCTGAAATTTTTGTTACCTCGACTTTCAAACATTCGCACATTCTGTTGTGTCCACATATTACCGCGACATAGTAAAAAAATTCAATTATTCAACACCCTGTACGACGTAATTGCAACAGAATAATTTTTATTTTATTCCCTATTTGTACAATTACTGTACCGTAGTTCGTTAGCGTCTTTTGTTCGGTCGAGCGTATTCAACTGAGAAATCCTGTTTATTTCTGTATATTATGGTAATGAGTGGTGAACTGGTAAACACTCTGGTTGCGAATGAATAAAATAAATTAAATTAAATTTTAATTAAGAAAAGTAAAATAAACTTTCTTATGTTATAAAAAAAACTAAGCTTTTTTCTAAATACGGTAATGCTAAAGTTTTTTTTTTTAAATTTTTGTTGGGTTTGTATGAATATATTATTGCACAATTGAATATTTATGTACTGGTAGTCTGGTACTTAGATAGAAAAATAAATTAACGTTCTTAATTAAATTTTAAATTTTAATTGAATTTTTTTTTATTTCGTTTTTATACGTTCAGTTTGTTTAGGTTATTTGTTAATTTTATTTTTAATTTTTTTTTTTAAATTATTGTTAATTTTATTTATCAATTTAAATATTAAAAATAAATTTATTTCAATTAAATTTGAAAATGAAAAATAAAAACTTCAAATGTAAAATTATATTTTTTCTAATCATGCCCTATACCTTTTTCTAGGAAGCAGGATGTATAACAATAGGGTGGCCAACGAAGACGACATCTTTTGATACTTTTTAGTAAATTCCTTAATTTCAATAATGACTTCAATAGCAAACTTTGCCAAAACTAAAACTAAGTGGGGTCTGATTACTTTTTAAATTATTCACAACGAAGTTAACGAAATCAGATCCAAAACATTTGTATTCAACAGAATTTACCACGCCAGTCCAGGAGTTTTATGTCCATCTATTGACAACCTTATGAAATGCTAATCTCCCTTGCATGAACATTTTCCATTTTATCATGATTTGAGTTTGTGAGTTTACCGTCTTGACATTTAATGAGACATTTTTGCTGATCATTTCAAAAAACCATTCAGCAACAATTTAAAATGTTTTTATTTAAAAATTGGCGGATCATACAATGCCTCTCAGTTAACATAAGTCCATATCCACACATGATACTAGAATATTAATGTTTAAAATTAAAGACGACAGAGAAAGTTGTTGAGCGACTTGCAAATGACGCCAATTTTATCGGTGGAAATATTCAACTGAAATGTAAACTAAAGTCGATACTACTACGAGGATTAGTAAAAGAAATTTAGACGTTATTGGCAAAATATGCCTCCTAGCAATGTTTCTCTGCTTATTCCCTTCATTTCGGAGGAAAAGGTTCAGTCAATCGGAAGTAACATAAAAGCACATCATGCTTTTATGAATTTTTGAGTTTTTAAGTTTTAGGAATTTTGGCAATTTTGTGGTTTTATATTTTGATTTAATGTTTTGAAGTTTTGGAAATTTCCAAATCAAGAGGGTTTGAAAATGTTGGTATTTTTTTAATTTTGATTTAGTGTGTTTGAGAACTTTAGAAATTTTTTGGTTTCACAGTTTTGTACATCACTAATTTTCAAAATTTTTTAATTTTCGTAACTTTTCACACTGTTGATAAAGACTTATCATTATGAGCTTTTGGAAATTTTAGAATTTTTAAAGTTAACGGAACTATTTTGATAGGATAACCTTGGTGAGTTGTTGAGCTTTTAAAATTTCTTAACTTCTCACAACTTTGCTGGCTAACTACCATAATTGTTTTGGAATTTTTCAAGTTTTTGGAACTTTTTTATAATTTTAAATAGCCTATCGTAACTTTTAAGGAATATTCGGAACTTTTTAATTTAACCGAAATTGTTCCCAGTTTTTATAGGCTAACAGCATTCGTGAGTTTTTGAGAATTTTCGAAGCTTTTAATTTTATTCAACTTTTAATTTTGATAGGCGAAAAATCGTAATTTTTTATTATTTTTAAAGCTTTTGCAAATTTTTGAAATGGCAACCTTCATGAGTTTTAATATTTTTTTAGAGTTTTGTTTAAATACAAACTTTTTACAATTTTAATAGGCTAACGTTTTGAGAATATTAGGAAACTTTTTTAAATTTTGAAAGTCTAACCTAGACGGGATTTTGAGAATTTTTTGAACTTTTAAATTTCTTTTAATTTTCACAATTTTGATATGATATTTTTCATCTTTTTTTGAGAATTTTGGATCTTTTTAATGTTCAGAAATTTTCACAACTTTGATAGGCTAGCTATCATGAGTTTTTGACATTTGTGGAATTTTTTTAATTTCCCTTAACATTTCTTAAGGTTTTATTTAAAATTTTATTTTTATTTAATTTTTGATGCTTTTAAATTTTTGGATATTTTATAATTTTCATAAGCTTATTACTATCGTAAATTTTATGTACTTTATGAAACTTTTCAAAATTTTTCCAATTTTGTAACCTTTGTGAAAATTTTTGGGCCTTTAAAATTTTCGTAACTTTTCACTTTTCATGGGCTAACAGGAGTGTTTACAAATTTTTAGAGCTTTTTAATTTTTTCAACTTTTGATAATTTTGAAAGTCTAACAATTGTGAATTTTCAGTATTTTTTAGTTTTCCAGGCTTTTTCAAAATTTTAATAGGGTAACACCCGTGAGTTTTAAGTATTTTTGGAGGTTGTAGAAATCACAAATTGGTACAATTTTGATAGGCTAACTGTCACTGGTTTTCGAGAATATTTTTATAACTCTTCACTTTAGTGGTTGGCCTACACAATTTTGGTAGGATTATTCTGATTAGTTAAAATATATTATCCAAAGTGCATACATGATTAACATTTAATTGTTGCATACGTTTACCAGACCCAACATGAAATCGGTCAGAAAATATCAAAAGCTGATAAATCAGATAGACAACCCACTCATCTAAAATTGTTCGGACAAAACCCGTTGCTCTGATTGTCTGAATAGGCAATTGATCCAGCTTAATTCCTTGCTGTCAGTCAGTTTTTATCGTCTTCGTTGACCCACCATGTACAATCGAATTGAATTAATTTATCAAGATCGGCCGTAATTTTATTTTTCATTTACAAATTAAATTAAATATAAATATGTTTTACAAAACTGGCTCAACTGACGACCGTACACATTTATATATCTATATAAACATTTATAAATAATTTTAATTGAAACGAAACATAAATTTTTTCAGGGTGCTGCTAAATTAACTAAAGAAGATATTGAAAAAGTTTTTTCATTATATGACAGAGTAAGTACTCAAAACAAATATTTCATTACATATTTTATTTTCCATTTTTTTACATCTAGGACATTACAAAAATTGTTTAATTAAAGTCCCAAGAACTCGTCGTACCGTAATCATATATACAAAAAGGACAAATATTTATTAGAATCCTAGAGTTATGTATTTTTTTGTTGCTGTCTACGTCTGTCATGCAAAAATATTTATTGCCAAACTTTATGAAATTCGATCCTTTTATTTTGTTTTGTTGCCATCCGTGTTTTTGTTGTTGTCACCACAAGTTATACAAAAGTAGAAATTAAAATTATAATTTAACAAAAAAGAAAGATAAGAAAAGTCTCAAGTTTTTTTTTGTTTTGTAATAAGGATATCCGTCATTTATATTTATTTTTATCTGTATGTGTAGATTTTAGTGCATCTTCTAATTGATCATGATATCGTCTAGATTTGTAAAAAAGAATGTCGGATTACAAATACAATAGAATTAAACGTTATTACTGGTCGTCATTGAACTATAACCAGGTTGTGTTATTGTAGAAATTCGACACAGTAATTCTGAAAACTTGATTATTTGCATTCTTTCAAGCAGCTAAATTTCACTTTTACAGTAACGCTTGTGGCGTTGAACTTTGTTTGGATTCATCTGTGATGCGCCACTTCTAACTAACCCACAATTACATGAATGATCCCTCGACGGCAGAAGCGAAATTCTACAATAACAAATTAAAAGTCGTTCCATTACTCTTATTAAGAAAATTATTTTCATTTCCGGATGATTAGTTATTGTTAGTGTACCAAATCTAAAATGTATACAATTTAAATTACAAATTTGTATTTGTATATGGTTTTCTAAACATAGACAAAATAGCAACAACAAGCCGAAGATCAATTACATGAAAATTTTATGTAATTTAGAATTGTGTGCGGTGTTGAGGAAAATTAAAAATTTGTGGGTGGGTAATGTTTGTTGAGGAGTGTTTTATTAATCAATAAACAAAATTTATGTTATGTCAAACCATGTTTTAATGATACTGTAACACTATAGCTTTTGAGATAATTTTTCGAAATAAAACAGTGTTGGGAATAGTCTTTAAATGGTTTAGTTATTGGGAGTTGTAACTAAACTCGAGAAACAAGAAGTTTCCATCAATTTCATAGATAAAAATGTATTTATGTTTCCATTTATGTCATATTCACCAATATAAGAATCTTTTTTGTGAGATGCAAAAGAACTTTCTGACCCTTGGTTGTAAATTATTAAATTGTGCAGGTCAGATGCCAAAACTTATATGCTGTATTTTTGTGGCATGGAGTCTTTAACATATTGGAATCAATCAGTGTATTGTTTTTGAAATGTTTCTAGGTCACATTATTTTACGTTTTGGTAATGTCAATTGGCTACCAAGATCATGAGTTAAGAATATACCTTTAAATTCATATGTTAAGGCTGAATTTTTATCCAAAGTTTTGGAAAGATATTGTAAATTACAAAAAAGTTCCGATTCCCATTAAATAATGTTCAAATACCTGGTTTGCGCTACTTATCTCAGGAGTAATTACGAAAAGTATTATTCTTTAATGCACTGTATCTCAATAAATATTGTAAATATACCTTCCCCTCTCCCTACCAGAATTCTTTTTGTTCAACCATCCCCTAAAATACTTAAATACTTAAAATACAAAACACCCTGTATATAAATAAAAAAAATTTAAATTTAATTTCGATTTTGATACAATAATCTGTATAAATTCATTGATTTACCCCGCAACAACAAGCATAAGTATACCATAAGAAATTGAGAAAAAGTATTTTCAAATTTCCAGCCCAATAAACAAAAGGATCAAAAGATGAAGAGCAGAGATTTTCTATATATTCAATCGATAAATTATGAATAACAATGGCAAAAAGAAAAATCCCCTCAGCCTCCCGTTAGTTTATTTTTATGAAATAAAACACAAAGCAGGAGCGCTACTTACATCGCACAGCTAATTTTTGTATTCTGCATTCATTTTTGCTATTTCATAGTGGCACAAAAAAAAATTCGTTCAAACAAATTTTTGTTGTTGTTACCAATTTGTCTGCATAAATTGAGGTTATGTATACTATCATGTATATAATTTGCAAAATATTTTGTTGCCATTCAACTGATTATCAACATGACAACAACATTGCAAAGAAGAAAAACTTTAAGATGTTTACTTCTCCTGTTCGATACTCAACAATTTTTGTTATTCTGTTCTAGTATACAGTATTTTGTTGTGGTTGTTGTTGTTGTTACCGTGCATCTATACTAAATAGATAAAAAGCAGGGAACAATGGCAAAATGTTGTACAAAAGCATATTGTTACGAGGATTTTTATTTTATTTTTCACCTCAATATAAAAAGGGCGATAGCCGAATTCTGATTAGCAACATGACATGTATGATTGCTAGCGGCAGTTAAATGTAATAAATCGATTTTATTTCGTCTTCTACTATTTACAAGACACATGTCGGAGTTATAAACTTTCCTGGAATCTGTTGAAAATATATTACTTGCCTTCAGTTATTTACTGTTATTCTTTTGTTGTATAATATTTTGATAAGTTCGTTTTGGGTGCATTGATCTTTTAATTCTTGAATTATTATAGCTTTATTTTTTATCTGTTTTATTTACTTATAGATGATTCTTAAACTACAATCTAACTATAGTGAAAACAAAGCAGGGTAACATTTTTTTAGAGTCCTTGGTGGAAAAGATATATTTCCAAAATAATTCCAAACTACATACAGTAGGTACTTTCGTCCAAGTTAGGAATTATGTGAAGTCCTATGAACAATTTTAATTATAAAAATATTAAATGGAAACCCGTTGAGCAAAATAAAGACTTTCAACTTTCCAAGAAACTTTACGGCAAATCGCAAATTTTATTTGTTTTTTTCAAGAAATCTTTATTTCTGTATAATATTACAACTATATTCAGTTATTATTTCTGGTAATTGTTTTGTTAGCTTCATTGTTAGTCTCTTCTTATAGAATGAAGCCTATCGGCTTATCACAGCGCTTCCAGACCTTTAATTTCAGTGACTCAGAGAACCAATAATTCTAAAGGCTTTGTTCTTTTTAGGTGCAGCGGTCCGTTGGTGCAATTTAGTTGGCTCCGCAGCATCTCGTTGTCACGCTGGCGTATTCCATGTTTAGGTCTCGATGGAGGTTGTAGTTTAACCGTAGTTTTTTGCATTTTTCTGAATTTTAGAGTCAGTTCTTGCCTTTTATTTTTAACATACACTTTCCACCTGAGCTTAGTGTCTACCATCATATCGAGGTACTAAGTTTTATCAGAATATTGGATTATTTGCGAATTGAATATATTATAATTTCCTATTTATAAAGTTTGTATGTATTGACTTCGATTCGTTTAGTGTTATTCTCTTTTTTTTGTCCAGTGTCATCAGCAAACGTTCCTATTCTAGCTTCTACAGAAATAATTCAGGGACCAGAACACTTCCTCGTGGAGCCTCTAACAATATTTTCTTTAGTTTTGAGTATTCTTTTTCCTGTCTCCCTAGAAGTAACGGTTATTCATCGTTACTTAAGACTTAAGCAATTGAAAATATTGTTTTAGCAAAAGTTGGAACTATAATCCTAGACCACGTAGCCAAACCTCATCAAATGTTTAAGTTATGTCTTATAATAACGCTGAACATACTTCCTTTTTTCCATCGCCTCCTCAATTTTATCAGTGATCATATGAACTTTTTGGACATTTTCAGGCCATTTTTTGGACATTTTCAAGCTTTCAGCCTTTCCAGCTGTCCTTCTAGCATATAAGCAGATCAAGATTTGTACCTGTAGATTCGCGCGATTAGATGTCGAAAGTATTTTTCAGTTTGTTTTGTTATTTGTTAGTCTTGGAGGGCTTGTTTTTCTTATTACCGTACCACCTACAGTTTTTACAGTTTTTTATTAAAACTGGAGAACAGTCTGATGACATTCTTTCTTAATTTTTGACTGCTAAGTACCTTTGGAGATAGCCCTTGATATATAGAAATCCAGAAGGCCTGGAATTTTTTTTGGATCCGTCGACCAGTAGGTTGATTTTCTACTGGAGTAATACTTACATTTCAATGTTTTGCCAGCTTAAAATAGCTCCCTTCCTATGGGAATAGTTCGCCTATAATAATAAAATTACTATCATGCGTTTAAGGGACATGGTTTTTTTGACTCAATAATGTCTTGATATTTTCGTTCTACTTAGCTATTTGTGTATATGTTATGTCTGCTTTTACGTTGGTGCTATTTAGAGATGTTAGTTTTGAGGAGGATTGCATCTTGAGTTGAGAACTCTTACTTGTTTGATTATTTCAAACTTACTTGTTTATTTTACTTGTTTCTCTCATTAATTGCGGGTTTTAGGCTACCTCGCAGCCTCCCTAAATTGCTGGGGTATGATTACCACATAGTGTATAAATTTCACTGGTTCGTTCTTACTTTGGTTGCAGACCTTTGATATATGTTTTCGAGCTCACTTTATGCATCTGGGCTCCCTATTCTAGAATGTCAGTTGTGACATTCTATACTAGTGTTTTTTAATGTCTCAGTCTTTACTTTGATATTAAGGATTGCTTTGATTCCATATACCCGATTAATGCTCTCAGCGTTGCCAAATGTTAGCATGAAAAAGAGGAGGCCCATTTTGGTTGTTTCTGTTTCACCATTTACATTTTTAGTGGCCATTTTCGTTTTCCTGTTGAGTCGCAGAATGCACTGGTCTAGGTGGAGATATAACGGTTACTGAACTTGCGGTAAAAATTTGGTTTTACAATAGTTGGCTCCACCCAGAATCCGTGGAGCCGGCCTGCATTGAGAAGGATGGAATTTCTAGAATTGAACCTGGCATACCACCTGAGGTAATGTTTCGATTCGGTGTGCTTTCCATTGTATTGGATTTTGCGTTTGGTCTACTGGGAGTATTTTATTTCCTCCTTATCCTTCAGAATCCGTAGAAATTGACGAGCTTTCTCTGAGCCGCCACTTTGTGATCGACATGCTATTTTTCTTTATAAATTAAATTTTTTTACAGCAGTAGTAATTAAACAAAATATCTATCAAAATGAAAGTACTGTAACCAATAACTTGTGAAAGTATTTGCGGTTGAAATGTACAACGAGATACAATATTAAAAGAAATTGATGCTCAATTTTCTACTGATAACTGGTATTATGGCCCATTTAATATATAAAAATAAGGATAAACATACTTCTTAAGGCAAAAAAAGCTGTTGCTTGAATTTTTAGAGATTGTATAGCACATCAGCTTTACCCGGAAAAACTTTATTTATATATTTTTCTAACAGAAAACTTTCTGTCGTTTTTATCTTCTCCACTATATTCGTAGTCTATATTGGATTATTTTGCTATCAGGAAAAACCAACAAAAATATGTTTCCCCCCCTCGTTTTACACACACCCCGAATTTTATTTATCGCTTGCACACCAGAAACTTATATACCCTTTAAGATAAGAGTACGAGAAGATCTAACGATTTTTCCTCTTTTCTTTTATTTTTATAGGACAATAATGGAACAATAGAAAATGAAGAGTTAAGAGGATTCTTGAAAGATTTACTAGAATTGGTTAAAAAAGTGAGTATACAATTTATATACGAGTATGTGTGTGTATGTGTTCGTGTTACAAAGTTTTATTAATAATAACAACTCTGCAAGAAATTTAATATGTATACAAGAATTGGTAATAAGCAATATTTTAATATGATGAAAGAGTTATAAGCCATCAACATCGTCTTAATACCGTATTTGATTTTCCACGTTTCGAAAAACGGATTTACCATATCCGTACATAAACGTAATGCATATAGTTTTATGAAACATTAAAAATATTATTCCGCTCATAAATCTATGTACGGTATATGTGTGTGTGTGCCTAAAATGGTGCTGCGTGGTTAAATTTAAAAATAAAATATACATTTTTAGGTTATGCCTGTGGAATCATAATAAAATCAATTATGGTTCTGGGCCAAAATAAAAATAAAAATTTTAGCATGTAGGTCACGAACTAGGCTATGATTTCTATATTGTAACTGGGGGAAGAGGAAGCTCCTATAAATATGATTATGTCAGTTTATTTTGGAAGATTTATTTATTTATTTTGTTTTTAATGTAAGACTTAACCAAGATTATGTTGAGCGAAAAACATAAATGCGTGTAACATAAATTTAATTGGCGATTAACTTGTGTCATATTAAAAATGTACGAGCATTAAAATTAATGCGACACATAATAGTCCTTGTGGTCGGAGTGAAATCTCTTATCTGAAACGTGCATAGTTACTTAAAAACCGAATTGAAAGGTACTCTCTGCTCTCTTTATTGGTGTATCGAGTGATCGAAGACGGGCACCCCACTAAAATGTCAAGCATATCAATGGTGTCCACTAAAAACATAGAACAACAAAGCCCGTTTAAAATGGAAACAGGCATGCTGGGAGAATCCAGAAAAGGGGCGGTGGCACGGGTACTACAGGTTGAGAAAAGGTTTCTGAAATATAACACATTTGCAAATCGTTACAATAACTTCACGGAAGAATACCTACGACTAGTTTACAGCCAAGTAGAAAACTCTTAAGTGACTGATGATCAAACTTGTTATATTCCTTATCATGGAGAAGTCAACGACGAAACCACTACTCTTGTCACACCAACTACCACCAGTTAAAATCGAAAATAAACTTACTGGGAGCATTAATTCGGATGAAATATCAATGGAAACGATTATAGAATCGTAAAAAAGCAGACATAAAAATGAACCACATCCGGAAATTGCTGCAACAAGCACAACTATGCGTAAATGAAAAGCGGTCTAGTTCTCAGTTGTCTCAAAAATCGCAACAACTAGAGAACAATAAAAATTTTATGGATAAGCTGCACGAGAAACTACTTTCTTTCTTCGCTCCACACTGCCAAGGACGCCTCCGCAGTAAATTATGGAGTACCATTATTAGCAGGAGCCCTGATACAGCTACGTGTATTGGTTATGCAATGCAAGTATACATTCTTTAATAGTGTCACAATCATGGTTTATTACCTAAGCAGCAGCCAAGTTTTCAAATTTACCAAAATTTTGTGTAGATCTGCAAGTCAGTGGAATAAGTGGATTGACTACCAGTAATACAAAATAAATGATTTTGATTACAATATTACCACGTTACTCGTCAAAATTCAAGCAGGTGGTAGGAGCGTTTATTTTACCAAATTTGACTGAACGTCTGTCAATTAAACCAATAAAAGGTGACAACAACAACAAGTGAAAGGAGGTAATATTGGCAGATTCAAACTACGAGACATCTGCATCTATTAACATGATTCTAGGTAAAGATATTTATGCAAATATTTTAAAGAATGGAGTAATTAAGACCATCGAGTAGCTTAAAAACCAAAGCTAGGATGGATCCTAATAACGCAAAAACAACCAACTTCAAACTCGGTGTCTTCGCTTATAAGATATTTTGAAATGATCTAGATTAAGAACTGCGCATATTCAGGGAAATTGAAAAGAAGTAAAATTAAACATTACTCCAGAAGTCAAAGAATTGCGCGAAAGATCATTTAAAGACACCTATATAGTCGATTAGCAGATGGAAGGTTGAAGTAACCATTAGAATTAGTCACCAAGAGATTAGAAAATAACTCGCAATTAAAGTAAGAATACTACAACTTTCTAAATGAAGACTTCCAACTAGGACATATGGTTCCAATAAATTCAGACGATTTTACATGCAATCACAACACAATTCATGCTATCTACCGCACCATGCAATGGTCAAGCAATCCAGTAGGGCAACAAAGCTTTTCGATCATAATATGATAGATGAAACATAAATATGGGTTTATTGCAGACATCGACACATCAATGCAACAAAACCTGCAAAGGATAGTTTTGAGAACTGACCCACAATCGCATATTTAGAAGTACATGTACAAAATATGAACAATAATAACATCAGATACATCTTCTACGCCATGGCTGGCCATAAAAACTCTTAGACAGCTTCCATATTCCATAAAATGTCAGCAACAATTACGAAGTATTTTTGATTCTAGAGGATTTTTATTGTGAAAATGGGCATCGAATAACAACGGTATTATGGAAGGTATTCCGGACCAACAAAGGGAAAACAAACCATTGATCATAAGTTAGGAACATGAATCTATAAAAACATTAGGAATCCTCAAAATGACAATATGAGACCACTAACGAAAAAGTCGAAATAGTCAAAATTTTAGGTCCATTAGGTTGGTTGTCCCCTACTATAATTCTTGGAAAACTCATGTTTCAGGAATTATGAAAAATAGGAATACCGTGGGATGAAGAGCTATCTGAAGAAATAATAAATAATAAAAAAAAAATTCACGCTGATTAGACCCAGAACTTAAAAACCGGGATTAAGAGCTTCATGGATTTTGCGATGTATCCGAGTTAGCGTACGAAGCAGCTGTTTATTGCAAGGTCCCAAAAGTAGGAAACACTACTATGCCTAAATATAGGAAAAAACAAAGGTGGTACTAATCATTCAAAAGTTAACGTTTCCAAGGCTTGAATTGTACGGAGCTTTATTCTTGGCAAACCTACTAAGGTAAATTTCCGTGGCCTTGGATATTCCAAACTGTAAGATGCGGGCCTGGACCGATTCAACAAAAGTGCTAGCTTGGTTACAAGGACACTCAAGTAAATGGAAAACTTTTGTTGCGAATAGAATTTCACAGATCCATTCTATTATCAGCCCCGGACAAAGGAAACATAACATCTAAAGAAACCCTATTTTAAAAGTAATTTAAAATTTCATAATTTTTATTTCTAATGCCCAGTGCATGCCACTGACCAATTTAATGATGTAAATTTACACGAAATTTCCCCATTTGAGAATTCCCTGGTCGATTTTGTGCTGTCTGTAAAATCGAATTTCCCACTTATAGCTAAGTTTCTGCAATTTAGGAAAATTTATTGTGTCCTTTTTAAATTCAGTTGCAATGTGTGATGTTATATGAATGCTATTTTGCATTTTTGTTGAGGGTTGATCTCCGTTTCATGTATTCTGTCCGATTCGAACAATTTCGATTGTTGGCTTTATGTTTTTGCTAGTAGTTTGCGTATTTAAGACTATCTAGCTTTTGGTTCTCATCAATTTTATTTAGATGACTTTTTTAACGGAATGATCACCACCACATAAAAGGCATAAAATACTTTTAGTACCATGGCCATAAGATTGGCATTTATAGAATTGGATGGGATCTGTTTATTTCTTTCTATAAAAGTTCCATTTTATTTTGACATGATCGACTATGTCATTTTTTCGTAAGGCGTTGAGGTTTGTTGATGACGAATTGTGAATAAATGACTAAGAGTTTTAATAAGATTTAAAATTAACAAGAGTAATAAATAAAAAAACAATTGCAATTCTTTCAGGACTATGACGCACAAGACCTTAAAGAGTTCGAAGAAACTATACTACGTGGTGTTGGGTACGACCAAGACGGCAAAATTTCAAGGAAGGAATTAACTATGATTCTATTAGCATTAGCCAAACAGCCAACCGATGACGATCAACAATAAATTACCTAAGTCACGTATTACGGTATTTCACATCGTTTGTATTTTTTATTAAATTACTTAATTTAATTAATTATTTGGTAACGAAATAAATTCGTAAAATTATATATATATATATATATATATATATATATATATATATATATATATATATATATATATATATATATATATATATTTACACACTTTATTATATTTATTTAACTTCACAAGGCCTTAATTGAATCAATAAATATTATTATTATTATTATAATTAAAAGGTAATAGCATAAAACTTTTATTTTGTGTAATTAATTTCTATTATATATACATATATAATTATAAAAATATAACGTGACGACTCACCATAATATTGCAATAATTTTTTAGTATCGTTTCCACATTTTTCACCAAATTTAATTTGTTACATGTTTACAGTAATGTTCAAAACTATTTGTACCAAGGAAAAATGGTTTATATCAAATTTAAAATCTGGCCTATATTTTAAATTTAGATTTAGGCCAAAGTTTCTACATTTTGATTCACACCTTTTAAATGCAACATAATATTTTTTCCAAATGAGCCATCTATTTAAAATAATAATGATGAGTACAAATAATTTTGAAGATTACTGTATATATATATAATATTAAACAAAGTGACTTTTAAAACCCGGCTAGATAAGAAAATATGGGGTATAAATTAAACCGTTAAGCACTAATCTTAAATAACCTTGGAACTAAATAGAAATTTTACTAAAAGTAAATAATCCTTATAGTTTCCTACAGAAATGGCAGAAATGAAAATTATCTAAACCGGTTCCTTATAGGAAATAAAAAGAACTGGCATATTTACCGTTGATCTATCTTTCGTAAATTAATTGATTCCAAGGTCATTCAAGGTTACCGCTAGATGGAATAATTTTCTAACCGTTTTTTCGATAAAAGTCTAACATTTTTTTTTTGTGTGTAAAGTTTTGAGAACATTTTGTTTTTGTTAATAATTTTATTTCGTTACTCAAATAATTCTATAAATTATTTTATCAATCAACATATTCATTACGGAAACTTAAAATACCAGAGTATATTGTGATTATAGAGCCGAATATAATTCGCAACTATTCTTAACTAACACACGCCATTATACATATTGCTTTTTTGCGTGAAATTTTTCAAAATCTAATTAAATATTTTTCGCTTCGATATAATTAAATTTTTAAAACAAAATTTTTAAATTTTCTAATAATTATATACCTACATGTATATAATTAATAAATAAAACGCTCAATTATTTTTGATGTTTAAAATATTATATTAAAATAAATGTATAATAAATATTATTTTTTAAAAATTAAATTTTTATTTATTTATTTTTAAAAATTTGTACCTGTCTTAAAGTCTTAAATATTATGATAAAACACCATTTTGCTTGTAAAGAAAATCAATTATTTTAAATATTTTAAACACTTCTCTTTTATTAAAAAGTTTTAAATTCTCTTTTAAACGATGCTAAATGAATGAGAACTTTTGATTTATCGATAAATCCTGTATATTGTTTTATATTATAATAAAGCAATGGTGTTCACACGAAGAGAACATACTCGAACACACACCAATACTCACACACACACACACATGAATAAATAAATACACGATTGCTGCACGAAGTGTCACGAATAATATTTGAAATTCCGTCCTCCTATTAAACGGAGCGAATGTTTCGATTTAATTTTAACATTTTAAAATTTAACATATCGATTCGTGACACACGCATGTCTTATGATCTAAATATTATATTATTTTGCACAAATTAATTAAAATATATAAAAAATTAAATTATAATCGTCCATTTATAAATAATAAAATAAATTATTAATTAAACAAATTTTAAATTTAATTATTATTATGTATAGAGTTAGAATTGGAAGTGGTTAGAATTTGGACGTAAGTTTACTCATTGTTGATTCCTACGAGTGGTAGGTAAACAAATAAGACCATAATCAGTAAATGTTATATATATATATATATATATATATATATATATATATATATATATATATATATATATATATATATATAATATATACTGGTGATTTAGTATACTTAAAATTTGATTGGTTATCGAGAAAGAGACGTATCTTACGAAAATACGACAAGGACGAAATGGAAATATAATATAAATATTTGTCCTTTAAATGTTTGAAATGTTAAAATGTGAATGATTTTTAAGTTGGTGTAATCATTGTTCGCTATAATGATATTAAGGGGCTATATTGATATTGAGGAGCATGATAGGCCACCCAAAGTGCACTAATAAACATTTAAATTTTCTGAAAATCTTTTGAAAAAATATGACATTAGAATTATATTATTGATGCAGGATCCATTTACCGATCTTATTTTAAGTAGAGCATCAAGTATATAATGCCTACTTTTGTAAAATAAATCATAGTTATTTCAAAACATCGAAAATGTTTGAACCAGACTCACGTTTACCACTAATTCATGCGCGACTCTTATTACATTTTGTGTTTTCTATTTAAAAATTTAAAAAGCACAACATTATATATATATATATATATATATATATATATATATATATATATATATATATATATATATATATATATATATATACATTTCTTCTTATATAACTGTTACTTAAATAAATTTTACTTACAAAAATTGTATATTTGACTTATATTTGACAACAACAACATTAAATGTAATTTTGGTGACATTTTTAAAAAAAATTATATATATTATAAAATATATAATTATATGGTACCCGAATGTGATAGATTTTAACTTTAAAAAAATTTAATTGGCTGATGACATCTTATATAAATACAACAATTATTAGAATTCACATATCTATCCTAATCTATATTCACTATTCCAAATGTCCAAAATCGACTAACATTTGTTAAATTCTATCAACTTACTAGGGTTACCCAATTTGGTACAAATAAAAAATTTAAATCTTTCAGCTTTTTCCCAAATTTTAATAAAAAGAAAATATTAAGTTGATTAATTAATGAAACAAAATAAATGTGCCAAAAATTAATAAAAATAAAATAAAATAAATACATTTATGTTACTTACACCAATTTATGTGCATTTTAGTTTATATATATATATATATATATATATATATATATATATATATATATATATATATATATATATATATATATATATAATATACTAATTATAAAAAAAATTGTATGTACTATTATTATAATTAAATATAAATACATATAATTAACACAATTAACTACAAAAAAATTGATAATGATAATAAAAATAAATTTAAAATTTTGTTGTTAATATGATAAAAACAAAACTACTATATATATATTTAACATATATAAATGTTAAATTAATGTTGTAAAAGTTTAAAAAAAATTAATAAAAAAACCATTGATTAATTAATTAATAAATTAACAGAAAAAATAAAAATAAAATTGAATAAAATCAATGACATGAAAAACAATTGTCCATTAATTTTATAAACTGAGATTAAACCAATGACCAAAAATATTCCTCAATTAGGTAAGTAAAATTTGTTCAAAAATCATTGTGAAGCATAAAAATCCGGACAGTGGTTAGCCTTTACAAATTTACGAAAATTAATAATTAGCCAATAGCGATCGAAATAGTGGTCGGATTTTGATGACTGATACTTTAATCAATTCGTCTTGACATCAATATAAATACTGCTACATAATATTGACATATTTTCACAAATCATTGAAAAGCATAAAAATCCGGACAGTGGTTAGCCTTTACAAATTTACGAAAATTAATAATTAGCCAATAGCGATCGAAATAGTAGTCGGATTTTGATGACTGATACCTTAATCAATTCGTCTTGACATCAATATAAATACTGCCACATAATATTGCCATATTTTCTCAAATCATTGTGAAGCATAAAAATCCGGACAGTGGTTAGCCTTTACAAATTTACGAAAATTAATAATTAGCCAATACGAACGAAATAGTGGTCCGACTTTGATGACTGATACCTTAATCAATTCGTCTTGACATCAATATAAATACTGCTACATAATATTGACATATTTTCACAAGTAATTGTGAAGCATAAAAATCCGGACAGTTTTACGAAAATTAATAATTAGCCAATAGCGATCGAAATAGTGGTCGGATTTTGATGACTGATACCTTAATCAATTCGTCGTGACATCAATATAAATACTGCTATATAATATTGACATGTTTTTACAAATCATTGTGAAGAATAAAAATCCGGACAGTGGTTAGCCTTTACAAATTTACGAAAATTAATAATTAGCCAATAGCGATCGAAATAGTGGTCGGATTTTGATGACTGATACTTTAATCAATTCGTCTTGACATCAATATAAATACTGCTACATAATATTGATACATTTTCACAAATCATTGAAAAGCATAAAAATCCGGACAGTGGTTAGCCTTTACAAATTTACGAAAATGAATAATTAGCCAATAGCGATCGAAATAGTAGTCGGATTTTGATGACTGATACCTTAATCAATTCGTCTTGACATCAATATAAATACTGCCACATAATATTGATATATTTTCACAAATCATTGTGAAGCATAAAAATCCGGACAGTGGTTAGCCTTTACAAATTTACGAAACTGAATAATTAGCCAATAGCGATCGAAATAGTGGTCGGATTTTGATGACTGATACCTTAATCAATTCGTCTTGACATCAATATAAATACTGCTACATAATATTGAGATATTTTCACAAGTAATTGTGAAGCATAAAAATCCGGACAGTTTTACGAAAATTAATAATTAGCCAATAGCGATCGAAATAGTAGTCCGACTTTGATGGCTGATACCTTAATCAATTCGTCTTGACATCAATATAAATACTGCTACATAATATTGACATATTTTCACAAATCATTGTAAAGCATAAACATCCGGACAGTGGTTAGCCTTTACAAATTTACGAAAATTAATAATTAGCCAATAGCGATCGAAATAGTGGTCGGATTTTGATGACTGATACCATAATCAATTCGTCTTGACATCAATATAAATAATGCTACATAATATTGACATATTTTCACAAATCATTGTGAAGCATAAAAATCCGGACAGTGGTTAGCCTTTACAAATTTACGAAAATTAATAATTAGCCAATAGCAATCAAAATAGTGGTCCGATTTTGATGACTGATACCTTAATCAATTCGTTTTGACATCAATATAAATACTGCTACATAATATTGACACATTTCCACAAATCATTGTGAAGCATAAAAATCCGGACAGTTTTACGAAAATTAATAATTAGCCAATAGCGATCGAAATAGTGGTCGGATTTTGATGACTGATACCTTAATCAATTCGTCGTGACATCAATATAAATACTGCTATATAATATTGACATGTTTTTACAAATCATTGTGAAGCATAAAAATCCGGACAGTGGTTAGCCTTTACAAATTTACGAAAATTAATAATTAGCCAATAGCGATCGAAATAGTAGTCGGATTTTGATGACTGATACTTTAATCAATTCGTCTTGACATCAATATAAATACTGCTACATAATATTGATACATTTTCACAAATCATTGAAAAGCATAAAAATCCGGACAGTGGTTAGCCTTTACAAATTTACGAAAATGAATAATTAGCCAATAGCGATCGAAATAGTAGTCGGATTTTGATGACTGATACCTTAATCAATTCGTCTTGACATCAATATAAGTACTGCCACATAATATTGACATATTTTCACAAATCATTGTGAAGCATAAAAATCCGGACAGTGGTTAGCCTTTACAAATTTACGAAAATGAATAATTAGCCAATAGCGATCGAAATAGTGGTCGGATTTTGATGACTGATACCTTAATCAATTCGTCTTGACATCAATATAAATACTGCTACATAATATTGAGATATTTTCACAAGTAATTGTGAAGCATAAAAATCCGGACAGTTTTACGAAAATTAATAATTAGCCAATAGCGATCGAAATAGTAATCCGACTTTGATGGCTGATACCTTAATCAATTCGTCTTGACATCAATATAAATACTGCTACATAATATTGACATATTTTCACAAATCATTGTAAAGCATAAACATCCGGACAGTGGTTAGCCTTTACAAATTTACGAAAATTAATAATTAGCCAATAGCGATCGAAATAGTGGTCGGATTTTGATGACTGATACCTTAATTAATTCGTCTTGACATCAATATAAATACTGCTACATAATATTGACATATTTTCACAAATCATTGTGAAGCATAAAAATCCGGACAGTGGTTAGCCTTTACAAATTTACGAAAATTAATAATTAACAAATAGCGATCGAAATAGTGGTCCGATTTTGATGACTGATACCTTAATCAATTCGTCTTGACATCAATATAAATACTGCTACATAATATTGACATATTTTCACAAATCATTGTGAAGCATAAAAATCCGGACAGTGGTTAGCCTTTACAAATTTACGAAAATGAATAATTAGCCAATAGCGATCGAAATAGTGGTCGGATTTTGATGACTGATACCTTAATCAATTCGTCGTGACATCAATATAAATACTGCTTTATAATATTGACATATTTTCACAAATCATTGAAAAGCATAAAAATCCGGACAGTGGTTAGCCTTTACAAATTTACGAAAATGAAAAATTAGCCAATAGCGATCGAAATAGTAGTCGGATTTTGATGACTGATACCTTAATCAATTCGTCTTGACATCAATATAAATACTGCCACATAATATTGACATATTTTCTCAAATCATTGTGAAACATAAAAATCCGGACAGTGGTTAGCCTTTACAAATTTACGAAAATTAATAATTAGCCAATAGCGATCGAAATAGTGGTCCGACTTTGATGACTGATACCTTAATCAATTCGTCTTGACATCAATATAAATACTGCTACATAATATTGACATATTTTCACAAGTAATTGTGAAGCATAAAAATCCGGACAGTTTTACGGAAATTAATAATTAGCCAATAGCGATCGAAATAGTGGTCGGATTTTGATGACTGATACCTTAATCAATTCGTCGTGACATCAATATAAATACTGCTATATAATATTGACATGTTTTTACAAATCATTGTGAAGCATAAAAATCCGGACAGTGGTTAGCCTTTACAAATTTACGAAAATGAATAATTAGCCAATAGCGATCGAAATAGTAGTCGGATTTTGATGACTGATACCTTAATCAATTCGTCGTGACATCAATATAAATACTGCTATATAATATTGACATGTTTTTACAAATCATTGTGAAGCATAAAAATCCGGACAGTGGTTAGCCTTTACAAATTTACGAAAATTAATAATTAGCCAATAGCGATCGAAATAGTGGTCGGATTTTGATGACTGATACTTTAATCAATTCGTCTTGACATCAATATAAATACTGCTACATAATATTGATACATTTTCACAAATCATTGAAAAGCATAAAAATCCGGACAGTGGTTAGCCTTTACAAATTTACGAAAATGAATAATTAGCCAATAGCGATCGAAATAGTAGTCGGATTTTGATGACTGATACCTTAATCAATTCGTCTTGACATCAATATAAATACTGCCACATAATATTGACATATTTTTACAAATCATTGTGAAGCATAAAAATCCGGACAGTGGTTAGCCTTTACAAATTTACGAAAATGAATAATTAGCCAATAGCGATCGAAATAGTGGTCGGATTTTGATGACTGATACCTTAATCAATTCGTCTTGACATCAATATAAATACTGCTACATAATATTGAGATATTTTCACAAGTAATTGTGAAGCATAAAAATCCGGACAGTTTTACGAAAATTAATAATTAGCCAATAGCGATCGAAATAGTAGTCCGACTTTGATGGCTGATACCTTAATCAATTCGTCTTGACATCAATATAAATACTGCTACATAATATTGACATATTTTCACAAATCATTGTAAAGCATAAACATCCGGACAGTGGTTAGCCTTTACAAATTTACGAAAATTAATAATTAGCCAATAGCGATCGAAATAGTGGTCGGATTTTGATGACTGATACCATAATCAATTCGTCTTGACATCAATATAAATAATGCTACATAATATTGACACATTTCCACAAATCATTGTGAAGCATAAAAATCCGGACAGTTTTACGAAAATTAATAATTAGCCAATAGCGATCGAAATAGTGGTCGGATTTTGATAACTGATACCTTAATCAATTCGTCGTGACATCAATATAAATACTGCTATATAATATTGACATGTTTTTACAAATCATTGTGAAGCATAAAAATCCGGACAGTGGTTAGCCTTTACAAATTTACGAAAATGAATAATTAGCCAATAGCGATCGAAATAGTAGTCGGATTTTGATGACTGATACCTTAATCAATTCGTCGTGACATCAATATAAATACTGCTATATAATATTGACATGTTTTTACAAATCATTGTGAAGCATAAAAATCCGGACAGTGGTTAGCCTTTACAAATTTACGAAAATTAATAATTAGCCAATAGCGATCGAAATAGTAGTCGGATTTTGATGACTGATACCTTAATCAATTCGTCTTGACATCAATATAAATACTGCTACATAATATTGATACATTTTCACAAATCATTGAAAAGCATAAAAATCCGGACAGTGGTTAGCCTTTACAAATTTACGAAAATGAATAATTAGCCAATAGCGATCGAAATAGTAGTCGGATTTTGATGACTGATACCTTAATCAATTCGTCTTGACATCAATATAAATACTGCTACATAATATTGAGATATTTTCACAAGTAATTGTGAAGCATAAAAATCCGGACAGTTTTACGAAAATTAATAATTAGCCAATAGCGATCGAAATAGTAGTCCGACTTTGATGGCTGATACCTTAATCAATTCGTCTTGACATCAATATAAATACTGCTACATAATATTGACATATTTTCACAAATCATTGTAAAGCATAAACATCCGGACAGTGGTTAGCCTTTACAAATTTACGAAAATTAATAATTAGCCAATAGCGATCGAAATAGTAGTCGGATTTTGATGACTGATACCATAATCAATTCGTCTTGACATCAATATAAATAATGCTACATAATATTGACATATTTTCACAAATCATTGTGAAGCATAAAAATCCGGACAGTGGTTAGCCTTTACAAATTTACGAAAATTAATAATTAGCCAATAGCGATCGAAATAGTGGTCCGATTTTGATGACTGATACCTTAATCAATTCGTCTTGACATCAATATAAATACTGCTACATAATATTGAGATATTTTCACAAATCATTGTGAAGCATAAAAATCCGGACAGTGGTTAGCCTTTACAAATTTACGAAAATTAATAATTAGCCAATAGCAATCGAAATAGTGGTCGGATTTTGATGACTGATACCTTAATCAATTCGTCGTGACATCAATATAAATACTGCTACATAATATTGACATATTTTCACAAATCATTGAGAAGCATAAAAATCCGGACAGTGGTTAGCCTTTACAAATTTACGAAAATTAATAATTAGCCAATAGCGATCGAAATAGTGGTCCGATTTTGATGACTGATACCTTAATCAATTCGTCTTGACATCAACATAAATACTGCTACATAATATTGACATATTTTCACAAATCATTGTGAAGCATAAAAATCCGGACAGTGGTTAGCCTTTACAAATTTACGAAAATTAATAATTAGCCAATAGCGATCGAAATAGTGGTCCGATTTTGAGGACTGATACCTTAATCAATTCGTCTTGACATCAATATAAATACTGCTACATAATATTGACATATTTTCACAAATCATTGTGAAGCATAAAAATCCGGACAGTGGTTAGCCTTTACAAATTTACGAAAATTAATAATTAGCCAATAGCAATCGAAATAGTGGTCGGATTTTGATGACTGATACCTTAATCAATTCGTCTTGACATCAATATAAATACTGCTACATAATATTGACATATTTTCACAAATCATTGTGAAGCATAAAAATCCGGACAGTGGTTAGCCTTTACAAATTTACGAAAATTAATAATTAGCCAATAGCGATCGAAATAATGGTCCGATTTTGATGACTGATACCTTAATCAATTTGTTTTGACATCAATATAAATACTGCTACATAATATTGAACAATTTCCACAAATCATTGTGGAGCATAAAAATCCGGACAGTGGTTAGCCTTTACAAATTTACGAAAATTAATAATTAGCCAATAGCGATCGAAATAGTGGTCGGATTTTAATGACTGATACCTTAATCAATTCGTCTTGACATCAATATAAATACTGCTACATAATATTGACATCATTGTGAAGCATAAAAATCGGGAAAGTGTTAAGCCTTTACAAATTTACGAAAATTAATAATTAGCCAATAGCAATCGAAATTGTGGTCCAATTTTAATGACGGATACCTTAATCAATTCGTTTTGACATCAATATAAATACTGCTACATAATATTGATACATTTTCACAAATCATTGAAAAGCATAAAAATCCGGACAGTGGTTAGCCTTTACAAATTTACGAAAATTAATAATTAACAAATAGCGATCGAAATAGTGGTCCTTTTTTGATGACTGATACCTTAATCAATTCGTCTTGACATCAATATAAATACTGCTACATAATATTGATACATTTTCACAAATCATTGTGAAGCATAAAAATCCGGACAGTGGTTAGCCTTTACAAATTTACGAAAATTATTAATTAGCCAATAGCGATCGAAATAGTGGTCCGATTTTGATGACTGATACCTTAATCAATTCGTCTTGACATAAATATAAATACTGCTACATAATATTGACATATTTTCACAAATCATTGTGAAGCATAAAAATCTGGACAGTGGTTAGCCTTTACAAATTTACGAAAATTAATAATTAGCCAATAGCGATCGAAATAGTAGTCCGACTTTGATGGCTGATACCTTAATCAATTCGTCTTAACATCAATATAACTACTGCTACATTATATTGACATATTTTCACAAATCATTGTGAAGCATAAAAATTCGGACAGTGGTTAGCCTTTACAAATTTACGCAAATGAATAATTAGCCAATAGCGATCGAAATAGTGGTCGGATTTTGATGACTGATACCTTAATCAATTCGTCGTGACATCAATATAAATACTGCTATATAATATTGACATGTTTTTACAAATCATTGTGAAGCATAAAAATCCGGACAGTGGTTAGCCTTTACAAATTTACGAAAATTAATAATTAGCCAATAGCGATCGAAATAGTGGTCGGATTTTGATGACTGATACTTTAATCAATTCGTCTTGACATCAATATAAATACTGCTACATAATATTGACATATTTTCACAAATCATTGAAAAGCAAAAAAATCCGGACAGTGGTTAGCCTTTACAAATTTACGAAAATGAATAATTAGCCAATAGCGATCGAAATAGTAGTCGGATTTTGATGACTGATACCTTAATCAATTCGTCTTGACATCAATATAAATACTGCCACATAATATTGACATATTTTCACAAATCATTGTGAAGCATAAAAATCCGGACAGTGGTTAGCCTTTACAAATTTACGAAAATGAATAATTAGCCAATAGCGATCGAAATAGTGGTCCGACTTTGATGACTGATACCTTAATCAATTCGTCTTGACATCAATATAAATACTGCTACATAATATTGACATATTTTCACAAGTAATTGTGAAGCATAAAAATCCGGACAGTTTTACGAAAATTAATAATTAGCCAATAGCGATCGAAATAGTGGTCGGATTTTGATGACTGATACCTTAATCAATTCGTCGTGACATCAATATAAATACTGCTATATAATATTGACATGTTTTTACAAATCATTGTGAAGCATAAAAATCCGGACAGTGGTTAGCCTTTACAAATTTACGAAAATGAATAATTAGCCAATAGCGATCGAAATAGTAGTCGGATTTTGATGACTGATACCTTAATCAATTCGTCGTGACATCAATATAAATACTGCTATATAATATTGACATGTTTTTACAAATCATTGTGAAGCATAAAAATCCGGACAGTGGTTAGCCTTTACAAATTTACGAAAATTAATAATTAGCCAATAGCGATCGAAATAGTGGTCGGATTTTGATGACTGATACTTTAATCAATTCGTCTTGACATCAATATAAATACTGCTACATAATATTGATACATTTTCACAAATCATTGAAAAGCATAAAAATCCGGACAGTGGTTAGCCTTTACAAATTTACGAAAATGAATAATTAGCCAATTGCGATCGAAATAGTAGTCGGATTTTGATGACTGATACCTTAATCAATTCGTCTTGACATCAATATAAATACTGCCACATAATATTGACAAATTTTCACAAATCATTGTGAAGCATAAAAATCCGGACAGTGGTTAGCCTTTACAAATTTACGAAAATGAATAATTAGCCAATAGCGATCGAAATAGTGGTCGGATTTTGATGACTGATACCTTAATCAATTCGTCTTGACATCAATATAAATACTGCTACATAATATTGACATATTTTCACAAATCATTGTGAAGCATAAAAATCCGGACAGTGGTTAGCCATTACAAATTTACGAAAATGAATAATTAGCCAATAGCGATCGAAATAGTGGTCGGATTTTGATGACTGATACCTTAATCCGGATTTTTATGCTTCACAATGATTTGTGAAAATGTATCAATATTATGTAGCAGTATTTATATTGATGTCAAGTATTTAAATGATATAAAAAAATTAAAACCAAATCAACCAAAAAAATCACACAGATAATAATATGACAAATGCTATATAACTATAACTGATATGAACTCGTTAAGGTAGATGTTATGTCAGTATATATCACAACATCTGTCAAATTTATAACATTTCAACGTCAAAACTCACAAACAAAAAAAAAATTAAAATTCCATTCGACTATACTTCCAATGATATGTGTAATGGAGTTTTCCGTTTTGTTCCATTTAGGTATTTCCATTTATCTGTAACATGGATGATGAAAATTTTGGCACGAAAACGATTTAACAATTGATAGATGAACATGTTTCAATGTAGGGCAATATACTAAACGTAAATTGCGTGTGTTCATCTAATAGTTTAGAAGACATATTAGGTTTCCAGCTTAGTTTGATGTCCACAATAAGACCATATTCAAACCAGATCCGTTAAGGGTGAGTGGTTTGGAAAAAGGAAGATTGTACTTCCTAGAAAAAAGAACAAATTCAATTTTAAGTGGATTAACACTAACGTCACACCTATTGGTTCATTTTGTAAGAATACCAAGAGCATTTTGCATAAGATCTCTGAGGGTGGTAGGATATTTGCCGAAGGCGCCAGCGGCAACATCATCTGCATAAGTGCCCACCTTAAGCCCCCCAGTAATAACAGTTTAATAACAGGTCATTTATAACCAAGTTCCAAAGAAGGGGGGATAATACACCACCTTGCGATGTACCTCTACCCCGGAAAATTTCCGAACGGATGCCTCACGAAGCATCCGGGTGACACATCCAGCCCTAAATCTGAAAGTGTCTGTGTGATCACCTCTGGTTTGACATTGGTAAAGGTTCCTTCTATATCTCAGAAGGTCACCAAAGAGAATTCATTATATTCGAGTTATTTTTCAATAGGGCTTAAAAGGGAATGCAGTGCATTCCCTTTTCTTTGTTTCTCGTCACTGCGGACGAGAAACAAAGAAATGTGATGGTGTCAAGGGATATCGAACGTATGATAAACGTACTAAAATCGCGTGTCAATCAGTCGCGATGTAATTTTTTGGAATCAGTTAATTTTTCTGATTCGAAAATTAACAATTCTGCCTTATAAGTTGTATGAAACAAACGGCGACAATATTGATGCTGCTTCGAGCGATCTTAAGATAATCATCAATTCATTGAGTAAATCGGCAGAAATTCGGCTCTGCTGAAATTGATTAAAACAATATCAGTTATTCTCCGATTACGTTAACTCTTTTAACAGAAAAAGGTTCATTTAAATTGAGAAAACCAGTGCCAAAATAATTTCCTGATTTTGTCACATATTTGGCATAAGAAAAAATTGATGAACCGATCACGGCAAAAGATCCATTGACTAGACCACACCGTGGAAATTGGAAGCAAGCAATGAGTAATCTCACTTGAGAACTGGTTAGATTTTATTTTTTAGATAGCAACCTTAACGTTTTTAATTTCGACAATTACATGCCTAATTACATATAACGACTGCAAACACATTTTAACTGTACAAAATTATTAAAATAAATTGAGTCAGATTTCATAGCAGAAATATAAAATGTAATTAGATTTGAAATTGTTAAAATTGAAAATTTATATTTCCAGAAGCACTCGAGTAAATTTTAGACAAAATTCTTGATAATGACATTTGTAGACGTAAGTACTTGTGAAAATGATAACGTTTCTTGCTATTTATATTTGTTAAACAGCCAGCGACTTGTTTTCATTGTAATGCAATGGGATGGGATGGGAATATTTTGGTAATTGACTGGTAACAAAAAAAAAGTATCTTATTTTCAAAAAGGTATAAAATTTACATTATTTTTGGGGGGGAAGTTTCGTAATTTAATCTATTTTGGGTAGATCTAAAGTAGGTTACCAATTTTCTATCGTTTTTACCTTTCGAATGCGTTAAGATAAGGTTATAGAATATTCTACGAAATATTTACATAAATATGGGTCATGAATTTTTAAAATCAACATTTTATGGTAATTTTTAAATAATTTTCAGTTCAAGGTTATATTTTCTTTATAGCATTTGGTAATCTAGCAACAATTTTAACGTACTATATTTTAATTTATCTTGTGTTGCCTTTTTGGAAATTTGTCTTCTTTTACCAATAATAATATTCTCTGCCCACTAAATTACATCCTATTTTGTGTTTAATACGAGGGTAGCATTAAAAATTTGTCTTCAAACATTGTATAATGTGCATTGTATAATTTCCCTTTAGATGGGTCTAACGGAGTACCAGAGTCCATAGGCCACAAGTAAAATTGAAGGTTCTTTGTACTTGATTATTTTGTCGGTTTCAACTTATTTTAAAAGGTCAACCATTGAACAAATGATTGCTTCAACAATTTGTTAATGGTTTTTATATCAAGATTGGTTTTGCAAGATATGGCCTACTGTATTATTGGTCCATCTAGATTGATTTGTTTCCTTTATTCAGTTTCGATAAAAATAACCACTGAACCTATAACTGACTGAAATCTGGTTTAGTTACTTGTTACTTTACTTGTATAAATATTTTAACAAGCATCTATTATAACCCGAACTAAATGGATATTAATGAGTATTGGAGTTAATACATCTGGGAAAATTGGCTTTAGCCAGACGTTCACACAAACGACTGATAAAAAATTAGTGAATTGTGCGCCTAATAAATTTTGGTTTAAAGCTCAGCCGAACACGACGAATACAAAACTTAGTTTCTACGAAAACATGTGATAAAATACTGTTTTATAGAATCAGACAATTTGGACACAAAGCCAGTCTTAACTATGGAAGAGATAGCATTCGAAAAGGACTACGAATAAACTGGTAACAGAGTAAAGAATGGCAACTATATGAGGTTGGGATAACTTCTAACGCTTGAAGGAACAGAAATTCATAGAAAAATATATCGAATTTAACGATAGGGAACGCTTCCTGTGCTTTACCAAGAGTATATCCCACAAGTATCAGGATATGCATGAAATTATGTTCAATCGATAAACATTGGAAACGTTTGGATCACTACCGAGGATATTTCGCATTCCTATAACAACGGAAGTGACGAACCGTTGTCAATTAACAATCTCCTTACAATCTCCTTAATTGTTACAATCTCCTTAATTTTATATAAAAGTACCAGTTTTTAATGTAATAACGACCAATGGTTTACTGTGAGGTAGCACCTTGCATTGATATTAGTGTGACCTAAAAATGGCCGTACCCGAATTCTCTGGACCACTAGACGGTGGACTAAACAAAGATTATGCCACAAATTTAAATTTATTTTACCCCAAAAATGTCTTTTAACTTTGTCGAAGCCATGTACTTCTAAAATGTTCATCGCATATTCCTTTCCACCGGCAAAAACAATGATGCCTACAAATATGTATCCTGTTTATACGTATCTTACCCATCTGATTTTATTTTTATTTTCACAAATTTGTAATCATCATTTCTCGCCTTATTCTTACTTGCTTATTGCAAATTGTTATTATTTTGTGTTATTTTTTATGTTCGGCTGACTGCTTTCTTAAAGGCAAACAAAGCCCAAAATAACGGAAATTTTCACAATAAAATCAGGAACAGTTTTTTTGTTGTTGTTGTATTCAGATATTTTATTATCTGTTCGCCACCATAATATTCTTCTGGGTGGAATTTTTTTTTTATTACTAGAAATTTATATTTCGTATACATCGTCTTAAGTACATTATAATGTGGCGGTTTGTATTATTATATCGAACATAAAACATGTTGGGATTATCATCAGACGGATTTACAAATTTATTATTTGGGTTGGTTTGATATTTGATGTGATTATTTGGTCGTGTAATAAATGTATAATTTATTCGTTTAACTGGAAATATATTGCTGCATATATAGAATTATTATCAGTCAAAGCCGTTATGATGTCCTAAATGAAATAAAAATGTCAAGTTTTACCGATTGGCCAAATTGTATTGATTGGTTGGAGCAAATTTTCAATTTTCATAATTATATATATATATATATATATATATATATATATTTATATATATATATATATATATATATATATATATATATATATATATATATATTTATATATATATATATATATATATATATATATATATATATATATATATATATATATATATATATATATATATATATATAATAACATTGATCGCTCTTCATACTGCAAACGCTACGTCCAAACGAGAATGCGTCAAAGCGACATCATATTGTTGGTTTCAATGCCAATTAAATAGGATTGTATCGTGAAGCAAATGTAGCTTCGCATCGATTAGCTGAAGAAACCCAAAATCATGCAATTCGCAATGAACATCGCATGGTTGAACATTGTTGTGGATCCCAGATTCATATATGCAAATTTTGTGATGCAAAACATTTCAAAGAAGAGCGTTCACCTAAAGATAATATCACATTGTGCATAATATAAATACACATAGTACTACCATCATAAGAAAAAAACAGTTTACCCATTGATGTTCCAGATGTCAGGTAGAATATCGTCAACATTTAGTATAAATATATGACATTTAGGCGATTATACATACAAACATATTTTGATTATTTTAAAACGATACCAGTAACGACATCTAGCACGTCAATGGGCTAACATACCATGGTAGTACTATGTGTACTTATATTATGCATTGTGTTACCTAAAAGAAAAAATTAAACTGCCAAAATCAATAAATATTTACGGAGAAGTATTGAAGTATCCTATATTTTTACAAGTTTGCTGTTAGATCCACAAAAACAGCAATATACTCATTTCCGTGACCACATTGGTTCATACAACCATGCATTGTCATTTGCGTCAATGGTCGCCAAAATTGTTAATTTACAGGGTCGTAGCCCGTCCTTTTTTAAAATCAATGGTCAAACTCATCACAAAATGTCACATCGCAGCCAATAAATAAAAAGAGTTCTTAATGTATATCCATATGTCTCGGTTTATATTTTAAATCCTACACAAACAACAGACATTCTTCAAAATCATGTATAGCAAATAATCAGTATTGCGAAAATACTAGAACTACGGCATGCTATATATATATATATATATATATATATATATATATATATATATATATATATATATATATATATATATATATATATATATATATATATATATATATATATATATATATATATATATATATATATATATATATATATATATATATATATATATATATATATATATATATATATATATATATATATATATATATATATATATATGCTTTTCCATGAAATTGAGAAGAGAGAGAAGCCGCTCTCTGTAGCCTACAAATTCCTGTTGTCGCAGAGCCGCCATTGGAACACCAAATGACACAACATTACCTTTCCTTTTAAACTGCTGTCAATTTCCGATAATTTCTGCATACGAAATTACAATAAACAAGGCTCAAGGTCAGTCATTTGAAAACGTTACCATTAATTTGGGGACTGCAGTATTTTCACGACCAACTTTAAGTAGCTTTGTCACAAACAATGGCTTAAAGTCAAGTAAAGGTTATTGAATCGAATCCTCACAGCAAGGAAGATTATTGAATGATCAGAGGCAATTCACACGCAATATGTTTTTCAAGAGGCTCTTCATTAAAACATTTTTTTGTCAATTATTTTTCTTTAATTTTTTTATATTCATTATTATTCATCGGGCACCTTAATTAGGCGCATTACTACTATAACTATTCATATTATATAAAATAACGCCAAAACAATTACATGATATATTATATTACCAGTTGCAAATAATTCGAGATGAAATAGTTCTTATTCCACGAATCGATTTGTAATTCCCAAGTATTTTTATATCCGGAAAAAATTGTATGTATCGGACATTTTGATGAATTCATCTCCGACTTTTTTCCGAAATCATGTCCGAATTACACTCAGATTTACTATGAGGAGGTGGTCAAAAATCCGGACATATGCAAAAAAAAGTATGGTTATGTTTTTGTTGGAAATGAGGGTGGGGCTTATTTCAAATATTTGGCGGCTAAATTATTTGTTTCAATTTAAATAAAATCCGTAAAATATTTTCAATTTAAATAATTTATATTTTCATTTATAAGATAACATGTATACAGAAACACAGATACAGAAACATGTATAAATTTATAATTTATACATGTTTCTTAATAAAACTAAAATTAAATTAAATTTCTTAATGATTAACTTAAAATTAACAAAGATTTTTTTAATTATTCTCGTTATAAGTTTCTAACATATTACATAAATTAAATAAATTTAAAATCTGTTAGCAGATTAAATAAAGTAAATTAATAATATCAATCAATTAAAATTATGATGCTAATTAACATTTAAATCTAATGTTAACAAAACATAAAACAATCACATATAACTTAAACACTTTTTTTATAGAAAAAAAATCCCATTAGTTCCAATGCATAATCTGAAATGAAACATAATATAAATAACATTTATTTATTTCCAATATTTGCTGTATATAGAAATAAATTAATATTTACATACAAAAGATGATACTGGAATATCGGAAGATTTTAACTAACAACACAACAAAAATTAAAATTAAATTTAAAAACTCCAACAATTGTAACAAACTAAAATATACAATGACCAATGACACAATATACACAATATGGCGTCTTAATATTTATATCACAAATTTCACTAACGCCATCACAATATAGCGTTGAAAGTTAGAAATAATTATTTTCCGTCATACTTGGATTTAAAATACTGAATCTGTCAGCGACCGACATTTATGGTGCCTTAATAAAGCGAGATTATAAAGTTAGACTATTTTTTCACCAACTTGATTGTAGTGAAAAGATGAGTATTTTTTAACGGAACTATGATAAAAATAGGCGGGACTTATTTGAATACAATGATTTGATTAGCTAATAAGTTAGATTAAATGACACATTTTATGCACATGAGATACGTAAAAATAGACGGTGCGGTTGACCGTTGATTTAATATAAATAAATTTTATAATTTTAAACAAAAAAATCTAACACATATGTCAGAAATCTGCATATAACAACAATATAAAAAATTGGAAACAAAACCACAAAATAGCAAAAAAATCTGTTGAAAAATAATGCGTTCGTAAAACAGCAAAAATTATATCATTTATGCCCGGTTTCACAAAAAACTTAACCGACGGTTAACTTGATTTAACTGGCCATGTAGCGGTGTAATGGTGTGGTTAAGGTATAAGGTATGAATTGTTCAAGAAATATGCATATTATTCTTTGATCAATCATTTTATGCTGCGGTATCAATTTACCAGCTTTTCCTTTAGATTTAGACAACCAGTTGACAGCAACAAAAACTAATTTATTTTTACAGCTGAACGGTTCGTGTTGTTTTACACTTGCACACGGAGTGAACTTGCAGGTAACTACTATAAATGTTATGTCTGGAGTATTTTACATTTTCATCGATTTGAATTAATCAAAAGTCTATAAACAAATTATATCTATTCCAGTTTTCGTGTCACCAATGTCATTAAAGTTTCAGATGTCGGTTCGATAGTATTTCGTCAAAATTTAGGATAAATATATGACATTTAGGCGATTAACATATACAAATATTTTGATTATTTTAAAACTATACCAGTAGCGAAATCTAGTGCGACAATGGCTAACATATCATGGTAGTACTATGTGCATTTATACTATGCATTATATATATTACAGAGTTTATACAGATATTAAGCTTATGATTTTGAAGGAAATTATCCCCAAATCGATAATTATTCCAGATTTTTGCAATTCTGTGTTTTTGATATGGTCATATATCCTTTGATTTGCATTTGACTGCGTTGGAAATATAAGTACCACATGTTTTTATCTATTGATAATCTAAAACAACAAGTTCAAAGAATAGTTTTATATTTTCAAACTTAGTAAATGGTGTGAACAGAACGACGAACCGTATAAATATTATCAAATAAAAAAATATAATATAACAAAATTATTTCTCAATATTTACTAGTCTTTCCAAATCAAATTCAAATGAAATTTTGATCAGTTCATCACCATCTGTCTTCCGCGGCAATAAATGTTTCCATGGCATACTTGTATTCGTTATTATTACTTCTCGTTTGAAGAAGACTTGCTTTAGTCATCCTTGTTTTTTTTTTGTCTTTGATAATTATTTTATTTGTACATCATAGTGCCCTTGTCAAATGCTTCTCTAACAGTGTTAAAGCCTAACAGTATCACCCTCTTATGGTCATATCAAAATCTTTGCATTCCACTACCGTAAGTGTAATATTTCTTGTTAATTAGTACTCAATTGTTTATCTCGTATTCTAAACTCTGCGAAGAAGCCAAAGCTAATAAGCTCATATAGATTCTCAAAAACTTCTCAGCAGCTCAAAGCCAAGTTCATTAAGAAAATATTGAATTACGAGTCACAATTGCACGTGCTGTTTTGTGACTCGTGAGTCACAATATGTTAGATAACTTTTTGCCATTGAACATAACCTTTTACCATACTAACATTAGGATTGCGTTTTGTTGTTGATTTCTGAGAAGTTCAAAGTATAAGGTCACCCCAAACAATAAATATGATACGATTTCGGAAGAAAAGTTATGAAAAACAAAATCATAAATCTGTTTTCATGAATATTTTGGCGCCAAAATAAATACTAAAACAATTCCGATTTCGGCAAAATATTGTCAATCCCCCCTATGTCGTTCGAAAACATTGTAAACATAACATCACAAATATAAACATCGTCTTAGTGTTACATGTTTAATTAGTAATCGATACTAAAAGTAGATTTCCTGTATAGTTAACGTCTTTCGAATGTTTCGTAGCAGAATCTGTAATTTCGATTGACATTGGATACAGACACAAAATTTCTTATCAAATTTTATATGGTAGATGGTGTACTGGATGTCGATTTTGGACTCATGCTGCTTTTACCAACTTGCTTCTCACATTTTTCGAAGGGTGTCAACATATTAGACTAATGTGTTAACAAATATGCCGTACATTTACATATGTGTGACATAATTGCTCAATGTAAAATGAAATGACTGTAATGTGAACAGACAAAAATTCAGAATGAATTTAATTAAATTAAGCATCAATGCAATCTAATCTAGATAGAAAATTTGTTTTCTTTTGTATGAGTATCAAATTAAAGACGCTAAAGATGAAGAAGGCAAATCAGATTTCTTTCAAATTTATTCAGCTGAATAATTTCATTTTAACTCATACATTTGCATGACATATAAATGTTGTTCAGTGTGTTACATATTGCATTCTATTTAACGATTAAATTGTATCGTTTGTCTCTTTCTTGACCATCGTTGGTGATTTGGAACCGTATGTGCAATAGTTGACTGGTTTCTAAACCTCTAATTGACTTGGTTTGATTTTATTTGCTAAGTTCATAAAGCTTAGCTTAAGTCCTTCTGTGGAAGTGGTGGAAGGTGGATCAGAATTGTAATTTAGACCTCGAAACCACTATTTGGGCAAATAATAGTAATATTTTAAAGAAATCGCATAATCTTTGAAAATGTATGTAAAATAATACAATTAGAACCTCAGTCCTTCTACCTCAGTTTTTTATTCTGCTCGTTCTTTACGCTTAAGAATTCCCAAAAGTCGGAAAATGAGTGATAGTAATTTCATGACAGTTATAAAATTTATGCCACTATAATTACTGTGTTGGGGGTGATATTTAAGCGCTTCTTGCCGGAGTCATTCATATTTTATATACCCTATGTCCACTACAAATATCCAAATATCTTAAAAAATGACAAACAGCTGGTGTTCGACAGGATGTTGTTGTGAGACCTATTGTCATGTACTGCCATGAGAGTTGGAATCCGACGGTTGAGTATGAATGATGGCTGTTGTCACTTGTTAGAAAATGCACACGAGATATTACTTTAAAGGGTAACGATTAAGGTAATAACCGAGTTTGCTTCTAAATTGTTATAGCTATAAATTGAATAGCTATTACTGAGAGAAGAAGAGTATTCTAATCGATGAAATCTGATTGATTATGCTGTACTAGCCTGTTAAATTTGCGTTGAGTCACAACAAAATAATTCAAATGAACAAACAAAATTATATTGACAAATCTACCCCTGTGGCCATGTGCCGATTGATGTTGTTTAAATCGATAACAACAAAACATCGTCATTAGCTAAAGCGTATATTCAGTACTCACACGTAGAAACGAAATAGAGTTTTAAAGACAATAAATTTTCTTCAACCAAATTAAATTTTCAAAACAAAAAAAAGTTTTCCGCCCATAAAATGTTACGACCATTAATTTTCATTTATTCGCATATTACCATTTATTTTTGAAAATGTACAAGTTTTTGCCATGTGATCTAGCCGATGCCTAGAAATGAGCAATAATGTGGGAATCTAAATTACAGTTTACCAAACTTTTTCCAATTCAAATTTAAAGCCCTATATATTTATGGTATTATTGCACAATTAACAAAGGTCTCGGTATATCTAGTGTTTCAAGCACTTCAACCACAAACCAAAATTCGGTTTTCAATTTTGTGTATGATTTAAATATTAACCGAATGTGTTAAAAAAATGCAGCATAACTTTAATTCCTATAGCAACAACAAAACATTCTGCATAAATAATAATTGTAATGGTAGTAGAATATTATGTTTTATGCAACATAAAATGCAAACAGACCAAATAAAATAATTTTGAATAAATTAAGCACATACCAGGCACACACACACATCCACACCCAGTATATCAGAGCTTCGAGCTTTATGAAAAAAAAACTGCAGCCATGAACTATATATACTCGTTTACAATTACGAAAAACCAGAAATAAAATGAAAAAAAAAATCCAGTGAATTAAAATTCTGGAAAATATCCAAAATGCTGGATTAAATTACACTTAGTTTATGGTTTTTGTTGTTATACGGTTTTTTTTTGCTTTTGTTGGTGTAGTGTGTTTTGGAGATGTGCAGCCTGGGTTATCCAAAAAAAAATTTAAATTTAAAATTTTTTACTTGCCATAAAATTATTTTAAACGATAATTTGATTATGGTTGGTTTAATGGGAAACAAATTATTTAACGTTTTGGTATATGATAGTTTCGATGATTTACTGAGTGTGGCAGCCAAATTTTGTTTTACGCGTTAAGTAGTTTAGTGGAGTACATCAAAATGTAATGAATTTACATTAAACAGGAATTTTGAGGATATAGTACTTAATGGACTAGACCAACGTAAGAGTACGAGACTTGACATCGGCACGTAGAACACGCGGATATCAGTTATGTATAGTTGATAAAACAACAAAAGCAAAACACTAATTTAATAAGGGGTCTCATAGAGTAGTCCACTTTATTCCATAAAGAGTTGGTTAATAGTTAAACAATTAGGAAAGAGTTAATAGATAGACCAAATTAAAATGAGGTTTGGTCGCGAGCCGAACGAAAACTCAATTTTATTCTTGTCTCTGTTAATTCTTGTATGGTTACTAGTTTATTATCACCATATGTTATGTTTTACATGAAATTTCATCCAACGGCTGAACGGATAGTCAAAACTAAGACCACTACGGAAGGGTCATCATACATCAAATTATATCCTTTCCCATATAATATGATACAGGAAGTTCAGTACTTCCATGTGGAGATGGAAGTCACCAATCGAGTGCGCCTTCCGATTCGGGTATTCCGAACCCTAGTACCGGCGGCTTTAAGGGTGAGCGAGCAGGCTCCCAAATGTCGAAATTCAACGACCGTAATATTCTTGCAGTACAATTTCGACTTGACTGTCGAAGTAAAACTTGTTATAAGTTCGTTTAGTACGTTGAGTTCTGAGAATTGGTCTCCAACTTATTGGTCAGGCTCATGAGATCACCTTCAGAAGCACAAATATCTGGGACAGAATCACTTCCTGTGCTATATGAGGACCAGGTAAAAGAAGGCAAACAAATTGAGTCCGAACGTCCGAGGGATTCAATTATCTGCAGTTAAAAAGCAGATAAACAACCTGTTCGAATATGAGAAAGATATGAACAATGTGCATGGTGAAATAAAGAGGATGGTTCCGTTGGTTAACTTTTCCTATAATAAGGTGGAAAAGGAGTTTGAAGAACTCATTGAGAAATTGGGAAAACACGAGGTGGCTCTAATTTCTGAATAAGGATCGTGAAGATACGGAACAGTAACCCAATATGGATTTACATCGATATAGATCTACTATGATATAGCTCCAGAGATTCTAGACCCTTTGTTAGTGCAAAACAACACGCATTTTGAATAATCAAGATAAAGGGATAAGCGAAACCCTGGACATTTCTAATGCAGAAACAGCTAAAATGAAGATAGAGTCCCTGCCTTAGACTGCCTTTAAACCAGAAAGAAAACTGGAGAAAGAAGTGGTAGGAGATAAACCAGAATTTAGAAAGATAGCAAAAAGTTGTACCAAAAAGGCGAAAAAGACATCGGAAATGACCCACTCGACCGGATGCCCTTTTGATTAAAAAAAACAAAAGCTGTATCGTATGCTGAACTGCTAAAGAAGGTGGAGGTGGACTCGGAACTTATTGGTCTACGGAAAAAAGTTATTCATATTCGCCAAACTACGAAGAGTTCAAAAGCACTATAGGAACTAACCGCGAAAAGGAGAAAGTACTTCAGGCTCGTGACTCGTTGGTGGGAAAAATGTGTTTTTATTGGGGGACACAAATGGCTGTGGTTAGCCTTCCAAGCCAAATAGCAGAGAATTTCATCTTCAAAGGGAAAATATAGGTTGGTTGGGTGATTTGCGCAGAATTCGAGAAGGATAGGTTTAAGCTGTGTAAGAGGTTTTGCAAAAGAGCCACATTGCAAAGCGCTACAGCACTGAACCGAAAGGCTGTCTGGGTATGTGGAAAGTTACACTTTTAATAAAATGCTAGCGAGGCTAAATCAGGTTTTGTAAGATGTAAGATGTACGATGGTATCCATATCTATAGCTGCTTTGCTCATCTTCAAATTCTTTCTGGATGGTCTGACTAGTAAGGCATTTTTTTTACTTCCATTAATAATGCTGAATGTTGTTACCACCTCCACACATGTACTAGTGAGTGTCTCCTAACTTAAGTATTAAGTTGGGAAGTAATTAATCTTACGCACACACAGCGATCACCAAGTCATTGATTTAGGATTTTTTTTTCAGTCTCAGATTATTACTTATAGTTACGTGGGTACGTCTATTCTGATCTATACCGATTTGGGCGAGTGCTATGGAAAAGTGGCTTCTGTTTATATGTTAAGCGCTTTAAGAGTTGTTTTTGCATTTAGAACGGTCTCGGATGAGGCCTGAGCTGAGGCGGCTTCGGAAGTAATACTTATCAGTGGTTCAATGAGGCCAGATGGCAAAGGAAATTGTGGGTTAGTGTTTAGTCGGTAAGAATCCAACACTCTTTCAAGATTATGAATGCCTCTTGTAAGATCTTTGAAGATTCCCTTCCTCACCAAAAAAGGA
The DNA here is from genome assembly GCA_963556175.1 of Tipula confusa. Taxonomy (NCBI): domain Eukaryota; kingdom Metazoa; phylum Arthropoda; class Insecta; order Diptera; family Tipulidae; genus Tipula; species Tipula confusa. The sequence goes on from OY744476.1 coordinate 3,648,788, forward strand.
AGTGCAGTAGTAAATAACCATCGAGCTCTCAAAAACGGACTCTTTATAGACCCTCCAACTGCCTATATAACTCACAGATCTGGAATGGCGATAAGAAGTAGATGTCTTCCAAACAAAAAACTACAGAATTAATATTGACTTCAAAAGATTGAATGCCATCACAAAATCACCTTCATATCTGATTCCAGATATTCAATCCAGTACATTAATTTACTTGATATCGTCACACAAACAAGTGAGACAACCCAAGAAAATGAAATCGTCAGATGTCTTCAAAACGAATATAAAGAAATAATAGAGAAGGAATTAATCAATAAAGCAACAGACCGCTACAATAATTCTATACTCTCGTTTATCCACCAGAAACCCAGTGGCATATTTTTTAGGAGGACACAAAGAATATATTATTAAAATCTACCTGAATTCAAAAACATATTAATCGAAAGAATCTGGAAAAATCATGCGGTTTTGCGATAGACGCAATAACGTTACTATTACAAAACATCCAAGAACGAGTTTATAAAGCCCATACCAAAATTATAACTCAATAATTTCACCGGTACTCAACTGGAACGTTAATATAAAATATCTCCCACACAAAGATTAAGAGTTGAACAAATACAGATCTCCTAGGCCACAAATTCTAATTTATCGACGTAAAACTTTTTTTCACCCCTATTTGTTGTTGTCTGTAACTTTTTACTTTTGAATTTTCACCATCATGTGGTTCAAAGCGTAAATTAATTTTCATAATGCTTTAAAATGTATAAAATATAAAAATGAACAACCTTTCAAAAGTTTTTGGTTGCGTAAAGTTCGAAAAGGGCTGAATATTTTGATTTGATGAAAAGTTAAAACCTAAAATTTTTTTTACATTTTATCATTTTTTTTACGTAACTCGCTTTACAAATTGTATCATATTTTATACCCTGTGGATTAGAATCCGGGAACAATTGAATTTCATTATTTTGTGCGCACAGTGGCATCAAAATGGAATATGGTAATTATGTAAAGCGCAAAACATTTATGGGAGCATAAAAATGTTAAATTTACACGGAAACCGTTTTTCATAAGATGTCGAGGAATGATGGTACATATAACTGTTTGAAAATTTCCTGATTGTTTAAAAATCCTTAAATTATGGTAGTATTATGTACGCATGCATTGTCGTTCCGAAACTAGGACATATATTTTTTTGTCATTAAATGAAATTTTTAGTCCTTTTTATATAAAATTACACAAAACGGGATATGAAATGAAAAAAGTGATAAATAATTTTATTGGATTACTGCCAGCCGTTTTGCCAGTTGCAGGCACAATCACAACATGTTAATTATTTCTATATATACAGCCACAATAGAACCCATAAATTTATTTTGGCTTCCATCTCTCGCAAATTGTGCTATTTAGTTATAGTGATAAAAATAATTTCTAAATGTTCGAAATATTTAAATTTCCATTACATTTTTTTGTTAGAAAATTTTTAAATTGCAAATTCAATAAAAATAAAATATTTTCCATGTAAGTGATAATTTTAAAAGAATTATTGTTCCGAATGTGTGTGGTTGGTATTGCCTGTATGAAATCGAATAGAAAAATTCTTTTGAAACCAAAATTAATTTTTTTATAGCAGAAGGAATTGCATTTGGCAAGAACGAAAACAAAATCAGGCTAAAATATTCTATTGAAATATGCTAAGGAATAGGACAGTATATACATATATGAAATTAGCTGCTGTGGTCGTGGAGTTTTCTAATTCGTCAAAGTATACAATTAGAAGTGGTTACAATGTGTTCTATACGTCCTCGTTTCACAGTAGTCGATAGTCAACCAAAAGACCCTTGACTCATTTTTTAACCATTCGGTCGATTGACAGGCAAACCCTCAACGTTGGTGATTTAAAGCAAAGCATAATAAAATCTAGTTGACCTTGTCAATGATTATCAAATTGTAATTCAGTTGAGTGAATTTTTTTCACGTAACAATTTGTGACAACGGTGGGATTGTAAAATAAAGAGATATCCACCCAAAAGCTAAAAAAAACAAACATTGATTCGTAATGGCATTAGAAAAGAAAGAGTAGGTCCAAAAGAGTATAAGTTTCATGTAAAAAGGAAGTCGAATATTCGGCCAAACAGATGAAAATAGAACAAGACATATACTAAAAGAAGTTTTTAAATTTTAGTTACTGCCATTGAACTACAGAACGAAGTTTAAATCAAAGCTACTGAGATATTTGAAATAGTATTGGAACGTTGATAGTGGTTTTTCCAATGATACAAATGTCACACACATGTTACGATTTTATGGAAATTATGATGACAGTTCATCGTAAATAGACGTCTATGGCAAGAGGGTGTGTCTCAAGTATATTAGAGATTTTATCTATCCCTTTTCAGGAGATTTTGTATCTAAAATTCGTATGATACAATTCACATATTGACTCTTTAGAAATTTAAGCTAGTAATCGAAATTGTTTTGATAACAATTTTAAGACTTTTCAAAATGTCAACAAACGAAATAGCAGAACTTTGGAAGTATAAATGGAAGCTAAAATTAACTCTTACAATTTAAAATGCACGAAGTGCAATAAAATAATAAGCTCGAAAACAAGTGGAGTAACTCGTAACATATTATCTATACAGAAAACGAACTTTATAGTTGTAATAGTCGTCAGTTTCCATAAAGTAAATGTCACTTTCGAAGATCAAGCCGATTTAATGGTTTTTGTACATAGTATAGAAATATCTAAAGCAATCGAATCGGAACGACAAGTAGGATCAATGGCTCTAGCAGGCTCACGGCATATTAGATAAAAAATGTTTTCTGAGACATTGAAATCTATTTAACTAATACTTCAATTGAAGGTCGGCGAAATTTAACTCGAGCATTAGTTAAACATTATAAACTTGGTTTTCATGTAAAATAAAGTGTGACGCAACCAACTTGGATTTTGAGACACACTTGCATTAATGACAACATGTAAAATACACCTTACCTCTAAGCGCAGTCAAAGTTAGGCCTAAAATATAAAATCAAGAAATATACTATTCGGCTAATATACTATCACTGGATCGCTATATCATTCCAACAAATCTATAGTAAAGACATTGGCAGTGCTACTAAATATGAAGAAAATAAACTAAAGGACGAGAATGGCGATAGGTGTGATGCCAGGATTGGAAACCGAACGGGTTCCGAAATCTAAAGTTTAGCTTTGGACGACATTAGTCTCAACCTCGGTTCTGTACTATTAAAGATAATTTATTCTACGTTCTGACATTGTCGTTCAACGTAGCCTAATCGTTTATAAGTTAATACTGAACAAGGTATCCAAATTAAATTAAATTTTTTAAACCATTTTTCAATACCAAATTTAACATTTGAAAACGCAACGATGCAGTTATAATTTCAGATCTGGAACATTATGAAAAACTTAATTTAAATGAATATAGATCGGTAATATGACTTACGCCAGCTATCGCCTTTCTAAAATTTTATTATTATTGTTGAATCCATGCCAGGTGAATGTTAACAAAAATTTTCTGTAACAATGCAATTTTCATTTCGACAAAACCAGTTTTTTGTGCAGAATAAATTCGTAGTCGTATACGAACATTACATTTCTGTGTTCCTTGTACGATGAAGCTTAACCTTGACACTTCGAAAAAACACTTCGCATACTCGTTAAACTGAAAATAATACTAGCTGCAAATTAATAAGCATTCAACTTAATGGGTAGTGTGACGTTCATATAATATTCGTCTCTGTAATGTAAATTATTTCAGGTGATGAATAAAATTCAAAAATTCCATTTCCCAACAACAACAACACCAAAAATGTAATATAAAAGTGTGAATGAATCTGATTCTGAACTTTCGAGGTACCAAAAAGTTTAATTTTTTTTTTTTTCATTTTACTGACACCCCATACTTAGTAATCTCGAACATTTTTCAACACAAACAACTCTTGGGGAACTGAAATAATAAAAAATTATTTGTCACAAATCCCTGTGAGAAATTGAAAATTTCTGTCTGTTTGTACAAAAAGAAAAACGAGGACGAAAGCTCTAAAAAAATCTGTGAGGGAGAAAATGTATAATTTTTCTTCCGGTTTTAGATCCATGCTAGATGTATTGTGGAAAATTTTTTCATCAAAATTCGAATTATTTACGTATTAACCCCCGGAAATCATATATTCTGTATATGGTGTATTATGTAACGTGAGTGGGAATGTGATATGAAGATAAGTTGGGTAAATATTCTATAATTTTTCTAATTTAACATTTTATGAAATATATCGTCTGCATACAATGGTAAGAAAAACGGGAAATGGTATAAGATGGAAAAATCTAAGATGTAAATTTCTTGGTAAACTGAATAAATTATAATTAAAAAAATGTTTTATGTTCGAAGGGAAGTAAAAAAGGATACAAGCCGGTATTTAGGGAAGGTTGCTAGAATCGGAATGTAATGGTATCTTGTTGCGATAGGGTTAGGAGCCAAATTTTTTTTTATTACTTGATTGTGATCGCTGTATGATACACAAAATACGATTGACATTTACAGCAATATAAAGTAGATTAGTTCTATTATGAGATGATTTCTCTTTGCATGGGACAATCCTACTTTACCAAACTTGAATTCGAATTTTAGCACATTGTTCGGTAATCGTATAAATACTTTTGGGGCGTTATCTAATCTAAATGGAATAAAACTGAACGGCCATATCCCGTTATATATAGCACCAAACGACTACTTTTTATTTTTTTATTCTTGGAATTTTACTTTCCAATAACTACTAGATTCCGATCAATGTGAAAAACAACTTTTCTTATTGTGCACAGCATCAATTTCGTATATCTTTGATTTTACTTATCTAAGCTCGTTCCATCCAAAAAAATTACATTGAAGGACAAGAAGAAGCCATAAGAAGAAGAATACAGAATACTGCAATTTGTGCAATTAATGGTACATATCCGTTTTTAAGAACGAAAAAGGTAAAATATAACATCGATGAAATCGAATAAATCACTACTACCAACTACAACCTCTTCAAGAGTCAGCTTCTGCTCCTTTAAACTGAACATCTTCGTTTAACGACATAACGACATGGATCTTATTTATAACCAATAGCTCTTCATTTTATGCTCCTCTCTTTCGCTTTATCTCTCAAAAGTCTGGTAGTTGCAAATTTTCTTCAGTGTCTGAAAATAGCATAACAGCTTGTCGTATTACTTAATCGCAATTATGTGTTTCGTTCCGTTTAATCAATTGAAAATAAAATTCACAATATCACCCTCTTATGATGCTGGCAAATCCTAAGAAATTTACCAATGAATTGTTAATGCAGTAATGTTAGGCTATCAACACATAGATGTCTCTAGGCACATTAGAAAATAGTAGGTAACAACGTTTTATATTTCTAGCCATTATAGCAAACAACAACAACAACAAAAAACGAAAAATTAAATCAATTTTATGCAAAACGGATATTAATTCGGAAATTCTTCACTGCTATAGTTTCTATATTATTTATAGTACTGCATCGTTCGTTATTTTTGTTTATTTTTAAATAAATATCAAATTTAAATTGTAAATCGGAACTATTAGTTATAGACAAGGGTTTTCAAAAAAAATGCCACTCGAACTTTAACATGAAACACAAACATTATTAGATTTCAATGACATTTTTGTCTTGCAAAAGTTTTACTCCGTTCCTATTCGGCTGCTATCAATAAATTGTGACATTTAAAAAATGATGGCAATTATTGTTTGTTACAGGAAATTAATGTTTTAATGTTATTTGCATTAAATTATATTTTTTTGTTGTGCTGGTAATACTATAATTTATTTTACAGGGTTTGTCTGTGGAACCTTCTGGTTTAGTCAAACCAAAAATTAACCGACAAAAAAATTACAGTACGTTAACGTACTGTAATTTTTTTGTCGGTTAATTTTTGGTTTGACTAAACCAGAAGGTTCCACAGACAAACCCTGTAAAATAAATTATAGTATTACCAGCACAACAAAAAAATATAATTTAATGCAAATAACATTAAAACATTAATTTCCTGTAACAAACAATAATTGCCATCATTTTTTAAATGTCACAATTTATTGATAGCAGCCGAATAGTATATTGCGCGCAGATATTCACTAAAATTAACATAATTACAAATCTCATCAGATTAAAATTATCCCACCTCCTTCTATTCCGCCTGTTCGTTTCTAATAATATATTCTGTGCTTTCGAAATTAACTTTATTTTCTGTTTGTAATCAAACTCCATCAAATTGAATAAAACATTTTTAGTTTAACATAATTATATCCTCCAGCTAACTTTTCTTTTAACATATACAAAATAAATTAAAAATGTCAGAAGGTCATATTATTAAATTATACATATTATCAATCGTTCTGTTTAACATGGAAATGTCTTAGAATAACAGACACATACAAAGCTTTTCATAATTCAAAAGGAATAATTAAATCTGTTTCTTGGAATTTGCCTAACTCCAACGATATACGAAACATACTAACTTTTTTTTAATCAAAAGATATATGTTATGTTACAACTTTAAGTTAATCCCCCACAATGCTTTGTCTTAATACCTACATAACTAGTCACTATTTAGTGTTGTCATAACTATTTTCGCAGTGGCAAAAGGAAACCATAAAAAAGTTATTGGAAAATAAATTTTTCCTTATTCGTGTAATAATTTTATCCTTTTTCGAAATGTTTTACATTACATACATTTAATGGCAAAATAGGATTCTCAAGCCATTACTGGCCTGGTACGGAACAATAATCCGGATTCACTTTAAAATATCGTACACCTATTGAATTTGAAGTCACAATAAAACTTGAATAAAAGTTCGGCCTATGGCTCCACGTTACTCACATTCAATGTATTTCTGTTAAAAATTAGAATGGTACTGAATGTCTGAGTTTCCCAGTGGAAAGTTTAAATACGATAAAGCCATCTGCTAACTTCTATCAGACATATTTACCAAGAACGGTTTAGTTACCACATTAGATGCCAATGATATCTTTTAATAAACTAAAGGATATAGCTTTGACTTTCAAATTTTATTAGACGCCGATTTTCAGTTCGTCATGCATTTGCAATATCAAGAAACAAATCATAATACTAAATATTTTAAAAATTCGGCATCTTTCTTCCTGAATCTACCATTAACCATCAGAAATTTATATTATGAGGATTATTTTTCGAAGTTGGATCATGAGTGCAGGCTAACTCTTTGTCGAAGCTTATTGTAAAAAAGTTATCTTTCCCGAATGAAACAAATGAACGAATGAAGACTGAAGGCATTTTGTAAGCATTTAGGTTTTTTCGTATAATTATCTAAGCCATTTAACGGAGTCACCCAATGGAATATAAGGCAACAAAATTTGGGTGGTTCCATTTTAAAGTTTCAAAATTTCTTCGTTATTGTTAATTAAGTTGTGATGGTGGCATTATTCCAAGCATCCTTGTGAAATGCATCTTTAGTCCTTAACGAGGTGGCATATTTGCTGAACTCTATCACAAATAAAGTCAAGATTCTGACAAGTAAAACGTTTACAATTTTCGTTGAATTGTCAGAATTATGTGAATACCCGCTGACCACAGTAGTGGCACTTACCATTAATATATTGAAAGTGATCACAATTTAGTATTGATTATTTGAAAAATGTTTACGAGTGTGGTTATGATGTGCCAGATGTTGATGTTATTATTACTCAAGTAAATCTAAATGTTATTGCCAGGTTGATAGGATATATAGTCAATTTTTGTTAGCATTCATTGGTTAATATATACTTTGGTTATTATAACATAAATTATGATTTAAATAATAAACATGTGCCAAGTCAACTTCGAATGCTCTATATCCGAAATGACATTAGATTCTTTTTCCCTCAATATCTAAGAGTAGGTAGTTGTTTAAAATTTAATTCCGGTTGAGTTTTCTGGTTAGTCTTAGTTCGTTAGCAGAAGTCTGGATACACTTCATACTTTTCCCATACAGGTCAGTCAGCTAGACAGCATTTTAGAATCTGATAAAAATGCTTTGGTAGATCTCGATGCAGTATATATTACATAGTTCCCGATCGGTGTCATACTTTAGCAAAAACTGGTGCTAAACTCAAGAAAATACTTGAACATATTTTCAGAAAATCTTTTGTTATTTCTGTGGTTCTAAAGTAATAAAATCTCTTTGTGTTTTGATTAGTTTGAGCCGAGCTTAAGCAGTAATTTTTCCAATAATTATCAAATAGTTGGAAGCAAATAAATATACTTTACGATTTTTTGTCGTTGTTAGGTAGTTTCTTTTTCTTTGGTATTACTAACAACTCTCCTTTGGTATTACTAACAACTTTCTATTGATAACCTTAAAGTTTTAGTTTCTTACTTAAATAGTTAAGGAAAGTTGTTCTTTAATTCGAACAAGATCCGTCAATATTCCGGATTTTGTTCTGAAAACGGATCCGGTTCCATGAGTAAACTCGGTTTCGGAACCAAATTTTAAACTCGAGCAAAATCAGTCAATGTTCCAGATTTAGGTCCAGAGATGGATCCCATTCCGAAACCTAGACTGGACCTTAAAACAGAAATGGAGCTAGATATAAACATGTTCCGGATTCAGAAACGAAATGTGACTAAAAATCTGATCTCCAAACCGCAACTGACACAAAATCAAGAAATGTTTCTGCTTCTGGTCCGGAACGTTTCAAGTCGAAAATTTAGAAATACCGAAGTGAAACACTTCGATAGAAACGATCCAATTCAGTATGCCAAGCCTGAATACGTTTCCAAATCTGGCATCAGACACTCCTGGATTCGTGTCCAGTTCCCCCATGTTTTCCGTCAGATCCAGAAATATTTCGGATTAAGTACCGTAACCGCATCCTACTCCAGAACCAAAATTGAACATAAGAACGGAATTAGAACAAGATCCAAAAATGATTCGGTATCTGATACGAAAACGTGACCAGCTCCAAAATTCGGATCTCGAAAGTGATCCGTCAGTGTTCAGGAAAACTGATCTGGTTCCGGATATACCGATTCTCAAAAATGAAACTCGAACAAGATCCGTCAATGTTCCGGACTCAGTTCGGGAAACAAATCTATTTTCCATTAATCCGGAACTTAAAACGAAACTCGAACAAGATGTTTTATTTTGAGTTATGAAAACAGATCCGGTTCTGGAACCAAATCTGGAACATAAAATGGAATTGAACAAGATCCGTCAAAAAATCAAGAAATATTCCGGAATCTGATCCGGATCATATAAACATGATGATTGAGAAATAACGAAATAATAAACATCCGATAAACGCTTCAAGCTAGTGATGCTGGAACGGCTACGCATCCAGCTAATGCTCCGGCTTTAGCACCGTAAATGGTACCGGTTCTGGAACTAGGATCTGACCTTAAAGTAAATTGGAAGCAGATCCGAAAATGTCCTGGATTTAGTTTCGGAAACGTGTCCGACTCCAAAAACAGATTTAAAACGTATCCGTTTTTGGATCGATCGTTCTATTTTCATTCCATTTTCGGAACTAATACAAAATCAAGAAATGTTTCTGCATCTGGTCCGGAACGTATCAAGGCGTAGATTTAGAAATACCGAAGTAAAACACCGCGATAGAAACGGTCCAATCCAGTATCGCACTATTTTAAGGGTCGTTTGGGTATATGTTTTGGAAAATATCTTTACATATGGGCCTTCTCTGGTTATATTATAAGTCAATTAATTCATGATTATGTTTTCTTGCGCAGTGCTGATATTCTCCACAAAGTGATCCATCTAAATTCTATAAGCTCAGCTGGGTTTTTTGTTTCTTTGATGAATCTAAGTCTAAAAAATTGACGTAATAGTAGCCGGTGCGTAGCAGCATAACAAAAACTAGAATTTTCTAATTTGGGTCTTCTTTAGCAGAAGATTGCTTAGATGTCTTTATTCTTCTAATCCTTAGAGCTTCTGCAAGGTTTTTACCTATATTTTTGTGGTACCAAGATTTTAATTTCAATTGAATATGTTGATGTAAATATCTTGGCTAGAAATAGATGGTAAAACGCTATTGTACTGATACTTGTCCGACTATGCCAAGATCGTTCGTATTGATTTTAGCTCCTAGCAAACTTAGACGATACGCAATTTTTGGCGTTAATAGTAAAGTTTGCGAACAAATGTCTATCTGGAATGAAAATAACTCATATCTTCCATCATAATTTCCATCAAATCCATATTTTGATAAAATCGGTTGCCATAAATGTTGTGTGTTGAGTATTTATGGCTTTACTAAAAATTGCCAAAATGATATCTAGTAACGTGATCCAGTTTTACTCAAAAGACGAAAGATTGGCGGTAGAAATATTGTATCTAGGCAAATTTAATATTTTATGATGAATACCTTTGTGTACAAAAAATGTAAAATGATTCATATGACTTTACAGTAGTTCACTAGCTTTTGCCTCATTGACAGACGAACATTAAGGAGCTCACCTCAAGTAAAAAGAACGGATCTTAGATTATTCAACTGTTTGCAAAAAACCTAACAGACGCTAAATCATACGGTAACCAAACTATAATGAATCAGCTTTCTGCATAAATTTGTGCATGTCCTTCCCCATCGGCCTCTTTCCTTTGTTGCTTTAGAATGAAAATAAGGAAGACATGACTGAAGATATGTGTTATAAATACCACAGAAAGGTAGTAATACTGAATCGGACACGCTTCCAGTGAATGCTTCGGCTTGAACTTGAGAAACAGACCCGGTTCCGAAACCAAGACTTGACAGAATTCAAGTTTATTGAACGTAAATTGATTTAAACATAAAAATAATGTTTAAAAAACACAAGTTGGAAACCAAGTCAAAAAAAAACGTTTTTTTTTATTACAAAAACATTAAATATATGCGCTAACAATGTTTCAGTGCAGCACAGTCATTCGATGAGTCCAAGGTATTAGTATTTGGTATTAGCCAGTAATAAAAATGGTCTAGGTATAGGACATGTTACGATTATTATAATAATATTGCTTTAACTCTCAACAAAGCAATAGTATCTGGAGCTACATAAAATATATCGCGACATAAAAATTGCACGACATTAATAGCTAAACCCTAATTTTTGTTACATTCATCTTATTCAAATCTTAAACTTTAAATAAATAATTTCGACAATTGATAAGAAATAAATAACAAAAATCTCGTAAAACTCCCACCGTCTTCACCTTATATTCGAATGATAAATTTTACTGAAAATAAATATTCACCTGCTATAAATCTCTTTTTGTGAATATTACTATGATTCGATTGAAATTAATCCAAAGATTAATAGTCGTAATTCATCTTAATAAATAAGAGAGGAAAATAATATTCGTCTACACCGAGATACAAACGCTCTATATTATAAACGGTAGAATATTTTTATACAGATAAGAAAAAATTTTGAGATTTTTTTCCTGTACCATTATTGAGGAGAACTAATTCGAAATTGTCGATCTTGACAAATTTGACATATACTAATGGTTTCTGGTAATGGAATTTTTGGTATTCGAAACTATAAACGAAACCAAAAGTTTAACCAAAAGTAATTTGTTATGGGGCTTATAGTATAAGTTTCAAAAATGGCGGGATAAACTTTAAAAATGTACCATATAACGATTGACTATTAAGGTGCAATATTTTGTCTCCATACAGCGATGGTTAAGATAATTTGTATGCCACACCGTGTGAGAAGTGTTCGTTGTTTTGCCCATCTGAGATAAATCCTTGGTTTTTGATAGCAGATATAGTCAGCCGAATTAAAACTTGGTCCGTAGAATTGCAAACTATTTCGAAGAAAAGTAGGATATTGAGAAATATATGGAAATCTTTAATGAAATTCACACCGATGAAAAAAATATTGCAACATTAAAATAATGGCTAAGACCTAACGAATAACCATTAGCAATAAATTGTTTGCAAATGATGCGAATAAATAAATCGACTTAATTTGAAAAAATATGGAGTTTGAATGAAACAATGTGAAGTTTATTTCGGTCACTTGTATAGGAATGCTACTACAAGCAAAAAATAGTTAAGAAAGAGTAATTAATAAAAGAGAGGTGAACATCTGCGTAATTAGCAGTTTTGTAGTACCACTCGAAAACTAACTACAAATTAAGGCTCTATTGCGAATGCGATTTTATTCCTTGCTACCAGTCCGGAAGGCAAAACCGATCCAACTATTTTCAAATTTGAGTCTCAAAATTTTTCACATTTAAAATTTTGTTAGTTTCGCTACTGAGTCGGAAGCCAAGAGTTCGTAACAGGATTCCTCTACTAACCTAATTACGATCGTACTAACATAATGCTACATTGAAATGACCCCTACATATCTCAAATAATAGTTATATCGGAAATATATTAACTTTTAAGAGCCAAACAATAAGTGATAGTATCATTGGAAAATTAGTAATTTCTGAATGAGTCGATGTACGTACTAATCAAAAGTTTGGTGATGTAATACGATTACATTTTTTCTACGTAATACAAACCCTGTACTTCTATGAATTTATGTCGGCAACATGAAACATCGTAAAAATCATAATCAAGCTAATTCACTAGAGATATTATCAATGTTTTCCGATTAACTTAATTAAAATGAAATCAATATCATATGTATGGCAGAATATACACGAGGAATATGTAAACCACACATAAAAACCACATGATGCATAAAATTTATTACTACGTACATGATATAACTCAAATAGTTAACCAAATAGAGTCAAACTAAAAAAAAAAATGTATACATAAATTTGTATGTGTATATATCATTTATGCTCGTATATTATGTTTGCTAATTTTGAAAGTTTTTTTTTATAAAGTTTGCTTTCCTTAAGATGTAATGAAGCATCAATCAAACAAACGGATTTTAATGAATATTGATAACGTAATCTACTCGCATATATATCGACATACTCGTACATCATATACATAAAATTGGCTTTGACTTGATTGTATGACTAATGTACAGTTCCACCCAACTAATTTACTTACTTGTTATAAATCGCAAAAAAGAGTAAACTCACCAGAAAAATAAAAGGAAAAGAAACTGCGAAGTAAAGGAAACCCATAATTACCTTACTTTATTTATCAAATCTGTTCCCGAGAATTCAAGGGATATTAAACATAAAAAGATTTTCCGTTTCCCGGGGAAATACATAAAGATTTCCCGGGAAATATACGAAAACAAACTTTTTGTTCGATACAATTTTTTGTTATCCAAAAATTGTACATTAAGATATTTTTTTAGAACTGTTATCTTTATTAAACTATAAAGTAAAACTAAAAATTGAAACCAATTAGAACTGAGCGCTAATTTTAGAATTTAATATCTGTCCTAAAATTCGATAATGAATTGAGTAACCGAACATAAAAGTTTATTTAAGACGCGCCAAGTCGACGAAAAGATCCCGGTGTACGGTAAAAAGTTTCTGCATCGGGTAATTCTACAATTTGTAGTGAATATACATATTTTACAATTCACACAGTAACCTTAATTTTTTCTTTCAATTCTGACATTTATTATGTCAATTTTTTTCTTTAAATTTCATTGCTCCTAGCAACTCTACTTTTCCTTTAACTTCTAGGTGGCACGTAAATCACAAAATACCTAAAGTTTGTCAAACAAAAACAAAAGAGAGTAAAAAATGTCAACAAAAAAAATTTAAAAAGCAAAATTGATGTTATATCTTTCCTATATAAAACACAAAAAATTCTCAATTATGCATACACATTAAATAGTGCGCGTAACTTAGAGATAAAAATGTTAAATAGTGGAAGTAGGAATGAGAAAATTAAACATATTTTGGTATGGATTTTCATATCACCAATACACTCAATTGTCTATATGGGTTTTGTTTATCTGTATTAACGAAAGTTACAAGACAGCTTGTGTAAAAGAGAGGGTTTTTGTCATAATTCATAGTATTTACATGATTTATTTTTTCTTTGGATATGTTCTATTTGATGCAATAATTTAGTCTCATTCTCTTTTGAAATGAAACGAAACGGAAATCTTTTGAAACGAATTTTTTGTTTCAGATTTAATTTCATATTACTATTATTTTCATTTATTGTGTGTGAAATGCTGGTATATTAAGGTAATATATGTAAAAATAGTTTTCGGGAATTCCCCCTATATTTAAAAAGTGGGAAATTAAAATTGTTTTCAATATTTGATGTTTCCGTAAGTTTCACGTAAATTTATTATTATTATTTTCCTAAATATTGTATTAAAAAAATCTATTGTTAAAGTTGCTGGACCAAGCAAAGTAGTAAGAGTTTAGGATTAGTACAAGTTGAAGGAAGTTGTACAGCTGATAAAGAGATGTGGTCGCATCAACCATCGATGGAGCTGCCGTCATGGTAAAATTTGGACGCTCATCTATATATTTTCATCAATTATATTCAATCAATTATGCGATTTTGAAATTCCTATTAGATTCTATGCGTAAAAATGATGATAATATATCAAGAGAATTGTTGGTAGTTGTGTTACTCCGGGTTCAAGCAAGAAGAAACCAGGATCTTGTGTCTTTAACAAAGTATCTTCAAACACTTGATTTACAATCTACAGCTACTTCAGAATTTCCTTCATCATCAAAATCTAGAATTATACGTTATGCTCACGAGACGTTTAACAGGTTGTTCGGAAAAAAAATTGTAAACATGGATGTTGAAATGCAAATCCAGAATGATGATTCATCTGGGTAAGACCCCATTGTAGTTTCTGATTTAAATGACAAATTGGCTGTAGATATAAATACAGCACTTCAAATTAAAAGAAAAGAAGGAACACAATCGCCACTTAATCAGACAACATATCTACGAAATGAATTTCAATTATACGAAATTACACGAAACTTAACTAAAAATCTGAAGAAGTTATTGAATGCTTTATTGGCCATAAAGCCCACATAAATTGAGAGAGAAAGAGTATTCTCAGCGTCATTCAATTTTTGCATTTGAATTAAACAATTTTATATTTTTTTTGAAATAGTTTTTCATGTCACGGTTATTTATCTCAAATTATTTTACGAATTAAATTTATTCGTTTTTTCTTTTAAAAATTTGTTTTTTATTTATTTTTCAACACTCTTGCAAATTGTAGCTCCTAATTTTTAACACTTTTCATTTTTCTCGGGATTCTCGGGAATGTTGAACTTATTTTTCCCGTTTCCCGGGAATAAAAATAATCGGGAAAACATGACTCTCTACTGTTAGCATTGCATAAAACAAATATAAAGTTATTCATTTAGAATTATATATCGCATGTCTTATCTCGCTGTGTTGACTCGACATTAATGGTGATGCTAACTTCCCTCTTCTTAAAGCTCTGTATCCCGTGGACCAGGAATTCATTCTAATGAGTTGAATTGTTAGACATTTCTTCTTGGTGGATCGCCTGTTTGAAAAACAAGTTTTTTGATGTTTCACTTTTACTTTGTTAATAAGTGGTGTCGATCAATGGTGGTATAGTCATTCGATTAGATCTTTGTAGCTATCCAAAATGATAATGTGGATTAGTTTATTTAATTTCCGTTAATAAGTCGTCTATTTACTTGTTTGAAATTTATTATAGGGATATTACACTCGTAAATGCCCACATATAATGTAAAGCTCCACAGCCATACTCTATAAAGTATGAGCATTTAAGCCTCAGCACAGTTAAGCCACAGCACAGTTAAGTGTTTTTGTAACAGTTAATTTGATTAACAGATGTATGGTAATTCCTGTTTATTTTATTTAACTTAAATCAAATTAAAGAAATATTACTTTCAGTTATAAACTAAATTTCTTAACCATAAGCACAAAATCTGACTTAACCGCACACCACGAAAACACAAGAGAGACAAATAAAATTTTCACATTTTTCCAAACCGCCTCAAATTACTTTATTAAAAATATGACGTACACCTACACGTATTACGTGAATAGTAAACAGCGTTTTACTATGGTATACCTCCAAAACTATAGCTATATATACATGATTTCTTGTTCTCGTATCTTAGTATATCATCGTTAGAACGCGAATCTACACAACTCAATGAAATTAAGAAAATTAACTTAACATAGAACTAAACCAATATTTTTGTCATTATATATATATATATATATATATATATATATATATATATATATATATATATATATATATACATATATATATATATATATATATATATATATATATATATATATATATATATATATATATATATATACAGCGTGTTACATTTAGAATTGCATGACTTAAAGATAAAACACTCAGAGGACATTTTGTGACACTAAATCATAGGCCTGATAGTCTTGCTAACGTAAGAAGTAATGGTGATATAATAAAAACAAAAGCAATTCAGTACTAAAATCTCATTACTGTATTACTGTTGGCAAAAAATAGTATGTTGCTGCTTTTATTTAAATGGAACACCCTGTGTTTACAGAACACACAAAACACGTAAATGAAGTTGAGTTAAAAAAACGTACATCTTTTTATTTTACAGCCATAAGGAAAACGATAAAATCTAAAGTGTACTCAATGGATTAATTTTTTTACCATAAAACTATATTCAAGATATAGTTATGTTGTTCCACGTTGTATTTTGGTTGTATGGTGACAGAATAAAATGAGGCAATATAAATCGCGTATAAAATAAATAGACACTGACACTGAATTTAAATTAAGAGTCATGGCTTCTGACTTAATGTGGTTCTAAAATAAGACTTAATTGAAGGTATAGTAACTTTTCATTGTTTTGACAGAGCAGAAGTTTCAATAGAGCCCGACAGAAGTTTCGATCGGGTTGTGTCTATTTAATGGCTGTATAAACCATAACGTTGGCCAAAATTTACTTTCGGATATTATTGTTTCGATTTCACCAAACGAATAATTTATCTCAATCGATTTTAATTTTATTTTTCAGTTACAAAACTTTTTTACTACTTTCAATGTTTCCAATTCCACTATCTAGAGCAAAAAATCGTTCAAAGGTTATATCGCTAAGATTAGAGATTGGTATTTTACATAGGATGAGTTTTTTTACTTGTTTTTCGTAACAATTACATCAATATTTATCACTTTATGTAATAATGCCAGTTTGATCTCTATAAAATGTGATTTGGATGTGTTGTGAAATATTCACTCATTCACTGACTAACTGATTTCTGATCAGCTACAATTTTTTAGCTATAGAAGAATCAGTACCGCCAATGATATGTCAGATGGCATCCAAAATAGAGCTATGGCGTAATTGTTTTCACTTTTATGAGTTTTTTTATTGAATAAACAGTATAACGTGACCAATTAATTAATTTCAAGCCCTTGAACATAATTAATTGATATAGGCTGGCTAGTCGTATGCATAAGCATATAGGTTAGAAATAATAATATTTTCCGCTTAAAAAAATCTAAATCAGCTATTTTTACCTGTTGTTCCAGAAGACATTGAAATCTCAAAATAACTCGGTTAGTTACACTATTATACGCACCGTTTACAACCTTAAAACACGTGAATTTTACTTTCTGCCCATCGAGTTCCTTTTTTTATAAATTCAGTAGCATTTAGGATAATACTACATCCTGAATGTGAATATTCCAGCACTAGAAATACACAGCACCACTGGAAAAACAAAAATAAAGGATGAGGAGAAAAGAAGATAAGAATAAAGGTTTTCAGTCTTCTAGATTTTTACTTTTGTTATTAAGCTTCATTTTCTGTAAATTGTCTATACCAAAGGGAACGTCTCATCAATAGGTTCATTCCATTTTTACGCACTCCAAACAAAAAACGAGTTTTGGAATTTATCGGTCATGGCGAATATTATTTCCAGATTGTCTATACATAGTCCGTCTTAAATTTACGCTTGACAAAACAGGCATAAATTCACAAATTTCCAATGAACAATGATCATGAAAGTATTTGTAGAACGCGCATAAAGCTCGCACAATTCGTCTATTGGAAAGATTGGATAATGAATTTACATTCGCAATCGAGATGTTCCGTTTTTAGACCCGATCGAGTGTAGTCAAATAAAAATCGGTGCACCTTAAATATGAGAATTATACTCGATCTTGTTTATTGTAAGTGTTTCTGATGAAGTAAAGTAAAACTTACCACGTCGTAAAAATCCAAAACATCTAGCTGCACCAATTACTGCTTTGTTAAGCTGACTATATAAACCAAGCTGGATTTACCAATCAAAAAAGAAGATGAATATCCATCATTTTGGCCAGAAAAAATACTGGATTGAAATCTGTTGGGATTGAATTCAACCCTGTTGGCTTTACCCCATTCAAGGATTGTATTGAAATCTAGCGTAAGGTGACATTTCATAGTCATTTTTTCTGTGAGAACATCGTTTCGCGGTGAAGAAGAAGGTAAACGATAAGAAGTGGGGAAAGATCTATCATCAGCAAAGGTTTATATTGGATTGAGAGTTGCTGGTAGAAGGTCATTGATGAAAATTAGAAAAAGGTCGAAGAAAAGACGGATCTCTAAGGGACACCAGCTTGATATTTTGGTACAAAGAAGAAATTTCTCGATCTATACAGGCCCGTGAAGGCCCATTGATCTCAATTTGCACAACAAACCCTTATGGCGCACGCGATCAGTTGCCTTCGAGGTAGTAAGCGCAATAACTTATATGGTTCACCAGATTGCACCTGTTCGGTGGAAACATCTTTATTAGTGGCTTTGACAATGATTTACCATATTTTTTGAGAATTATTAGGAGAATACCATCTAGACTATCGTGTTAGTGTTAATGTTTTCAAGGACTTTAGGGGCAACTCTAGGCCTAAATCTAATGCAGCGCATCGACGAGCTGGCTACAGAGATAATCGAGGTGTTAAGCTAAAATCACTAAATATTGATTTTGTAGTAAATTTTTGGTGAAAGAGATTAAAACTTAATATTCTTGCACATTTAGGATGATGGTTCCTGGAGGTAGCACCCTCGTTTATATGTAATTTATGAGACTTGCAAAAGACCCCCAAATTACAAAGGAGCCAAGAAATGTACTAACGACAATAATTTACTAGGATTTACACAAACTTTTTTTTGATGGTCTACTAACAATTTTTTTTGTGCAAGAATATTAAGTTTTTATGGCTCCTTAAACACTATACCCAATACGACATCCCTTGCCTTTTATTATTGACACAAGAGATGAATATAAATCATAATACAAATTTACAAAAACAAACTGAGCAATAATTTTAATTTCGTCTACTTCATCTTGATGTGTGCTTCTCAGAAAAAAAGAAAAATTAATCTTAGAACATTTCGGTTTTTGTTTTTTTTTTTCCAAAATTTCCATTTTAATTTGATTTTTCATTTTTTTACAGTTCGAATGGGTGTTGTAAAATATTTAAATTAGTTTGTGTCAGACACAAGATGAAAAGTACATACAGATAAGCCAATATTATTTATAACAATACGGATATAGGTTTGATAAGGATATTTGATGTTGTCCTGATTTTGATATTCATACAGTTAAATCGTACCCGTAACTTGACACTAATCAAAACGATAAATAAACTAAACAAATTACAATGCCACAGTGCGGTCATGTAGGATGTGTTCGATAACATTTTTTTATTAGATTGTATGTCCTTTTTTGCATTTTGTAAGTCAAACTACCCCAATTCGGGCCCATCTAGTCACTCTTCTTAAGTTCTTGTGAAGAAAGTTGAAACTGGATATCAATGCTACTTTTGGCCAAGTAAAAACCAAGACGTACTCCATTAGACGTACGTCCAGTTTATCCTGCCAATGAGGAACTATCAAACGTTAAAGGTTTCCTTAGAACTTCGAGTAGCTTAGAAAAAATTCTTTACTCAACTTTAATACCATCCAACGATGAAACTTTTTCACATCTTTTTCACTGAAATAATTGCTTTCATAAACTTTAATAAGAAAAAAGCTTCTTTCAAATGATAGCTTATGCATAACAACAAGTAAAATATCTTATCGATAGAATTCTTAGTCGTGAAATGAAAAGTACCAACAAAAATTCGAGCAAAGTAAATTTTTAATCATAAATTTTAATTTATTTTTTATTTATAGCGTCTTAATAAGATCCACCCTCATAATACACATTATCCTAATTCTATTAAATTAAGCCCGTATAAATTATTATCCATTTACTTCACACATTTTCTATATATGCGACGAACATAAACACTAAACTCTTAGTAAAAAAAAATGGAAATGAAAGAAGAGCTTTAAGCTTCCAGCTATAATTTTCATGTTAAATGCTAATTTCTTGTTATTTTTATGGTCGTTTCGTACATATATTTCGATTTTATGTGATCGCATATAAAACGAGTATTTTGTATTTAGATATAAATCAAAGGAAAAAGGGGTTTCCATTTGGGGCACCAAAACTTTAATTGAAAATACTTCAAAGAATGGTGATATAAATTGTAAAGTTGTTTCTTTAAACGGAATGCAAGGCCTAAAATTGACGCTAACTAAGCTTAAGAATGGTAGAATTACCCTGTTCGGTTATGTTACATTATCTGTGCGGGGTGGCAAATAATATTATTTGAATTGTTTCTCTCTGATTTTAGGAGCTAAGTGCATTTGGAAATTGTGTTGGTGAAGTACCTTTCTATAGTGAGACTCGATTGCTTTTGCTATTTGGTCAGGATCAATAATAGAATTAGAACCTTTGGCTATTGAATTTTAACTGTTCAGTTTAGGAGGAATATTAAGGTTGCTCTGAGTGAGAGGTATGGTTTCCTTGATCAGGATTCCTTCAGTATGGTTTCCTTACATTCTCGTATAGATAAATAGAGAGAAGAATAAAAGAATGCGGAATTGAGGAATGAGGAGAAGAGAAATAGAGACTCGGTTCTCAGCCTCCCGTACCAGCTTCTGATACTGAAAATTTATTGAGTTTTTAAAGAATATTTATGTATTCTCTTAACCAAAATTGTATATATAAAAATTAAAAATTACAAAAACTGTTACTACGTTTAAAAATGGCTAAGAAGGTAGGCCTATTTATAAAATAAGGCCTGTAACATAATATCATCATAAACTTTTAATTGCAGGGTTAGGTTCTGACAATTAGTAAAAATAAAGTATAATAATTATAAAGTAGTGGTAAACTATGAAATATTGCATAAAACAGTATCTGCATCATAAAACAAAATAAAATAAACTTTAAAGAAACCACAACAAAATTATGTTTTATTAACCATAAAACCAACATTTTTATTTTTCAATAACCAAACTTTTACAGATTTCTCGAATTTTTTACTATAAAAATTAATCGAATTTGTGGTGACGATCGGTTTAAAAACGTTGGTGTAGAAACTAAAGGTAATATTTGCGAAATCAACAAATCTTGAAAATTCATAAAAAACTGATAAATATTACACACAACATACCGAATAAAACATTGCGAATAAAATAATTTCAATACTCTAAAAATATAAAGATTGTTGCACCGGTAAAATATTGAACTACACAAATCGATCAGGTATGATCACGTCATCGTTTAAAAAATATAATACGCAAAATATCTTTCTTTAAAATGTATAGTGGTTTTAAAACATTCATATGAACCCTTCACAAAAGCGATGGAAATTTACGTAACCGATAAATTGCACGAAGCGCGGAATTTAGTTGCTCTTTCAACTTTAGTGGATAAACTTTCCAGTTTAAGTTGGAATCAAGATTCAAAACAAGTATTTAAATGAACTCTCAGAGTATCAATTTTTAAGTAATAATCACTATAATAAGTAAAATATATATTTGGCACATAACTTATATATTATGGATCACCATTTACTTTAAAAACATCATCTTAGTTTTTTCTTTTTTAAAAGCAAATAGAGAACATCAAACCAAGAACAAAGCTCTCAGAACTTATATTATTGATTACAACACTGGAATTCATTTCACAATGAGTTAGAGCAAATATGTAAGCAAAAGCAGTTATTTTACAAGCATAAGGTTTATAGAAAACATCGAGTTAATATAAATTAAATACAGTGTACTGTTTGAAAATTTGACTAAAACCGCTTCAGTTAAATGTCTCTGAATCCAATCCACCACATAAATTTTAAAATAACATTTTGTGATCGACCATATCGATATACACAGCAACGCAATTTTGTCAATAAAAGATATACGGGCCCATTCAAAAACTCATTTATCACTTTCTCGATACTTTTAATAACCGTAAGCCCATGTTGATTATTACTTAAACCATTCAGTTTTCCCAAATTTCAAATCATCTGTGATTCATTTCTTTTTCTAGAATTTTTAGAAAAGTATTGATATAAATAAGCATAGATTATGCTTTGTATCAATAAAGATACAACTATACTTGTAAAAATAAAGATACAAAGATACTTGTAAAAGCAGAATTTGGTAAAGAAACTCAATAAGATTTCTACACAAAATTTGACTTTTGAAATAAAATTATTGTGAAATGTTGTCAAGCGGTTATTTTGAATCAGAAAAACAAAAAGTATTTGGATTAAGGGTGTTTGTGAATGTGTTAAAAAATTGTTTAAAATGAAAATTATGACAGCTACAATACATTTTTTTGATTCACCATAAAAAATTTATAAAAAAATTTAACGAGGTCTATACATTTTGACAGCTAAATTTAAAAAATCATAACCTCATTTTTGACAAAATCACAGTGGTTAGTTCTAAAATAATAAAATTGAAATCATAGTTGTCGTTTATTGTTTACCGTTGCGATTTATTTTGTTCATTTATTTCGATTTATTTTGTACGATTTGTAGCTGTTAAAATTTTAACTATTTTATTTAGCAAATTTTAATTTATTGTTAAACATAATTATTTATTTTCCTTAATATTTTTAATATATTCGCAAAGATCCTAAGTTTACAATTCTATTCTAATAATTAAACAAAATTAGTAGAAGACTTTCTCGGCTGCCGGGGAGATATGTACAAAGCAACGATTCCATTTGAATGATGATAGCTCGGATAGGCTTTGTTAAAAATATTTTGTCAAAAATATAAAATTAATTAAAAAGACTTGGATTCCTTAGGCAGGCTAATCGTTCACGAACATAGTTTTATGGGGCATAGCTTTCTTCATAAACACGAACCATTTATAGTAAATTGACGTTTAACCATTATCGAGCAACCTTTATACAATTGTGCAGTATAGATGGACAACCTTTTAAAACTTTATATCTTTGATTTAATGCGTTAACAACATGATTTAACAGATTTAATAAAAACTGAACGCGTTTCATTTGGAAAACCCTGTATCATATTGCGGAAATTCCGG
The DNA here is from genome assembly GCA_963556175.1 of Tipula confusa. Lineage (NCBI taxonomy): Eukaryota > Metazoa > Arthropoda > Insecta > Diptera > Tipulidae > Tipula > Tipula confusa. Next base: position 3,672,136 of record OY744476.1, read on the forward strand.
CTGCTTTAAGATTCATAAAAAATAAATCAACGAATCACATAATTTCTGGTACAACATATCAAAAAACTACCAAAAACAATTTCAAACCATATCCAGACACCATAACATGTTGATTCTACTTGAATATTTATGAAAAATTTTGTGAGAAATATCATACGAGAGTTATATCATACTATACTGTCTAAAAAAAAGGCTACAGTTCGTTAAAGAATGTGTTACACAAGTTATGCAAATCTTTACAAAATTTTACTAACCCTACATAAAAAATTTTTGTCGATTTAAATTTTAAATTAGATTCATGGGAAATAACATACCATTCTCCTCCTAGCACATAACACCATGGCATCTGTTGTACATATTTACCCCGTAAAGATTTCTAGCTCAAGGCAACAATATCATCACATTAACCATATGTTTTGGGGAATAAATGGCGGGAGGGTTTATCTCTCTTATACGCAATAATTTGTTAGCCTTATTATAGCCAAACAAGAAATTTAACTTATGATATATGTGTCTGTTGTCTGTTATTATATATTAGCTGTATATGTACATCAAATTAATTGGATTTATTGAATTGTTGTTGTTGTGCGTGACATAAGTTCAACAAATTTATATATTTTTTATTCTAATTTTCTAAATTAAAGGTTTATTGATTGGAATTAAGCCATTTGGGATGGAACTATATATGTATATATGTATAAAGGATGATTCAATTCGACGAAATCGAATAAATGTTTAAAAACAAATACATAAAAACATATCCGGATGATTAAAAAGATCAGCCAACTGATTCTGAATCTAGCCAGCAGCTGGCGACTAATGAAAATGAAAATATTCCTACTGTGGCAATAGTAGTTAAAACCGATTTCGATTGTGACGACGCATTATCACAAAGTAACAGCATAGTGGGAGCTCAGTTAGCGCAAATCCAACTGATCAGCTTATTTACGATCTACAGCCTTAACCTGAGAACTAACCATTTAAAAAAAAAATGGTCAAACGGAAAATGCCGTCTAAAACATTTAAATTATTTGATCTCTGGCCATGCTTACTTCAACCTGGAAAAAGCTGCAACCTTGATGAAACCCTATAGAGTTATGCGGATATTTACTGGCTAATCTAATGAACAGATAGCAACAAGTTATGAAATTTATAAAATGAGATTGATTAGAAACAAGCCCAGTTTTGAGTGTAATGTGTTGCTTGTATGACAACTAAAGCCATTCACATTTGGCAACATAATAATTTAAATTCGAAGCATTCCACAAAAGATTCACTGCACTTAGATGGTTATGCTTTGATTTGTGAAGCATTAATGGTACTAATCAAATTAAGCAACAATTTTAGTTTAACTAAACTAACAAAACTCTTTCAAACAAATATGGCAGACGAAAATTCCAGAATACAAGAACTTACTCATCCAAACTATAATAAACCTCCGATTATTGGTATATTACGAGTTACGACTCGATGCTAGAAGTTTCGTGTTTTACACAATGTTCTACTTTCCACTGATCGAAACATATAGCTTCTTTTTCCAATTGTGCTTGCAGAATAAAAAAGGAGCAATAACAACGAAAGTAACCAACAAATACGAAAATTTTTTGATACATTCTAGAATTTATCGCACAGTAAACTAACGCTTTATCAGCAGGAAATCGTAAAATTAACCTCCAATTTTATTACCCTTTATACGTCATATTACGCGCACAGTAGGAAGAGATGAATAAAAATGAAAAAGAATAAATTATTTGTCGTATATAAAGGAAAATCTAAAATAATTTCCAAAATGACTTCTAACATTAAAAAAAAATTAGCAACTAAATTATGTATACATGTTGTGTAAAATCATAATATTTCACCCTGTGCTACTAGTCTAGTAGAATATACTCGTACATACATAAACCACAAATATTATTATTCATGATTCTATTTCTACTTTTAATGCATGGTACCTAAAATTTATGTCTGTCATATGACAACATTTCTTTATGATATGTCAAATAGTAAAGGTAAATTATGTTGCGACTCTAAATTTTTTTTGTCACATTATGAATATTTAACTCGTTTCCAGCATACTGCAAAATAAGTTGGGGTAAACAGGTAGGTCAATAAGGTTATCTCACCTTTTGAATATTCCTTGTTTACACTTAGCAAATTCAGAAAACCTTAACTCTAAAAAATTAAAAAATTACATTTATGTTTTTTAAACTAATTCCGCAGCATTTTTTTTAATCCGCAAAAGTGAAATAACTTAGCCAAGACACCATAAATAGCTTAAGCCAAGACACCAACCAATAACTGCGAGTAAACAATTTATGAAACTTGTAAATCTGAACGATTTTGTAACGATAGTTGTTTGAACACACGATAATTACAAGGTACCACAGTACCAGACAACTGCTGTCTGCATCTCCGGGGCGGTTTGTTCGCTTGTTTAATACTTGCCTAAAGGACGAATAAATCCTTCCTGTACAGTGGAAAGTCGAATGGTTAGTACTTCTGCCTAAAGGAACGAAAGAGGGTCTTTTGTAAAAGACTGCAGGAGGCCATTAAAAAGAAAGTTTCAGCCATTTTTACAACTCTCTCTCCATTAGGTGTAAAGCTTACTTTATTTTGCTGAACGTGCTTTAATTAACATATTAATTACGTAGTTTATAGTAAACTGCGATTTTAAGGGCATATATGGTGAAACTCGATATTAAAGCGTAAGCATAAATTATTGGCAGGTCGATTAGATTCATAAATAGGCGTCTTTTGTACCACCTTGGGTAAAATTAATGTTTCTGAGCTTCGTTAAGAGCACTTAGCTTGGTTTAATCTTAAGTATGTTGATTATCATCTAATTAAGTAACTATATAAAAGATGGGCCATCTATTGGTTGGTTCTTAAACTATATTCGTTGGCAACATTTTTACTATGGCGACGCTTGAAATTTTGACAACTCCTCACTCTGATGTTTCACGGCACTGAATAATCATGTTTTCGCTTGAAGAGCACTTCGAAAGCCTGAGCAGAATCCTGCACAAAAAACTCGGATTATTCGATATCCAATGACCACGTTGATTCTACCACATGACATGCAAAAAATTTCCAAAAAATTATGATATATAATCATTTTATAGCGTTTTTAAAACCAAACTTTTAAAGGGCCTTTTACGTATACCTCCTGGTTGAGATTAAATTTGTAGGTTATCATGCTATTGCTGTAAACAATCTGAAAACATATCTTTGCTTCTGGTGACACATGTTGTTTGTGCCATTATTTAAAAGCATAATTTTTTTTTAAAAAGTCAAATGCACGTTTTAACAACTTTTAATTCTAATTTTAATTAGTTAATATAAAAATGAATTAATTTAATTTCCTTCTATATAATTATACAAATAGGAAAACATAACAAATTTTAGGTTTCATCTTGTAAAAATGAAATTTCTAACCCTAGCATCTGCATGTTATGTATGACTTGGTGGTGGCTTGATATGTGTTTTTGTGGTGGTGGCAAATACATTATAATATGAACAAATACAGTATGATCTGCAGAATACTTAACAACCGATTTTGGAGGATAGAAGATAACTGTCGATTCTGTCAAACGGTATTGTTACAGTTTTCTGAAACGTAAACAAACCAGTAAAAAGATTATTAAGATCAATCAACAAAATATTAAGGCCAACATGTTTTCATTCAGACCCTCTAACTGATCGTTAGCTTTCCATACCAATACTCAGGCCAGCTGGTGTATTACTATATTTAAATTTGTTTTGGTTTAAAGGAGTAGGTTCATTAAAACTAATCCATTTATGCTATTTAACGAAGTGACCTTGTTAAAAGCCTGATCGAATGTCTAAGATATCTTGACAATCATTTCTGACCATGCTCTGAAAAAACCAGCCTAACTGTTATTGGATATAAAACGTGTCCTTCGACGAAAATAGGGCTTTGAATAATCGCTGTAGATTAGGTCTATATAGGATACGACATATTATAGCGCTGATACAGAATATTAGGGACCCTGAGGAATTTAATTTAAGTAATGCTGCCGTTATAAAAAAACAAATGTTGTTGGGTTGGCGGGTGCATTGTGTGCTGTGAGTTGTGGCTCAACAATGAGAAGATTGGCTGTCCACTGTGGTTTTGTAGAAACAAAAAATGGAAGTAGTCTTATTATCACCGCGAAAATTATCAGTTGAAATTGTAAGGCAACCGCCGATTTATTAAATAATTATGGAAAAATGTCCTTCAAAACCTATTTAGATAATATAAGGGGAGTTAAAATCGGGAAGAAAGAAAAGTAAATTTATGATAAATTTTCCCAAGCACAAATATTTCAAATGCTAATTGTTACAGTGTTTTACGAATCACACTGTGTACTTACGTGAAAAATGAGCAACAAACAAGGCTACATAGACCACGGTTTAATTAGCATGCATATAGATATACATACCATTTCAAAAGCAAAAGATAACAAAATTATCTTAACATTTTTATACGGGTTACCATTAAAATATTAAAAGCATTCCACCTTTTTTTTGATATTCGTTTTTCGTGGAATTTTCTTAATTTTTGCCGTTTATTATAAATTTAATTTAAGTGTTAAGGTATGACCAAGGGTATATGACTACCAAAAGTGTGTTTAGTTAGGAAAAACATTATTATAGATACATAAATGTAAACAACGCACACAAACAACAACAAAAAAAACTTTCTCACGCGAATAAGACCTTTATTACACCACACACACACACACAAACAAAAAATTAGATCATCTCATTAAATTAAGCTTCTTAAAGGCTAAAGTACAAGTAAATATGAAACACAGGAGAAGGATATAAATATTTAATACATTTTTTGGTTAATGGTGTTGTTGTTCGTATGTGTTCAATGTTCTGTGCTGCTTGCTTGGTTGGCTCGTGTGTGTGTGTTGTGTACTCATTTGTAATATATGGTTTATGGTATATGTATTTAGGGTGAGGTATTTAAATTGAAACCAACAAATAAGTCAAAAACCATAAAGAATTAGTCTAAAATAGCAATAAAATGTTGATTTCACTTTTAAAACCCACCAGTAAAATAAAAAGACCTATACGCAATACGGTCCATCAATTCATCATCCTGATTACGGCAAAATTGCCCCAGTTACGGCAAATAGTGATCCAGATAAAGAAAAGAAAATTGTTTGCCTAACTCAATTTAATAATTATTAAAGCCGCTACAGAATATGCAGCCAATTAAATTTAAATGACGCAATAGCTAATTAGTGGATATGATCTAATAGAGATCAGACTATTTCCAAATTATAATGGTTCAAAAACCTGGTAAAAATTAAGCAAAACTCAACTGACATCTTCTTACACTAATTTACTATCAACTATCTTAGAGCTGTTAAAAAAATTGAAATCGTAAACATACTGCACTTGTAAAGAATCAATCCGAATTATCAATTAAGATTTAGAAAGGAATACAGAACTGTGAAACTGGTTCATAAAATATTATCTGAAATTAGGAACTCACGTTTTTTAATCAATTTTAATGAATTTTTATCCAAGCAAAGAGAAAGGGTAAAATACTATGAAGTCTAAGAATACCAAATTACTCTTGAAAAGGAATTTGGTTAATCTTGGTTGTTAAAGAAGGAAGCAAATATGAGTTAAGAATTGTTTTGCTTTTGCTTTTCGACAAACGATGACTAAACCTATTATTTTAATACTAAAACACACAATAATTGTTACACGTTACTAATTCGCGTTGGATAAAACATGAGAGGCGAATAAATTGGCCTATTCGACCAACGCCTTTCATTTGTTTTTTATGAAGACACCTCTCATAAAAATTAAAAACCTCTTTTGTTTTTCTATCTTTTCTATATAACCACTCTATAACCATCGCTAATTTTAAAACTATTGCTTAGTCCCAATTTAAATGTTTTACTCTCTTCATACTAGTATGGATATAATAAGCCATGCATAGACTCTACCCGTATACGAAAAAACGATACTTTAGGTTTTTAGAACCATTTTTATATTCACTAAACAAATAGAAACCGAAACGTGGGATATATTAAATCGTTACGAATATTATATTCATATTACCGTATAAAGATTATGTAAGATAGACAAATAAAATTAATAGGCAGTTGGGCAAATATTTGGTAATTAGAGTGGATCTTTTATATTTTTCTATATACTCATAACGATATGTATAACGTTTATAGTATCGATTCATTTGCATATACGCATGAATTGATACCCAAGTGCGTGTGTTTATACTAAAACATTTTATGGTCTTTGCTTTGATTTGATTGTTCGTACATAAGAGTTGTGGTTTATTGTTAAGAAATAATGAGCAAAACTATTTATTAGAGCCCTATTACTTTTAGTCACTCCAACTTCATCTATAAATTGGTATTCTTCCAGTCGACTTATTCAAAATAAAAACTCGTAAAAGGGGATTAATTCGAGTATTTGGGTCAATTTTATTAAAGGGAACTTAAGTTTCACAAAGTGTTTTGATGGTTTGGTTCTCTTATTTTCAAAAAAAGATTGCACAACCTCGGATTTTTAGATAAAGCAATCCTCATTCGTTAAAAATGGAGGGTATAGAAGAAAAATTAAATACTTTATGTGATAGAAGAGAAGAGTTATTTAGCTTAAATATTACACCTGTGAAAACATCCACCATCAATGAAGGTTCATCCTATACATTTTAAGAAGGAAATACGATCACTGTGAAAATAAAAGTTCTTATAAATTATCAGGATTGCTGTGCCTGAATTTTGTCATTTACAAACGACTGGTTGATTCATCTACTCACCTGACAAATAATGCCACATTAGGTCGAAATTGAGCCTACCAAATTATAGCCGTAGCAACAAAAAACTTTCTTGATTTATCGTATTCGCTCGAATGCCATTTAGTCTTAAAACAAAAGTTTCAGCGCATCATCAATATCATTTTTATGTTATCATAAAGCTAGGAATAATACCCGTTTGGATTGTTCCTCAAAACAACATAGTTTGACTTTTGAATTCTCACACCAATAGTTCAGAGTGTGTTTTGGGTGCAAATATTTTTGTTTTCCTCAGCCGAAAGATCAAGGCTAAAATGATATTAAAAATACTCTCACACAGCCCGCTTTACTCAGAAAGCTCAATGCAGCCAAATTTTCCTGACCAGGCCACGTTCAAAACACATTAACGTGACCCAAACATTGACTAAAGCAATAACCATACTTTTTATACACGCGCCCTGACTCAAATCTAAGCAAAGCTACTGATTCTATCGAAGCAGTTCTGCAACAATACACTAACCACTGTTGGCAGCTAATAGTATTTTGAAAATAATTATTCATCATTCGAACAAAAATTATTGCCATACTGTATATTTTATGCTGTATATTTTCTATTGGTCTATTAACTTTCTCTTCGACGTATGCAAATATTTTATTATTACCACTTGCAGCCTACTATTGGACTCAATCGCCTTCGTTCATTTTAGCCTCTATAGTTGAACGCCTGTGAAAAATTTGTAACGACTGTATCGACAACAGTCATTCAGTTAAGACTGCCGTTGTAACCAATAGTATACGAAATTGACAAAATGAACGCCTAACGAAGGTGATCGATTTCAATGAGAGCGTGACCAATGTCATATCAAGGGAAATTAAGCGACGATCGGAATTATAATAATAACCGCGTTTTAATTTCCTAGTTCATTATTTCCTAGTCTTTTCGTTCGTTGTATTTTATTCCCTAAAAATTGTTTTGAAAATAGGTAAAGGAATATTAACGTCAAAGCTGCAAGATTTTGGAACGATTTTTTTCCAAAAATATTTAACTCCAAACACCAGAATTCACTTTGAAGAAAAATAAATAAAGCTGCTATAAAATTTAAAATTTCCCCGGGAATTTCAAGAATACAAACCCTGGTTTATGTTTTATTGTTACACTGTCGTCGTCGTCTAATTGACTTGTTGCCATTCTTAACAATAAATTGTATTTTACAGTAATTATAATTTAATTTGAAGTCTGCAAAATTGTAATTTATCGTTTTATCTCTAAATTTTTATATTATCTACAAATATTTATCAATTATTTATATTCATTTTGGTTTCTTTCATCAGGTAAAATATCGTCATAAATCCATTGAACTGATGAAAAAAAGAAAAAAATTTACAATTTCAAAGAAATAAATTGAAGCTGTTTATCTTCATAAAAATAAAACTAACATAAATAAATCTCAATTCAAATCCACCCACCATTCGATGATATACGTATAGATATTTCATAAATATTTTCTCATAAATTTCCATTCATTCGACTCCCAATAATTTTTCCTTACACCATAATCAATTCAATAATTGCAACGATTAAATTTTTATTACAAAATTACTACACACACCAACCAAGTTCGATTAAGTTAAAGCTTTTCTCATTCGTTATTTTCGTTTTTCATTTCTACTATTTTTCTATCAAGAAAAATTAAAAAAAAAAAGTTAAAATTTGAAATTAATTTTTTTTTGTTGTATAAAATGGCAAAAAAATAAAAATCAGCAAACCAAACAAAACCTACTTGCTAGGAAAAAATATGTACCATTCCCAACGAAGTTTGGTTTGGGTTTGGTTTTGGATCTAAAGTAACTAAAGAGTATATGCTATAAAAAAATATGTTTTTGCTATAATATAAGAGTAACGATTATAGCTGGATGTATAAATGCTTATTTGCTGTTTTTGTTGTTGTTGTTGTGATTCCTTTGAAATTGATATCCTTTTCTTATTTTATATAATTAAAAAAAAATATTTCTAGGCATACACAACGTTTTCTTATAAACTCAACGTCAAAAAAGGGAAAAAGGAAAATAGATTGAATGGTTTTGGTATTAGATTTATGGAAAAACGAGAAAAATTATCTTCCATTTCTAAATCGAAAATAAATAGACAGAACAATGTTTTGTCTTGAAAATGTTTTTTTTTTTTTGGGAAAGTTGGTTTTCTTTTTCTTCTTCATCAACTATTTTTCAAATAGACTGACCAAGATGAAAAAAAAAAAGATTTTAAATTGGAACAAAATACAAATTTTTATTTTTATAAAAGATTTTCTATTTCCAATGACCGCATTCTAAAATTGAATACAAAACAAACCGAATGGAAGTTCTAAAGTATATTTTTACTATCTATATGGTCGTACAATTGATTTCTTTAATAAAAATAATAATATTAGGTTTTTACAGGCCAGAGTAGGCCCATATTAACAATCCATGTCCATTGGATTCGACCCCAAAGCCAAGTTGCTTTTATTACCCAGAGATCGTCCACTATCCTCTTAGAGTCAATGTACTAAACGTAACCATTACAGTATACTCACTGTCCTTTTGTTCCTTAAATGGGATTATGAATTATAATCGAACTCCTAAATTCATAATTTTAGATTCTAAATAAGAAGACTCAATAATTGTCGTTATAGTACAGTTTACGGTCATAAAACTGACTCTTTCAAATGTCATCAGCCGTTTCTTTTACAAACTCGAAAAGGCCAATATTCGCACTCATACATGACATAACTATTTTTTCTTCAACAGGCTAAGCTGTAGTGAAACAATTGCGGAAACAATTATAGTTTTATAATATTAGTAAATTGCAAATAATAGATAGATAAGATGACCACCGTAAAGTATGAAGTTAGTTCAGTAGCTTAAAATTTCAATATTCTTTATCAACAGGAAATTATTATTCATAAACTAAGGGTTTTAAAAGACCCTTAAGCCCAGCAAGCTGTTCCTCTGCGATGTGGCATTTTTTTATTATCTCTAAGTTGATACGACACCACCAAATTCGCAAACTATATTTGGGCGCATTGTGGTCAAGCGAAATTATTAGGTCTCACTTGAAAATGATGAAGGTTGGGCTGTAACAATTAATTAAGTGTGGTATATGTCTTCTAATTGCTTCTAATTGGTGTTTCATTAGCATCCAAAGTGGTTTTCATTGAAGCTGATTTTTTCGAAATGGAATTCATACTCGCTGACTTTGCTTTGACTTAAGAGTCGAAATATATCTCCCAAAACTATGCCTATTATATATGTATGCAATCCAGTTTTACCCGTAGCTGTTCTTTTTAGCTTTCATTTAGCAGGCCAATATCAGGTGATTTAACTTCCACTGTAGTTGTTGCAGAATGACGTTGCAATCTAACATGGGTATGACCGCATAAACGCTGCGCCAGCAACAGAGTTAAAGCTTTTCTAAACTCTTCATAATTTCTCCACAGTATAGCTGCTTATGTTGTAATGGATTATAAAGGATCATTTCACCGTTACTATTTCGAGCTTGCCTTACTTTTCAAAATATTTGCTAGTATAGACTGATTGATTGGACATTGCTATATGACGCTTGTCTGTGAGATTGTTCTCTTAGTATGATATAGTCTCTTCTGCTTGGTTGAACCATTTGAACGATCATGCCAAATTTGTTGCCAATGTGTCTTTCAATTGTTCATTGATTACTAATCTTCAAAGTCACTAACCGTCTAAACGGCGTGCTGGCATTTAACTGTAGCTTCTTCTTCTCGACATGAGTATCGAAAGTGCGCCCTAGTTCGCATTGCGTGGCTGTTGTTTATTATTTAACTTTACCAGTAATTTTTTTTAAGTTTGGCGGGGACTGATCCATTTATTTCGTTGCTGAAGTTGGTAAACATCTTTAAAAGCTTTAATTGCTTCAAAAACTCGTGTTCCTTTTTTTTCTTCAATTGCTATCTGATTTTCAAGTCACTTATTGAAGATCACACTGGAGTTAATGCTGTTTAATTACGTCATTAGTAAGTGGAGAATACAGGCAGGCTTCAATTTACGTGGTCATTGTATACAGTTCTTCAAATGAGATAGATAGTTCTTTTAAGATGTAGTTTAACCGCCTTTACTCCACTTTCCGATATACTTATGGTATGAAGTGCTAACTGCACCATTGCGGTTCAGTTTACCATAAAGATCATAAAAAATCAGTTCGCCAACCGTTCTTTGTCTTGCACGCAGTCAGCTGGATTATATTTTTAAAAACAAGTGAAGCCATTGATAAGGCTCACTTAGATTGCTGGCTTAAGAATATCGATTTGCAACATACTTTTTTAATTTTGGTTATCTTGATGTATCTGTGACAGTGCTATGGTCGATTCAGCCTAAGCGATGGTAGGAGCTTGTTGTATGTCAAATCTTCTCTATACAAACATAAGTGTAAAGATAGTATTTAAGACCATCTTTTTACTAGTCAATAATTAGTTTTCATACTCATTCGTCAGATTTTTCATTCATAACGTATCTGGCGAGCAAGTTAAACAAGTGAATATAACTCCGACATCTCTTAGATCCAAATGAATCTAAATTATAGGTTGGTGTTGTCGATGAATACAAATATGGTACTCTTTTGGAGTGTACCACTTTCAACTCAAGTATATAAAGGCTGGAATTATGCATTGTTCACTAAAAGCAAATTACCTCAACCATCTAACATTCGGAAATACATTTTTTTATGTTATGCCGAAGCTCTTCCTAAGACTTTTGCAGTTAATTTTTCACGTCGTCACCAACGATATTGAGGAATGCACAATTACAGGTTCCATCCTACACAGGTGGGACCATGGTTCGGCACATGGATTCTACAACCCTGATCGCAATTAAATGATAAAAATCCCATTTAAATTCTGTTGAAATTCAAACCCTGTACCTCCCGACCCAAACATCGCAGCATTAAACACTGTGCTAATTGCTCGGTTCGTATACGTATTGATCTTAAACTAACCTTTGTCAAATCTTTGATAAACTGTACATCGTAAGCTTTTAATATTCAAATCACATTACAGGTTTTAGTTTTCTTATGTTTGTATGTTGGTATTTGTGTGTTGGTATTGTTGGTATTTGTATGTTGGTATTTGTGATTTTTGTGCTTTTTATGTCTTAAACTTTTATTTTAATTTCAAGCGTTGTACATACATACAAACATAATATTATTAGTATGTATTATAGGATACATATATAATATTGGTTATAATATGGAATGGGCCAACTACATGATGATGATGGGTATTTCGTTTTGTTTTGTTGTTGTTACGTTGTTTGAAGTTTCATATCGTAGGGGGATGATATATATGTAAGACAAAAAAGCATAAATAATAATTTGATATGTGAATATGAAATATGTATTTTTATGTATAAATACATATTACGAAAAAATCAACATACATGCGAATATAAAAGAAATTTAATCTTATTATTATTACTATTGTTGATGATGATAACAAGATGATAATATATCAACTTGAAAAACAGATATTTAAACTTATACAGGGTTTCCCAAAAGGAGTATGTGATCTTTAATATTTTGTGTGAGGCAATTATACTATACAGATATGGACTACATATTTACTATACCTCCTTTCCAATTGAATATATACATGAGTATAATCATAACCATAATCAAAATGAAATCATAAACGGTGTGTCGTCCATTTGATTTAAAAAAGGAGCTTTCCAAAATTGATTTTGATCATGATAAACACATATATGAGGATTTGTTTATATGACATTGTTTTTTACGTAATGAATCCAAGCTAAATGTTGACATTTTACGAAAAGTAATATTTTTACATTAAAAATCGTTGCAAAGGTACCAATTTTTCTAGTGTTTTGATCGAGTTATGATGTTGCAGCTCCTTCATTTCGTCTTTGAAATAATCGTGTTGGGCTCGATGGATGATAGCACTTAAAATATAATGATTTCATTTAATACTGTTTTTGATGTACCTATTCTCAGAACTGTCATGTTTTCAGCTTTGAACGATGGTAAATTTCTTTGTAACATTTTGTCATGTGTTTAACCAAATGGACAATTCTGAGTTTTTCAGAAAAATGTCGGAATCAAAAATTCGCTCGACGTTTCCTTTAGATGTTAATACTACTTTAAAAACTTTATGTGGTCGTTGAAATCATGTTTAGAAGGTGTACAACGAATTGGCTTTTTGTAATTTTGTAGGTTTTCAACAACACATCGCTTTACATCGCATTTTACCTTTGCAAATCAGCCTACATCGATGACGTTCATACTAAGTTGATAATAATTTACTTTAATTCAAAACTTGAATTTAAATCAGAAGGCAGTTAGTTAGAGTTATCTCTAAAAGACATTCTCATTTTAAGTGAAGCTACAGAAATGAGTAACGACATTCTTCATTAAAACTGCAGTTGGGCTGCTCTTAATGGAATACCCTTTACACATGGATTATGAAAACAAATGAAACATAATACTTTGATTTATATGTTGCTGCTCTGTTGTTAAATTTTGTTTTGTAATAAATATCTACAATATTACACATTATTTAATACCTAACCGGCCCTATTACGCAATTTAGGAAGGTTAGAAAAGTTTTAGTGTGTAGTCCTCAAAAGATTAAATATCTCGTGTACTAATTGTGTAATTGATATATTTATGAGTTGTAATAACTTAAATAAAATTTAAATGAATACCTTAATCTACAGATTATCACGTATAAGTATTTAAATAATTTATCACCCAAAAAAGGAACTTAAAGGTTGATACAATTTAAATTTGAAATAAAATTCTTTCGATTTACATAACGGAAGTTTTGTCCCGGTCCAATGCTGGCTTTATTATATTTGAATAGTGCACTCGGTATAGTTTGCTTTAAGAACGCACCGGTAATTTCAGACCTTTATTTTAACCTCCAATTAGGTCACCCTTTATATTCCATGTTCAATATAATATCGCGATTATATAAAAAAGAAAGTTTTGTTGACAAAAACTCAATACTTTGTGAATAAATACGATTAGAGTGCATATTAGTGTTGTTAATCTTTGGGAAAAGTTTTGAAACAATTTTGTAATTGTGGCTTTGTATAAGTTCTACTTCCTCAACAAATGTTTTTAGTTGAAATGGGAACATTGTGTACAGAAATAAAATTGTTTGAAGTTTTAAGTGCTATAACATCGCAAAGATATGCTACCATTAAAATTTTTTGGTGATTGTCTTTTAAAGTCATAAACTAAGTTGAGCAGATAATTTTTGAGAGTTATCACTTCAAGTCACTGATACATTTTTTTACAAAAGGTTAGATAGCATCGGAAGAACTCACTGTCGGGCGAGAGACATGAGATATTTCTTGTTTAAATGAAATTGAATGCTGTAACGAAAATAGATAGTTACGGGTCCGATCAAAATTATTCTACAGGCGCTTTGTCTGCAGAGAAGATTTCAGCAGAAAAAAAAATTATAACTAAAAACTTATTTTAGTAATTAAGCTAAATTACACAATTTTCTTGAATTGTGCACATACTCTTGTTGATTCGTGCCACGATATTCATGACCTGTCAAGTGAATAAATCAAGTAAATGTAACAAAGAGTTTAAGAAACAATTCGTGGAGCGAGGAAGACGCTATTAGTGTAGTAAAACGTTGGCATAACCTATTTAGACTATGTCAAAGATATTGGCAGTCTGCTCCAATTAAGAGACTTGGACGAAATACCCGTGAAGCCGGCGGCTCTTAAGCAATATATTATTAGAGCATAATTTGAAGGCTAAGCTAAAGATAAGAGATGGGCTGTAAGTATAAATAATAATTTGTTGGTTAGCAATGGAATATTTTAGATTGGAGTGCCAATGGAGATACGGCTCAATGAAGAAATTTCAAGTCAGTCGGCTTTCATGAAATGTGACCAATGAATTTTATAAATAAATACACACGACAGTTGTGGATCTGCAGTCAGATAGTGTACTGGATAGGTTCTACAGCATTTTTGAATATTTTAATAGTCGATTAGAACTATACACCGATGTTTCTAGTGGCTTACCAATTGGTGATGATGTTCAATGCTATATGGCTCAATCAGCAGCTAACAGCATTTTTGTAGACGATCTATGTTTACTTAGATATTTAAAGGGTGAAAATGTCTTCAAAAACTGTAAGTGGCCGATATTATACATATATAGGTGGAATATCAAAGGAACTTAACTAGATCCTCAAATGACAGGAAATAGAAATAGGAAGACATTTTAGAACTTTTAGACAAACAAGGAGTAGTGAAAAACACTAAAGTGTGGTTTGAGAGTCCATGCCGAGCGAATGGTGCAATGGTTAGAGCGGTTCTCTAACCTGCGGTTCTAGGAGCGGGAAGTACCAAGTTTGAATTTCAATAGTGGCAGGACGTGAAAGGGATTTTTCACATGATTACGATCGGTGATATTAATGTACACAATTTTGACCTTCTATTAGTGTGCAGAACTCATGGACCAACCCATCTTTCATGTCATTGTAGAGGGTAACATGGAGCTATGCAATGCGCAGGTGGTATACAGTACTTGGGTGCTTGGTTTCAGTACTTGGGTTGATTGGATTGTGTAAATGTAAAAGTTTTGATTAAAAATGTAGCCTTCAAGGGACGTTACATCCACTGGCTGGCCAATTCTTTTTTTAAAAAAATTAAAAAATCAACCAATAACTTTAGAATAAATTATAATTGAGATAACATCATTTAACGTGCCCATACTGTTTTTTAAATACGTGCCAATCTCGATACAAAATCAAGGCCCCTCGGCAGTTTATACAATCCTGCAAGATAATTAATTTTTTTGATATTTTCCCTACATATAGGCTACACTCCCATAAAAATCCAACATAAGACACCATAACAGCAAGATCATACAACCTTTAATTAGTTACTTTACAAATCAGCAATAATAACATTGGTTGGGAAGCTGTTTAATGGGTTATTATCTTCAGCTTCAGAACAAAATTATACGAGAAAGGTTAAAATATCCAAAAAGCCATATGATGTAATTTATATTGTAATATTAACTGGAGGATACTTTCACAGTATAAGTTTTAAATCTCAGTGGCGTTTAAAGATGACACATATGCCACCTATAAATATAACAAAAATGATTTATAGACATTGATTATTTAACAGCAACAAATAACTACATATTACTTCATAATTGAAAAAAATATATATATCGATTTCCGACAAAAATTTACATTTTGAATAAATGAACCGTTGAAAACGTCCAAGAAAACTATTTTTCATAATGTCAAACTCACAAAACACATATTTTAAGTATCGCCATTATTGTGCCTTAAAATATAAACGAATGAGTTTGGTAATTACAACTTCTTCAAAACAGTTAGATCGCTGGACGTTCAAAATAAAACTAAGTACAAGCATCAAAGAGTATCAATTGGAATCGAAGAAACTTTAAATAGCCTAACACTTATTTAAATCTTAAAGCTTTAAAGTGGATCACAGTTCAAAAAAAGTCGATTATTGACTTTCATAAAAGATTGGATTTCATACCGACCTATAATTTAAAACATATATCTTCATTACCTTCAGGAAGTGTCATTTTTTACCTTGGGATCATTATTGGAGCAAAACTTATGTACTTTGTCTTCATACGATCTCTTTGTGTCTAGTAAAATTTGTGAGTCTGTGAGATACCTTATATGGCAATTTAATATATTAAATTTTCTAAATGTAAATAACGCTTGTTACCTAACACTGCAAAAACAATAATTTTTTTGTTAACTTCGCATGGTTGGTACAAGGTGATCCTACGAAACAACTCTAAAAAAATATTTAAATGATTGACGTTTTATAGAAAATATTAGGAATTTTTCGTTTATAAAAATTTGACGTTTGAAATATTGATCAAACAACTTATTGTTCAACTATTGTTCAGTTATATACAAAAAAACACAATTACCGGTTTAAATCACGATTTAAAGCTTCACATAAATAAAAGTTATAATACTACATGAGAAACAGTACATTTGTTTTGTCGAAAGTACCAATGGGGACCTAGTAATCAGACATGGATACAATTTAAAATTAAAATTGCATTGCTTCAACCAGTCTCGAAGCCTTTGATATAAACGATTTACTATACATAAATAATTTGTTAGTGTTACTGTCGTTTGGTAGTGTGAGCTCCCATAAAAGTCCATCGGCACATTTTAAAATAAACTTCGCTTCGTGTGCTCAGGAAGCCGAATAAACCGTTACTAAGTTAAGCAAGTCAAATGAACAATGTATAAAGCACGACAACATTTTTTGAAGTGTAACCGACTGAACAAAACGAAGATTATTGGATCACAAATTCTTTACTTCTGTAAATCAACTATTCTACCTAGCCCAGTAGTTTTTATTCGCAATGATGAATATCTATTTGAAAACTCTACTTAACTTGATATTATGTTAATTTAGAATTTTGGTACTCTAGGCCGTTGGAGTGCAGATCCATGGGCCGAACCACCGTACACGCCAGTACAGGATGGCTGGAGCAATGCAATGTGTAGATGGAAATTTATAGTGAACCTGTTATTCGTGGATCCTCTATTTGGCTGGCGACGGCTTAAAGTAGGAAGTAATACTTAACCGTGGAGGAGTTGGGTGAGCTTCTTCGGACCCATGAAAGATTGCAGTAATCAAACCATAAAATAAAAAATTAATAAAAATAACACATAGACGTATAATAGATCTAGACTTGCCACAAATATTTTTTCCATAGTAAATCTTCTATTTCACGCGTTATCGGTTGGAGAGGGACGGATATTTAAAAAAATGTATGCTTTACTCAACAATTTGAATGTAAACAAAAAAAAAATTTTTTTTTGTGACAATTCAAAACAACGCTTCGCTTGGGTTTGCTTTTTTATCGAAAAAAAGTAATAAAATTAGTTAAAACTTATAAACATATAATAAATTTGTATTGACAAATCATAAATTTGTAATACTAACGAATATAAAATTAAAAAAATCATACAGAATGAAGTGTATAGTGAAAAATTGACGTAATACTAATCTAAAAAAACTAAAAGGGATTTCGTTTAATAAGTATTTTAATTAATGAGTTAAATAAAATAAAATACATGTTGTGATTGTAATCGTATGATTAGTGAAAAAAAAATCAAGGTTTAAGTTACAAATTTAAAAAAATGTAAATTGTTTTGAATGGTAACCTTTTAGTAATCAACTGTATATTTTTTTTTTTTTTTTTTAGTATGGTAACCCTTTATTGAATATAGTGTACTATTCCAGAACCGAAACATTAATAATTAGTTTGACAAAACGCCGTTAAATTGTATACTAATTTTGTATTAGTATTAACGTCTTTGAAATAACACCATACATATTTGAATTTTAAAACTATGTCCTTGTAGCGCCGTTTGTCTCAAAACAGAATTTACGACTCATCTGCAAACTAAATATGACATATTTTGAAATTGCGATCGACAAACCAATAAACGTATTTTTATAAATTAAAAAATAAATCTTACTAATTATGTAGCAGTGACATATAAGTAATTATATTTGTAGTACCTAAATGTTGAACAATTAAATCGTGTTTACATATATAAAGTATTAAAAATGCTAGAAACATGATGGTTATTTTTATTAAAATGTCAAAATAATGACGTTAGGGTGTTTAGTAGTATCCAATATTCACTTCATGCAATGATGAGCCCAATATGAGGCTATGCAAGGCTAAACATTCTCAATAAGCGCACTTACAAATTATGCCATCACAAAACGGCAACATAATTAATTGTAGTTACTATAAAAAATTATATATAGAAGAAATTTTAAATACCACCAGTTCGATTCGTTGTGGTAATTGCAGTGTAGTTGGACAAATAAAATATAATTTAAGCGATAAAGACTACTACTTACATCGATTCGAGTTCCTTAAATGGTAAGTCATAACATCGAACATTAAATGACTTAGATAAACCTATTAATAAAATTTTAATTATACAGGAAAATTCCCGTTCCTGCCAAGTACTCCAGCATTTCTATATACGAAATATTCACAAATGATAATATTTGCTGTGAACAATTGCCAATTAACAAAAATGTTAGAATTTATGGAGAAATTTTGTTGAAACCAAAGCTGGACATTTATAGCCCTATTATATTCTCCGGTCGTGACATAAAAGACAAATCTGAATTAAAAAACTACCAAATTGTAATAGCCCTCCATAGATTTATTCGAATTCATGATCCAGAGAGGTTATTTATATCGGAACTACTCGTTAGAAAATGTATGAAAAAATATGATAAACACCACAAGCCCTTTGTAATATAAGTTTAATAAACATTTAAAGTTAAGATTTATTTATTTATTTTACTTTTTATGGAAAAACTAAATTATTACTTGTCTTTCTTTTCAATATTCAATGAATTAAAAATACGGCCTAATTCATTCGATACTAGATTCTCCAATACAGCCCCATTAACGTCGATAAAGCTGGCAACAGATTTGGTGAGTGTAGCCTCTCGCACCCCTTTCGAATCTTTCACTGTTAGTGTCAGAATATATTTATCATCGTATTTTTTCATATCGGAGCTGGCTTGCCATGTTTTAGAGGTGTTTCCATCCTTTTGTACTGCAACCGCAAAAATACCCTTTTCAACAAAAGTTGTGTACAGTGTAAGTATTCCCATGAGAACAAAGTAGGAGCACACGCAAATAATTAGTATAGGTTTTGATTGTGGGAATGGATATTGATAGTCCCATCCTAACGCAAGTAGAGCAATTCCTACAGCGAGGCCGCATATAAACAATCGTCCATCGATCAAACCAAAATGTTCCGAACAGTTTTGCCGTTCAAGTAGAGCTGTTTTAACAGCATCATCAAGTGCATGCTTTACTGCAGAACCATCCCATTTATTTATTTTAACCGGCTGGAAAATATTCGATAAATATAAGTTGTAATTAAATTATATGACGTGTCTTCTAAACCCGTCGTCGATAATTTAGAGGTTATAATTTGTTAATATTAACATATTGAATTATGTGAACTATATCAATTATAATTTAATATACGAAAATACTTACTTCGTTATCTGCTGCATTTTTATCAGATTTTTTCGGTTTCTGTGACATGTTTTAATAGAAATTTGCACAAATTATTTATTTGTCAAAATGTTTTATCAACAAAATAATTGGAGTGAAGTTAACTTTTAAATCGATATGATGTGGCTAAGGCAACCAACTTGACAAAACCAAAACCTAATTGATATTTGTAAACCCTCTGTGGACGATTGTATCCATTTGACCACATATGTATACCTATATAATGACATAATAAAGATCATATCATTTTTGCGAGATCAAGGATACCTTTTGTATTCGGGACCGAGACTTATTTTAGTCTTTAGGATTGATTGGCATATGAAACATCAATCGAAAAATAGGCGCATTCGATGGTACTTTGCCAGCCGTATAACTGAATCCTTTTGTTCTTATTTGATTAGAATGGGAAAGATAAGTCTGTCATCCTTTTTTAAAGGTACTCTCTAATCTCATGTTAGAATTTCTCTATTCATCTAGATCCGCTTGTACGGTTCTTAACTTCCATCGGTTTCAAAATCATTGAGTCACAAAATATATTATCAAAGTTTTAAGTGGACGAGACGCAATGGATTTAAATAGTGGTGACCGCACTTTTGAGGAGTGCCAAGTTTCCAATAACTTTGGATCTCTTGTCACTTATTCACTTATGATAATTTTGTTGGATGCTATATAAAAGTGCTTCTTGGCGCTGACAACCATTCTTTGTATACCCTATGTCCACTACTGAATTCTAAATACCTGGCAATTGACGATAAGCTAAAATTATACTGGGGTGAACACTGACGCATGAGTCTGAGATGACTGATGTCCCAAACGTGTTGTAGTCTAAATTAACCGGGAAAGTGGTGGGAGAGTTTCGGCCCCAAAAAAGATAGTACCTTAACACTTGATTATTGCCATCTCATATGGAACCTGTAGGGACATCAGCGGTGAGTGCTAAAATCTAGCTACCTCTTAACCTGAGAACAAGATGGTTTCAATATTTTTACACTTGACTGTTAGCAATATCCCTGTACAAACTAACTCAATACGTCGTTTGACAAATGACCACTAATTGAATATTTTGTATAATAGTTTTCGCAAAAATAAAACGTTTTTACAATTAAATTCTATTTAATATTACATTAAATTATAGCGTGTACTTGTTAAGATATCTAGTACCGAGATATACAAAAAAAATTGACTTTTTAAGTCTACAATTCACTTAACCTCAAAATTTGTAAATTTTTGTTTATTCCAAATTCCGTTAAAACAATTTATAAATTTACATATTTTTTGCGTTTAAATGCTATTTAAGTTTTATATATATTTAAAAAAAAATGTAAGCACTGATTTAATTTGCATGTTAGATTTTTTCACGTTTTTTAAAATTCCTTTTAGATGCACATCGATGGATTATATCGGAAACATGGCCCTTATGCTCAAAAATTTTCATTATTTGTGTACGTGCCTCGTTCACCCCATCGATTATTACACGACTTCGTTGCATATTGCCCTATTATTAAAAATGAAAAAAAAATTAATATTAAATCACACGACATAATTAAAAAGCCATACCTTAATTAAATCACTGACTCGTTCTAATTCTGGAACTGATTCATTTGTTTCCATATACTGAAGCATATTTGACAGCTTACTATGCATTTGAGATTCCAATTCACATAAATCCTCCATCTGCGAACTGAGATGATAAATTTTCCAACCGTTTACCTTTTGCAATACATGGGCCTGATTTGCAAGATCCATTACGTTAGGTCGTCGCTCCTCTCGAGGTTTAACATCTGAATATCTTTGAAAATGATTGTGAGCTGGTTTCCATGTCTGTTTGTAGTTCTGTAATAAAAATGCTCAATTTTTTTATTCAACCACCCGAACATCTATACGAAAATTATGTACTTACCTCGAGCAAGCTCGTTCTCGGTTTTTTTATCGTCAATTCAACTGGCTGCGCATTCTCTTTATTATTAGAAATGCTGTTATTAGCGATCCCGTTATTATTTGACATATTCATGTTCAGATTTGTGCCGTTGCTTATCATCGATTTGATTACATTGTGATCTGTAGAGTATACGGCATCTTCATTTACGTACTGTAAATGTGGTTCCATATTATTTTCGCCGCCAAGTTGTTGCTTTCGTGGTTTTTTACGTGGCGTCATATCATTATCATTGCTACTACTTCCGGTAGATACTTGATGCTGCATATGATGTAGACCAATACCACTTTGGCCTGAATTAGCCAAATTACTAGGAACGACATTTGTTTGTTGCATACTTTGCGTCTGTTGATAAATTTCAACCGGTTTAAATTGCATTTCATTAGGGATTCGCATTTGCATTCCAGACATCGATGCCAATTCTTCGTGTTCCTGTTGATCGATTCCTGGACTTGATGTTGCACTAACTGTTGTAGAACCATCTGATGAACCGGGGCGCGATATCGGACTTGGATTACGATCTCGTGCCTTATCAATTTCCATTGCACTAACATTACTTGTCACTGCGCAACTGGCTGCGGCCGCTGCTGCACTAACCGAAACAAGTGATGGCCCCAAATTCTTAATTGCCTTTAAATTCATATGCGTTGTTAGAATACCTTCATTTTCGCGTTTTTTGAGTATGCTGGGCCGCGGTGACGATGTCATTTTGGTTGGAACTGGAATTAACATTTGTGTAGGCTGCTGTTGAATTGTATTATTTTGCGGACCCACTCCACTCGACTGCGACATAATAATTTGATGAGATCCACTTGTGTTGTGTGATTGTGACCCATCTACAATGAGCTGTGGATTAAAACGTACCGGAATCGCTTGTATCTGTGCACCAGAGTGAACTTGATTCGAAGTTGGCACAATTCCGTAATTTTGATTTAGTCCCCGATTATTCGTTGGAACAACAGCAAACGAACCTCCCGACGGTGCATATGATGTAACTATATTTGTGGGCATATTTCCGCTATTTACACCTGGTGTCGATGATGTAGTCAGTGTTAAAATTGGATTTCCACTATTTGAATTGGTCGTATGTTCGTAATAGAATGTTCCAGAAGTAGGCAGAAATGATCCCGAATTCGAGATAACATTAGTAATAGTGCTAACCGAATTACTTCCGCATATCCCACCTGCAATCGAATTATTTGGTGAACGGGCATGGATTAAAACTTGATTTCCTGGATTTATAATGTTTGCGGATGAAATAGAATTTCCTGCAATGCTCGTATTCACATGCTGCATTTCTCCTGATGCGGTAATGTGCTGTTGTTGCGGTAATACTTTGGCAATCGGAAGAATTGTGGTTCCCGATGAAACAGGAACTATCGTACTACGATTTGATGAAAGCGTGGTAGAAACTGAAGGAATTGATGTAATCGTACCGGTTAATACGTTTGTGCTTCGTGTATTTATGGCAACTGGAACCATGGTGGCAATACTTTGTCCTTGCGTTCCACCCAAAATTTGTTGTTGAGTAACTACCAATTGATGGCCTTGATTAACGATTCCCTGTTGATTCATACTTACCAATTGTGTAATGTGTTGTGATTGTTGCTGAATATGCGGATGTACGCTATTTTGTTGTCCACTAACCGACGAGGCCGTCGCCAACGACATTTGTTGTTGATTTGTTTGTGCTTGAGTAATAGTTATAGTTCCACTTTGTGGAATTCCTGATATTGTCGATGAAATCATATTTCCGGACGATAAATTACTCGATTGTCCAAGTGCTGATTTAACATGGGTTATCGTCAGAGAGGGTTGCACTTTAGTTGCAATTGTTGTTGGAATTCGATTATTGCTAGCATTCGTATTCATTATTACCGGATGCAATGTCATTAAATTTCCAGCTATTCGACCTGTATTGATCACTTGGGTCCCACTCGGTTGTTGTTGTACCTGAATAATACGAGCAGCTGGTATACTTGTAGTCAAGTTATTCGTAGTGGTCGTTGTTGATATATTACGGCCTTGGATTGTGCTCGGTATCGACGTTAGTACACTAGTCGGCGCTAATACTGGAACATTTGGAGCCCTAATGCTAATATTCGTAGTTGAGACTCGTATACCCATTCCAGAAGTTGGTAATCTAGCATTACCTAACTGAATCGGACGAACTTGTTTTTGCCCACCAAGCGATGTGGCAACCGTAAGACGTGGGCCAGTTCCAGAATATTGTTGTGGATTTGATACACTGCTGTATACTAAGGCAGCAGCTGGTTGACGGGATGGAAGTACTGTGGCTAAAGTTGCAACAAAAGTTTGTTGTGGATTTTGATTAGCTCCGCCTTGGTTTAAACTATTTGAGCTAATACTAGCATTTGTTGAATTCACGGTGTTGGTTGTGGCTTGAGCGATTATTCGAGATTGTCCCCGAGGTGATTGTGCCGAAATATTTGCCGCACGAATAATTTGGGTTGGTACTTGAACTTGTACATTTCCACCTGAGATCCAGGTCTGGGCTGAACCTTTGGAAAATATTTGTAGAAAATTAGGAAATTTTGCCACAATTTTGTTTGATTCAACAGATTTTAAAATAGATTACAATAAAATTAAAAGTCGCTTCAGAAATTATGGAAATCATATTCGGAATCAAGATTAGCGATACCGACAATCAGGCTAGAACCATAGTTCAGTAAAGTTTCATCACATTGCGACTGCTCTCTTATCCAGTGAGCTATCAAACTACTATCGATTACAAACCATATAATTCTAGTAAAACTTAACTTACCCGGAGATATAACTGTTGTCCCACCACTGGACGGTGTTTTAGATGAAAGACCACCTCGTACAAATGGCACATTTGTTACAATAGCTGGTGGCGTTGGCGTACGTATTGGAGCGTTAATGGTACCTCTAAGATTTGCAGTAGCCACTGAAGGACCTCTAGTTAAAAAATTAGGTGTCGGTGCTCTTGACACTGTTATTGATGCCCCTTGAGGCATTGTCCTCGATGGTAGTGCTGTAATTTGTGTCCGCGTCGTAGTCTCAACCTGTTTCAACATCGTTTGCGACATTATATGCGTTTGTATGATCTGTGCCGTACCTGCGGTCTGAACAGATCCAGCAGGCATTGCAATCATTCTCATTTGAGGTTGACTGATGGTTCGAAAGGTTTGCTGCGTCTGAACAGTTGGGTTATTGCTACTCGTAGATTTGCCGTCACTTGACTTTACCATCGCGAGATTTGTGTCAGTTCAATTAATGACAAAATGTGTTATATATAGTATATTGTACAATTTTATCACTACTAACTAGTTATTTTCACTCTATTTTTTTACATTTTACATGTTTAGTTTTATTCACTTGAACCGAACAGTAGAAAATTAAAAATTCTGTAAATAGTTTGTCAAGCCACGATGGCATCAAAAAACCAAAATTCACTAAAATTGTATGTTGTCTGGTTAAATGGACATGTAATTCAACTAATTTACTTTCTAATGTCAGTAAAGTTTTTATATTGTTATTTATAAGCAAAGTAATTTTTTTTTTGAATGAACAACACAATAAAAATTCTAAGCACTTTCAAGTTTTTCTTGTCTTTTCAAAGCTTCAAAAAAATAGACGACATTCCAAAATGGTCGAAAATTCACTGAACTCAAATTAATTGTTTATTGTGCGTTTTGGGCAGAGTAGCATACTTGGTAGGTATAGTATACTCAACTTTTTCGGTTTATTTTGGGTAGTCGATTCGGACAATTTTCATCATAAGTTTTGTTTATACATTTTTTCTTATTTATTAAGAATGTACGATTAGGGAGTAAACTAGGAAGTTAATAATTTAATTCCAAATGTTTGCTTCAAATACTGTTCTAAAATCGAACTCAACTATACAATTTGAGCTCAATTTGAGCCAGTTGAGTTTCATTTATATTACAACTTTTTTACCACAACAATGTTTTAACGTCAAAAATTCTAGCAGTTTGTACGATTTGTAACCAACATTTAGGAGATGCCAAAAAAATTAAACGCCATATTTTGTCAAAAAGTTAAGAAGTAAAGAAGTCAAATAACAAAATTTTCACGCATTCTGTACATAGAAAATTAATTAAAATTACGAAATTTGAATTGAAATGATTTTAAATTAAAGAAATGTTAAACATTAAATAATTGTGCATAAATTTAAATATAAATAATTTTCATAAATTGATGAATTGTAAGATTTGAACCCACGTGCGGTTGAGATACTTAAGTTTCTGAATTTCATAATTTTACAAAATATTTGTGTAGCCTGGCTGGGCCTTTAAATAATTATGGCCGTGAATCAATTTAATGAAAAAGATGTAGCAAAATTACAAAGTCGAAGCAAGCATAGTGTTACGGCAAGTAATAGTGTCGGTAATTTAGTAAAAACGACCGAACTGAATAAATTGCGTGACTCGACCCCAGAGACTATTACAAATGGGACGAAAGTGATTCGTAAAATGATTCTCTTGGATCCAGATAAATTAAAACATTTCGGGCTCGATATGAAAATAAAAAATGCGGTTTCGCAAAACACGGTTGGTATGTACAACAAAAAACTTTATTACAATTTTTGATTATTACAACGGCCATAATGTATTTTAGATCCATCCGATAGTATAGCTTACACTCCAGCTGCTAACCGCACTATAAAATTGGTGCAAAAAGTTAAATTGACCCCCGCATTGTCTTCTAAGCGTGCTGAAAAAATTCCTGGAACTTCGATAAATTTGAACTTGTTGCAGCAACAGATATCGACCAAGCTGCAAATTAATCGGTCACCATCAAGCTCATATATCAATCAAACTTCTAAGTCACCCCAGACAATCAAAACAAGCCCGACCACTATCAATAAACCAACTGGTGGTGGTATGAATTCTTCTCGTATTATTAAAATCGTTAAAATAATTCCGAAAGGCGAAAATCCAGGATTGAGTGAAGTAGTTCATGATTCCGATAACAATTTTAAAGGTTGGTCAGATGATACAAAGGATCCAGTCGGTCTAATTCGGTATAGTAATAAAAATGCAGGTAGCCCAATTTTGCAGACTACAGCCAAACGGCTATCAGACGTTATCAAATCGAAATCAAATTCTAAGATAAAACAAGATTTAAGAATTGATGCAGTAACGGTACAAAATAGAGTAGTTCTCAATAGTCACGATAGTAAAAGTCCAGATCGGACTAGTCATAGAGTGGCTCCAAAACAAATTGAAGTATCAAAAATGGTTAAAACTCCAGAGAGTGTCAAAAATGTATTTACCATACAAGGCACGATAGAGGACCACACTAGACCTCCTTCAATTACCTATGACATTAACAGGATACCGACGTGTAGTCGGGAGTCAATTGACGATAGAAACTCAACTCCTATGAGAGTTCCATCCCAACTTAGATCGTCAGATCATTCTAACAAATCGATGGGATATACAACACCAGATAATCGTAGTAGTTCTTCTGATGTTGAATTTAAGTCACGCGGTAAAAAACCCCAAAAGATGTGGTCAACATTTAATAAATTTAAGAAACGTAATAAAAAATTAAAAATGGAAAACGAAGAACTGAAGAATCGGCTATTTTCATTGATGGAAAATATGAAAAACACAAATTCGTCACATTCACAAAACCACATAGCATTAGAAGAAATAACAAGTCCACTTCGTTTGCAACCAGTCAATCCACAAGGAAACCCAGCAATTCCAATTCATTTGGAGGCATTACCTAAATCCGAGGATTTGCCAAGAACGAATACTGAAAGTAAAATTCTACCTATTTTGGAATCTACCCCAGTTTGTGATCAGGATGATTCACCAATAGAAAAATTGCAAGTGACACCTCGACTGCGAGGTAAAAAGAAAATTCCAAACCTAGTTGCTAATAACCACCAAATTACAAACTATTTTAGTCCAGAACCAGCGAGAGAAATAATTGACGAATCTATAAAAAAAGACGCCAATAAAAATAGTTTAGATGACTGTAAATCTGTGATATCCGAGCGTATTGAATCTCCACTGTTGGAAGTATCTGTGATAACGACTGACCATGGAAAAGCAATTATGGTTCCAGATATAGCTGGAGAATTAGAGTTAAACGATGTCGATTACAATGTCATGGAACAAAATAGCAATATCGAGTTTTTTTCTGAATCGGAGCGGGTATGCGACGAAGAGAATGATTTTAATGTTGGAGAAGGAGACGATGATTTAAAATTAGAAATGAACATATCGATCGATTCATCTCGGGACCATGACTACTCACTTCCTGATAAAAATTCTCCGACAGAAATACCAAATATGGAGACTGAGATTCAGGAAGTTGAATCGATCGTTTCGGTTACTGAGAATTCAATTTCGGTACCTGAAATAACAACTAAATCCAATCAAATTGTCATAATAGAAAATCGATTGTTAACTGTCAAAACTCAGCAGAATTCTTCTCTAGAATCTCAACCATCTGACTGTTCAAATATAATGGCTCAGGATTTGATAATCGATCAAGATGACAACGAGTTCAGTGAGCAATCGGCGAAGTCTACAACTCCGATTGTGATAGAGCCGCCAGTTGAAGAGGAAATCGCATTATCGGAAAACTCGCAGAAATTAGGCTATGAAACAAATTTGTCTATTGACACAGACGAGTTTGATGACAATTATATAGAACCACCAACATATTCACCGATAGCGCCAGTTGAGATATCAATTAATTCATTAAAACAAGATAGAGAACATACCGAGGTAGAAACAAGAACCATTCCAAATATAAATGTTGACAATATTCCAGTTGCTACCGACGAGATAGAAACAATTCCTGCTGAAGAATTCACAGAACCTCATGGAGACGAAGCTAGCGAAAATCAAAACACATCTAATGAAATTTTGAGTAACGAAGTTTCTAATCCGATTGCATCATGCATAGAACCTTCATTCGAAACGCATCGGAATAAAGCTAGAAACGCAAAGAATTCAAGAAAGAAAAGTAAATCACAACCGTCGCACATAAAAGAGGATGTGCCCGAACTGCTGAAACCCCTCCGAACTTATTCGAGTAATAGAAATAAAAAAGTTTCTGATCTAGATTCTACTGAAGATTTGGATAGTACTAAAATAAAACAAGAGCCGGATTCAACCCCGCTCAATACATTAAATACAAGATCTAGAAGACAACGAAAACGAATACCATCGCCAGAAGTTCCTGAAATACCTATTCCCTTACCAACGACGAGAAGTCGACGTAGAACTCGAAAAAGTATATCGCCAATCCCAAACTATGATACCACACCCATTGCCACAAAAGACATCGTTGTCGAGAAACGAGTTGAGAAGCAAAGAATTAAATCGGCACCACGAAAACGAATAAAAATTGAAGAAACTATCGAAGCAACATTATCGGATGGTGATGAATTTCTTGGATTTCCTGACAACATCACTGTACCTGTACCAATTCAAGAAATAAAGGTCGAAATAAAAAGTGAACCACAATCTGATCCCGACGTTTCGACTGACACCGTTGTTAAAAATTCGAAATCTTCCAAACTAGGAAAAACTGTGATATGTGGAAATTGTAAAGAAAGCATGCCAACTAAAAGTTGGTCTGCTCATCTGCGAAAACACAATGGACTTGGTTTTCGTGAGGGTTTCGATACACCAATCGATTTTACAGATTCGCGTGGCACGCTCAACGTTATGATCTATTACATGAAAATGCAAAAATTAAATCAAGTTATCTGTGAAAAATGTGGGACATCTCGAAAATCAGCACTGGGATTGATGAGCCATTTGCAAATTTGTGGTCTTTCCGAAGAGGAACAACGTGTGGCTTGTGTACATTGTGGCAATCGATTATTACCCATGAGTATACAGCATCATATGGAAAATACTTGTACAGTGCTAAAACAGAAAGAAATCATAGAATTTATGAAGAAAAAGGAATCTGAGCCAGATCTAGAAGAGGAGGAAGAAGTTATGGATGTAACACAATCGGGACGGGCTAAACGAAAATCGGTTAAAGCAGCCGAAAAAAAAATTAAAAATTTTATCGACTTGATTGACGACATAAATCTGGAAAATGTAAGTACCTTTAGTAGCTTTAAAAATATTTAATGGTTGTTTACAGCGATCTCTGCGCTAGTCAAATGACGAGTCTTTCCAATGTTATCAAAAATTTTGTTCGTTCTCTCGATTCAGAGTCTCAATACTTTACCTGAAAAATTTTGAAAACAATTTTTTTTTCTATTTCAAGCACTACACGGAAAAGAAACCGTTAAAAATCTCAGGTGGAACCAAAAGAGGATGGTCATGTCAGCTGCAAAATACAGGTATCATTAAATGTAGAATAAAAACGTGTGATTATACATCGGATTCGTTGCAAGAAATGTCATTCCACGCTGCTTCGTGTCGCAACATAGACGAAATTTATGGTTTCTATTGCCGGCACTGTACATTTTATTCCTTAACCTGTGAGCCTATGACTGAACATATAACGAAAGAACACGGGAGTTTATTAACGAAAATGAATAGTTTGGAATGTGTTAGCGGATCGGAAGCATCGGCAGGCGAAGAATCGTCAGAAAGTGATGGAAGCTCTGGTGAAGATGAACTTGAATGCGACGACGGAAATGATGATGCAGATAATTATGGTGAAATGTTGGACGAAGATGGTAATGAAACAATTCGAATGCGACTAATGACTTCGGTGGGTGGTTCGTCCGGTGGTGGATCAGAATACAAGAATACGGAAACGGCTGATGCATTATTACGGGATTATTCGTTACTCATTAAACAACCTCAGATGACATCGAGTTTCTATCATTTCGCATTCCGATGGACCATCGATTTGTAAGTCATTTTAATAATTTCCACGCATCTATCAATATACTAAATTTTCCATTAATTTTTTTAGCATAGCGAAGTATTTTTCTTGTGATCCTCTGTACACACATTTACACCCTAAAATTAAGAGCTATATAAGCGAGTCTGTTGCCGAAGAGTATATGCCGAAATCAAAGTTATCACCGAAATTTGTATTCCGAATGGAAAAGGGTTACGAAGCCGATTGCACGAAATTAGCTATAAAAGCTCATACTGATGACTGGGAACATCTCAAACGGTTCACGGGAAAATTTAAACAGAAACATAACATCCTTCTTTACTGTGGTGGTCCCATTTTATGTCTAGACTGGGCTACTTTTCCTGTTTCTTATAAAGATAATCAATATTTGGCTGTGTCCTGTTATCACGACTATAACGAGTTGACCCAATCCAATGACTTACATGGCAAAAAAGGACTAATCCAATTGTGGGATGTAGGCAGTCTGGCTAAAAATGAAGCACCGATAATGAAATATGCGTTTAAGGTAGATTCTGGACCCGTGTTTGATATAAAATTTTGTCCCAGCGGTGGTTATGTAAGTGGCGAACGAATTGGTTTGCTGGCGGTTACTTCACTAGTTGGCGATGTAAATATATATTCCTTACCATTCGATCTTGACGAGAAGGAAACTAGTAATATAATTGAACTTGAGCCAAGCGTTACTTTACGTCCATGTGTAAACGATATCACATATTGTCGACAAGCTTATCGACTGAGCTGGACCAAAGACAAAGAACATTCCATTATTGCATCTGGATACACAGATGGCTGGGTGGCCATTTGGAATTTAAAAACCGAATCGAAACTATTAAAACAAAATATTAATGGTCGACTAACCATTTTGCCAACAAAAATATTTCATCCATTTTCCGCGACGATACGTGGCCTCGAATTATTTCACGTCAACAATTCCCAGTGGTTAATGGTTGCGGCAGATAAAAATGTTAAATTATACGATTTAAAAACGTACGTATATCCACACGAGGTTTCGAATGTTTATCAAAAAAGTGCAATCACTTGTACGGCATGGTCAATTCACTGGCCCGGATACTTGTTAGGTTTAAACGAAAGTTTTTGTTTGTGTAAGTATGATTCGAAAAATTCGAATGTCGAACGATCTAAATAATATATTTCGTTTATAGTGCGTAACAGTGTGACATTCACGCAGCCCCATGAAATTGGATACAAAAATTATCCAATGCAATCGTTTGATGCAACTGTTACGGATATTGCAGTAAGTGATTTTTTGAATGCGTATGTAGCTGGGACAGATTCGGGCGATATAATTTCATATTTACCGCGAGATTTGTTGTTAAATATATCGCGGAAAGGGAACAGGCGTATAAAATTGGTAAAATCTCGATAAATTATGTGAAATTGTAACTTTTTTGTATAATTTTAATTCAATTATAGATTCTAGGATTTACCGATGCGATTGATTTTAACGTCGAACAAAATTCAGACATTCCATCAAAATTTGGTGTAGTGTTTTGTGATTTGGCTGAACCGGTACTCTCGTCGCTAAATGATTTAAAATCAAAACGACATCGTCGATGGAGCTTAGACCAGTACCCCATTGTGTCTATAACTCGGATTAAATTTAATCCAAATCAACATTTTCACAAATATTATGCGCTCGGTATGCAAGCTGGATTCGTTCGGATCCGGTACATTATGCCAAGGAGCGGTTGTTATAATTAATTCTTAAGAGATTCAACTTTTGTATTTATATTTATTAAAACTATTAAATTATTATGTATTGAATAGTTGTTGAAGTTTTATTTCCCGCTTTTCGTTCCGGGCGCACAATATGATCGATCACCTTTTCCGACTTCCATGACAACGGCCGACGTTGGTTTATTTATTTATTTTCGATTATAATTTTGGACGAAATTGAAAAAATAAAATTTTGGTCCTGTTTCTAAATTTAAATTAATAAAAAAATTATTTGTAAAAATTATAATTATTTGTTTAACGGGTGATGGCTAAAAAAGGAGCAGTTCAACAGCTGCAAACCGAGATCAATTCCGATGAAGATTTTGAAAAGTTTATGGAACGCGATGGACTACTTGTATTGGATGTATACACCGAATGGTGTGGCCCTTGTATCGGTATGATAGGTAGCTTGAAAAAAATTAAATTGGAACTGGGTGGTGATAATTTAAATTTGGCCATAGTAAGACTCATAATAGTAATTTATAATTCCAAAATTTGTAACCAAATTAAAATTGTTATAGGTTAAATCTGATACTGTCAGCTATATGGAACGATTTCGTAATAAAAGTGAACCGACCTGGCTCTTTGCATCAGTAAGTAGTGCAGAAATTAAAATAATAATAAATAAACTAGTTTCTCGGTTAGATTTGTTGTCACCAGGAACTTATAAATTTTTTTCAATTACAGCATAATAAAATTGTTAACTGTTTATTTGGCACTAATGTACCGGAGCTAATGCAATTCATTACTGACGAATTAATACTAGAGGAGAAATATAATGCAGGCACTTATAATCGAAAATTTTATGAATGGACGGAATTGACACCTATTGAACAAGAACTTGAAAACAAGCGAAAAGCCATCGAAGATGAAATAAATCGAAAAGAGCACGCAGCGGACAGAAAACATCGAAATGATTATTTAACGTTCGTCACAAATGAAATAATGGATAGATTACCAGATGCAGGTGTAACTCTGATCATGCCAAATTATGCCAAAGAGCGTGATATACAAAAAAAATTAGGTGAGCCAGCCGATAAATGTGGTTTGAATATGAAAGATCGTAGGATCATAACGATTCAAGAGAGTGATCTGGAAGTGATACTATTTGACGTGACGAATCCGTTGCACAATGAAATTTATAAAAAATTGTTTACCGAAGAAATTTTGGCAGTCTATTGGAAAACGCACGATACAGAATTGCGTGATGTTCTCGATCTATTAGGAGATTTTGTTGATGTGCTTTGTAATCCTCAACCTTTGGTCGATGAAGCAGGTAATCCAGACCCAGAATTGAAAATGCCACCGATCTTCAAGCCTTGGAAATTTGATGTTACACAGGAAGTATATAAACAAATTCTTAGTGATATGGGAATAGATGAGGAAAAGGAGACTAAAGAAAATGAGGAAGGTGTTGCTAATGAAACCCAAGCGGTACCAGTAGAAACTGGTGTTGTTGTAGCTCCAGCAGAACCGGAAGGTGGCGGCAGTTCAAGGCCGGTTTCTACAGAAACGCAGGGTTCTAAAGCAGCTTCTCAACAGGAAAAAACCACAACTGATGTTGCAACAGGTCCTTCTGACGCTGATGCCCCCAAAACTGGCGATGCAACTCCAGAATCAGAATCACCTCGAGAAAAAACAGATGGTGAAACAACACCACAAGGTAACCAAAGTAATGAAACAACGCCTCGATCTGACGATAATTCTGGTGAATCATCCCGACCTGACGAAAGTACCGATACTACACCACGTTCTGATAATGCTACTGAATCACCTCGATCTGCTGGTGAAAATAGTGAAACACCTACACAAGCTGATCAAACTGCGTCTGATGAACCATCACAAAAATCACCACAACAATCAAAACAACCATCACCAGAACAATCACAACCATCATCAAAATCATCATCAAAACCACCGTCAAAACCAGCAACACCACAAACAGCAGAAACAACTGAAATCGCTACAGGAGAGGGACAACCAGAAATAGCAAATGCCGAAAATGTAGTTAAATCTGCAAGTAAAACGTCTGTTGTAACATTAGAAAAAGTATCAGGTGATCTCGTTACAATAAGTGTGCCTTCCGTTTATGCTGCAGGAAACAAACGTGGAAATGCATCGTTAATTTATTTATACTTCCGTCACGTGAGTTGGTCGTCCAATAATCGTTTTGATTATATTATTATTTTTCCATTAAAACTAAGAACACATTTTTCAGCTGACGGATCATTTTCTACCTCCTGATCCGGTGCCCGAACCTCAACATGTGGCTGTAATTTTTGATGCTTTTAAGCGAAAAGATGTTTGCCAATTAATGGCTACAATGAATGAACAGGACGTTTTGGCATATGGATATTTTAGTGGAATCGATCCAGATACAGCTCACCTTTTGGCTAAGACGCATGAGTTATACGCAGAGCGAAAATTCAATATGTATGTATTTTAGTAAGATTTGCTTAAGATTTGCTTTAAATTTATACCATAATTTCTAGTGACGACAAGTTGGTTATTAAAGTCGCGAAAAAGACCAGCAACGTGCTACTTACTTTTGTTGGTTTAGGGCCTACATTTGTTAGTTTTAGTACTGAAGAAGGTAAGCAAGAATGTAGAAAATTCTTTCCCAGTGGGTACAACGATGCAGATGATGATGACGACACATCGAGTGTGGATAGCAGTTCAAGTAAAAAGAAAAAGAAGAAGAAAAAGAAGAAAGACGGTAGTAGTTCAGAAATTGGTGTCGATGCTATTGCTGAGGAAACAGAAGAAGGTGCCGATGATGGTGATGCTCTACCAGACGAGGATGATGTTGAGGTAGTGGAAGTAGTGGCACCAGCCGTGCCAAATACAGAAGCTGAGCCATTGCTAGAGCCAGCACCAACTGAAGAAGCACCACCAGTTGCAGAAGCACCACCAGCTGCAGAAGCACAACCAGCTGCAGAAGCACCACCAGCAGTAGAAGCACCGCCTGACCCTGCTACTGAGCCAGAAGTACCACCACCGAGTTAATGAGCTTATCTTTCTAAATACCTAGTGTAAATTTATTTTGATAAATGTTAGGCAATAGTAAACTGCTTTAGGTACGAATCAGGGTAAATATACACTGCACACATATTACTGATTTCAACTCGAAACACTTCGGCAATGTTTAATAGTTTTTAGCGAAATGGTGATTTGGTTTCGGCATTATAAAAATGGCCGAGTATTAATTTCTACTACTTTATTGCTTTTCATAGTTGTACAGAGTCGAATTAATCGATGGAAGTTGATTTACGTTTTATTTTTGTTAAACGGTAATCTATTAGATACAGCTTAATCGTCTACGGTAAAATTAAATGCCCACATTTTACAAACTTGAAAGACAATTTGCTTGAAATTTACACATATTATTAAAAGATAGACCCAATATTCAAAGGTAAAGTAGTATTATTGCTTCTAATAAAACCACTGTGGCAAATAAAGAATAAAGCTAACTCAAATAATAGACGATTTTTGTTAAAATTTTGGATTTAAAAAATTTTGGTTGTCAGTGGTAACGTGGAAAACGATAGAGTGATTGTAAGCAACTATGAAGCATTCTTAAGCTATACGAACCATGGCATTTATTGTGTTTCTGAATGATTAAATGAAAAGATCCATCTGCGAGCCAAAAATCAAATCCAGATGTTCTTTATGGATACTAAGGCGGTTCATAACACATATAGAGTTTTGTACAGTTTAAAAATAAACAGAAAATTACGAATTTAGTAAAATGCAGATATATTGCACCCTAGCACCCCAGCATAAGGAGAAATATGCTCAAATGTTGAAGTATACCCGAAATGCCCTAAAAAAATCAATCAAAAATAGCAGCTTTAAGCCGCTTTCATAGAAAAAGTCTGCAGAATTCTTCAGTAATATTTCTTCGGCAAAACATGACGGAATTAAATATTGTTTATCTTTTTTAGTAATTTTTTAGTAATAAATAATAAAATTCAATTTTAAGTTGGTGTACACTTTCAGAATTTACTAAAAACGATAAACAATATTTAATTCCGTCATGTTTTGCCGAAGAAATATTACTGAAAAAATTCTGCAGAATTTTTTTATGAAAGCGGTATTAGAGAACTTTTTATTTATTTAAAGCTTGTAAGATTTTTTTATTTTGTATGAAAATGATCTTTTTGAACAATTTATCTGTTGTAAGTGTAACCAACACTTCATATTTTTAGCCTTTCTGATATGAACAATTTATCTCTAAAGGTTAATGCCTTCTTACTGCATTGGTGATGGTATGTTTGTATTTTGGAGTTGGGATAATCGCTTTATGAGCACTTTGTTTCGGATTCGTTGTTCATTTGTGGCATATCATTTTGCACAGTTTAAGGTTGTTTATTGTATATTTCAAATTACTGATTTGTCAATAAAAAAGCAACTTCATTTGTTTTATATTCAGTTCTTCTTGCAATCACTTTTCATCTTAGCTTGACATCAATAATCATACCTAGATAGTTAGCTGTATTTGTATGTGGAATTTGATGTGAATTATTTACACAGGAACCCAGTTAAACTTTTATCAAACGCTTTTGTTACATCTAGGAAGATACAAGAGCATATATTTTTACTCTCAGATGCATTTTCGATGGTATCTATCATTTTGGGGACTTGTTTTATTCTAGAGTAATTTTTCTGAAACCGAATTAAATTTATTTTCTCATTATTGGCTTGTACCTTTTAAATAGAGCAGTAATATTTTAAATAGGATTGAAACAAAAAAGTTTTCTGGTTTATCTGGTGCGTATATACGAGTCAAAATTACTGCAAAAAATTTTTTACCGCCGTTTTTTCTTGGTTATTCGCAAGAAACTTTTATTTCGTCTCATACAGCTCACGTTATATCGCTGCTTTTAATTGGCGGTATATGCATTTTCGTCTTTTTAATTCATTAATGGATTTTAAAAATAGAAAGATTTTTTATTAGTTTTCATTGTTCTGAGAGCCAAGTTTTTGTTTCATAGAAATCAACAAGATCTGATATTTTTTTCAATCGGAAGGTAAATATGATTGATTACCTGTAGAATGAAATGTCGAATAAATGTTTCCTTTATGGGTTGTAAGACTTAAAGCCTAAATGAGTATTTAAAAAGGCACCACCAATAATAGAGCTGTCCCTTTACTCTTTTTTATTTGAATTAAAACGTGGGGGGTATTTTAATAAGATGATGTACTGCAATCATGGTTCTTTATAGAGTTTACCAGGTGGCGGCTGGTAATGTGAGACTGCATATTATACTATTGTCCCTTACTTAGATTAAGTAAAACCCCAACCAAGGAATATTCTTCTTCTACCGGAAATATATTAATAGCATACGAGACCGAGTTCTCAAGCAACTAAACAAAAAGAAGTAACTTATATAAACAAAAACGTTCCACACAATCTGAAAGAATGAAAATCTTATACCTGAATATCAACAATTCGAAACCTATATACCTAACATAGATTCAATATGTCGTTGATAATTGCGAAGTCGCATGAAACTCGCCATTATGAAGCGATGTGATAATGCCTGGGGAATTCTTAAAAAACATACTTACTTTAATATCACAACCATCAATCAATTCTAAGAACATAATCATTGAGACTAGAACCACAAGATGAAGAACGATACCGTGCAAGGAACTTTAAAAACAAAATAGCCTTGCTTTCTCTGTAAAGATAATCTTTTTGGCATAGTTATTCGGAGTGCGGTTAGTTTCGAAACATGACCTATTGAGTAAACAAAGCCAACCAAGACCAGCAATTGGCCACCAAACTAAACTAAACAAAACAACTTTTGAGCAATCATTAAACGATATGATGACCTGTGGCATATCATGACCGATAAAGAAAAAATGTTTTACCAGATTTGGATAAATGAAAAAGATAAAAACTTCCAGAGTATTCTATGGTGAATCAGTATACCTTATCCAGCCACCATATAAACTGGATAGTATTTAATGGACCAATCTTTCATAAATCTGAATTTAAATGATTACAGAAACTAATACTACCGCAAGCGTTACAGACTATAGTTGAACCTTGATCTTTGATCATTTTGTTTCAATTGACGGTCGTTGTATGTGATCACCCTATAGAACGAAATTTAACCCAATTAGCACCGTGGCGTGCTAAGCAACCACCTTAACATCTTATCACTATACGATCGGCGACAACATTTTTCAACGCTGTCGAATAAAGGAATATGTAGTATTATTTTTTCCCGCTTTAGTGTCTAAAACAAGAAGGCTAAAGTTTAAAACGGTACTCTTAAATCACATTCAAAAGAGGGCCAACAAAATTTCTCAGTAAGCAACCAAAGTGGTTGAAAGTGCCATAAAATGATATCAAACATTATAGCCAAATTGGTGCCAGTAACAAAAGTGAAGCCATGGACTAACAAAGATTGGAAATGAAACATTATCATTTGGAAAGGGAAGTGGTCTTTAGAAACCGACAGCTGCAAAAAGGAGACTTCAGCGATGAGCACTTCTTTTAAATTTGGGACGCCAAACTACAAAGCTAGTGTTGAACTTTTTGTGAGAATAAACTGTGGACGCTTTTATCGATGCTATAGAACAAATTTAAAGCTTTAATTTAATCCAACGCTAAAACTAAAACCATAAATGAAATCATTAAAATACGAACCCAAAAGATATCCAGAACAATTAAAGATTCTATTAAATGGAGAAAGCTCTAAGTAGAAGGCATTACACAAATCGATTACACGATCGAATATTATTCGATGGTCAAATGATATAAACGCCAGATTAAACTGTGATCTTGTGACGAGAACAATATGTCAAACTACATGGTGAACTTAGGCCTAGAACAACAAGGATAGTAGTGACTACTAACCAGAGGTGGCAGAGCGTTAGTCAGTCTAATAATTCGTCATACACGGAGTGCAAAGCTAAATAGTTTGCCAGCTACCTCTAGCTAAGCAACACAATTTTTTTAGAAGTGCAGTCCATGTATTTTACCTGATTAAAAGAAGAATAGTTTGATGATCAGAATGACACTCGCACCCTGTTGTTTTTGCAATATACTCAGAGCATATAACATTTTGACGATTTTAGTCGTGAAATTATTCCTTTATTACTATTCTAAACAAGAAGAAGGACGAAAAATTTTGTTTGAGATGGAAGTTAACAATGTGTCAAGTTCGTATGATAAAAAAAACCTGTTACTATAAACTGATGAGTTAAAAATATGGCAGATGACATTCGATCGTATCGATGGGGAATTTTCGGTGTAGATAACATTTTTGTGGCTTATTTTCCCTCTTACTTGGGGTATTTCACTAGAAATGCAATAAAACATTTCAAAAACTTTTGTGTAGGAACAACGGTTGACGTACTGATTATCCCGTTTGTGGCTAGGACCTTACTTTTAAAGTTCTCAGAGGAGAAAGTTATAACCTGAATGATTAGTATACAAGCTGGCATTTGGACAAATTGCATGGTGATGCTGATTGGTATTATATGTATTAGTGAATAATTATATCAATGTATGCAGTTTCAATGCATATGCACTTTTGTATCATGCATACTACTAACTGATTGATAAGATATAACTATAAATACACTTTTGTATAAACAATATCGGTATAATTGCAATACCTCATAAACAATGCAATACTAGTTTCTTATCGTGTTTGGATTGGTCTTGTTAGCTAGATTACAGCTTTACAATTAATATGCACTATATAGTTGTGAAAAGCATATTAGTTTCGAGACCACTACAAACTAATCGTTGTTTTAACAGATTATTTAAATTATCCAAAAAAAAACTCGTTAATTGGATTAAAATTTAACAATTTGGCCGCGTGATAAGATAGCAATTATCCTAAAGTTATACTACAAGTATTACACACGGTGTATAAATGTTTATCGTCATTCGGTGATACAGTTTTTAATTTTTCAAATTACTAAGTGAATACCAGTATTTTTGTGGAAAAAGATTTTTCATTTCACAAAATATAAAATAACGATACGATTTAGTTGATAGATGCGTCTGAATAATAACTCGTACTTTGTAATTTTGTACTGTGCCAAATAGGTTTAAGTTGACCAAACTTTACTAAGCTATTATCATTTTAATATGATATTTTTTTTGGATTTTTATTAGACCAGGCCTTGTTAGGCGCTCAGGGTAATACAATCAATTAAAAAATCGATTAGATCTTAAGAAAAAAATCAATATAAAAGATAAGAATGAGATTTGAACCAACACATATTGTCTCGAATACCATAATTGATTTATAAAATGGGCAGCTAAGGTACTTTCGAGACTATATGTGCCCGCGATAACAAGCCTTAATATTTATTAAAAGCTATCGATTTTGCCCGTAACTGATAAATTATTTTCGATAACCAAAAAACAAAAAAAAAAAAAAAGAAAACGACATCACCCGCACTTGACTTTATCGAACAATGGTTGATTAGATTCGAATTAGTCGAGGAATCGAAATTAATGCGTTATAAAATTAACCTGTTACACATTTCGCGGTGATAACGAAAGCAAAATTATTTTATTGATTGAATGTACTCCATATTCACTTGTTATCGCAGCACCGATTAAATTCTATCAATTTATAATTGTTGTAAAATTTTAATTGATAAAAAAAAACTTAAAACTTAAATTTGATCGCTTGTCCTATTCTGAGAACCTTCGTTTTTTCGTAAATGGGAGGTAATTAAAAATTTCTAAGAAGTTTTTTGAAATTTCTTAGAAATTTCGACCTAAGTTAACTTTTTTAATCGAATAATTCATAATTTGGAATTAGGTTTTGGTGTCATGATCGTGCTGGTAACCTTCATAATATACGCAGTGGCCTATTTTAAATCACTTCAATCGTGCCTCAAGTTTTATTTAAAAATCCGGTACAAGGACGTCATCAGGAATTTTTATAAACTCCTGATTTCTTGATTTCAAGAAAGACTCCTCTACCTCTTTTTCACTTAACCTAGAAGTGATGTAGCGTATTTAAAGCTTGAATAACTGCGTCATGATGCGGTTTAGTATGCCTTCCCTTACAATCATATTTTGTGACGAGAAATGCAAGGTATCGCATTCTGTCATTAAAGTAAAATTACGATTAAAGATAATCAACGATAGAAAATCTCTCTGTCGTGCACAAAACCACATATTTTTGAGATGTCCCCATACATTTCAAATCAAACCATCAAATGCTTTTTAAATCAATCGAAAATTCCTATACACTAGTTACAAGATAACATAAAATTTTGGTAAGGGTCATTCTCTACAAATAAACATAAGTCACTTGATCAGTGACTGATCGATTTGGATAAATTCCTTCTTGATAGCTCTATCCCATCTTGCCATGTTAAAACACTTTACATCTAGTGTAACAAAGGCACACAATTAATTGTTCCATCTCTTTTGAGCAATCGCATTGGTGGATTACTGTGCAATATTACAATGGAAATTACTGTGAAAATTTAGCAGTGGCGATAAACTTCTGGATTTCTTATGTACGAATGATCTTTTCATTCCTAGGTCTTATCATGCGAGGACTTAACCGGTTGCACGAGCAACTATATCATTCATCAATTACAATAAATATTTATTTTCTTGCGTAAACTGCGACTCCTTGATTTCAGTAACGCCGACTAAACTTGTCAGAGTATACATTTCTGTATATGGCTGAGTGGGATTTCCTGCAGTACATGGGAAATTACTGTTATAATACTGTTGCAACATTCAACGCGTTACTCAAAGTTGAACCTTGGCACAACCGAAAACTAGTTGACATCGAGCAACGGCGCAATAAGCTTCACACTTTATATAGGCTTTATGAATCAGAGTTTTATACTGATTTTGCTCACGTCAAAACCGTGAATTGATTTTTGTTCAACAAATACAAGTCGCAGATAGAAGATGATTTGTCAGCAAATCCAAAGGCTTTTTGGAAATTTATTAACAATAAAAGAAAAATATCTGGGTTTCCTTCGTCGATGAATTATCAGACCTCCATTTTCGCTTCGCTTTACGAGCCAGCATCGCCATCTTTTATCACTTTACGTAACTCCGTCAGTATAGTTCCAACTGCAGTTTTAGTTTTATCAAGTTACTTAATCTTGATATTAATAAGGGTTCCGGGCACGATGGTATTCCGCCTATTTTTTCAAGAGCTGTGCAGAGAGTTTAGCCTCTTACGTTACCTTACTATTTACTGAAAACCGGCGGAGTGGTGTACTTTTCTGCCCCATTTTTAAGTCAGGAAAAAGAAATGATGGTTAATGTTATGATGACAATGGTTCATAATGTTTTGTCCTTTCACATTAGACCTATCGTTTCAGATCCAGCTAAGCATGAGGTTTTTCCAGGTATATCGATTTACTAATTTGGTTATATTTTGCTGCGATCTATTTAGAAGTTGAGCTCCAGCTCGACGTAATCTATTCTGATTTTGCTATAAAGCTTTCGATAAAATCGATCACGATTAAGTTAGAGGACTGGTGTTCTATGGAAGTTAGCTTGAACTAAAAATCATTGACTGTATATCCTGAAATTAAATGAATTCCGAAGCTTATAAGTTCAATGTGTAGCATGTAAGAATCCGACTCTCTCACATGTTTGCCACCATATACAGAGAATTGGTATGCCTCAAAATGCGGTCAAAATGCTTATTTATATCTTTCTTTAAATTTAAAAGTTGCCACTTGCCACTATATCACTCTAATTAGCTTTAAAATGAAAGAGAAAAACTATCTGTCTTTTTCTCCATCGAATATAATAATTGGCCACCGTAGATCTTCTTTGACGAAAAATGATTTCAAGAGAACCATTTCTCTGGCGAAGGATGCCTTTTCTTTCTATTTCAATACAAAATAATTGATTTCCATTTTACTATAGGTGACATCACTTTTAAAGTACTTCGCTTACTTTATTATAATCCCTGATAATTGTGTAGGGGGTGATGCCATAGCGTATCTTACCGCCACAGTAGGAGTTCTATGAAAATGACTTACCTCCTTTACGAAGTAGAAAAAACCAAGTACGCCACCTCGGACAATCAGTGCGTGCTATTCCTTTACAAACGCAATCACAGCATGGCACCCAGTCACCATGGAACGATGAAATGACAGTTTACTTGGTCCGAATATCACAAATTTCTCATTCAGCTTGGAACTTAGTATTGTTGCGCACATCATCTCCATAATTGGACTCTGATTCGCAACAGCTAATAGGAAAGTATGATAACAGATTCGTTTAAGTTCGATCCACTTAGAGCAGTTTAGTCTAATAGATCTTTGGTGGTTATAGTTATGCCATTTCCCATTGGCAGCCAACAAGAAAAGATCTGTAAATCTCTTACTAAAGAAGCATATGATTCATTGAAAATGTTCACTGAACAACCGTAAAATTGTAAGATATATGGTTAGTTTTGTCGTATAAGAACAGCCGACATAAAGAAGTAGAACTGGATCCTATCACGACTTTCGATGTTTGCTCAACTTCAATGGTGGTTGTGAGTCTAAAATAGGAGAAATCAAACATTTAATAAGACATAAACTTATTTTCAGTTATCTTTTTTCCTAAAGATGCCGTTCACAGTGTCTCTTCCATTAGAAATTTAAAATATTTCAATTGAAAACATGTAACGCACACCCACACACC
Source organism: Tipula confusa (assembly GCA_963556175.1). Taxonomy (NCBI): domain Eukaryota; kingdom Metazoa; phylum Arthropoda; class Insecta; order Diptera; family Tipulidae; genus Tipula; species Tipula confusa. Next base: position 3,716,249 of record OY744476.1, read on the forward strand.
CCAATATATCCTTCCATGAATAACAACAGAAAGCAAAAAAATTCAAGATGGAAAATTTTATCTTTTCTGTTGTTTTTACTGTATGAATTCTTGTATATGTGTGTATGTGTGTATGAAACACCGACCACGACGTTGTCGCGTAAAATCGATTTGTGTTATTTTTTTTTAATGTATGTATATAAAAAAAGAAACGAGAACTAATAGTAAAAATGTGAAAAACATGATAATAAAAAATCCTTGCATTTGTATTTATGGGGCACGCGCTTTTCCATCAATATTTTCCTATCCCCCGTTATATTATATACTTTTTGGACTAATACATAGCCATGCGAGCATAGAGAAATAATACAGAGTTGAATTGTTAACATTTTCGTATCTATCATCGAATGAACAAAACTCGTATCGAGTTTCCTTTTTCGTTTTTTTCTGTTTTTTGAGGAGAATCAAAGTGAAAAACAAAAACAAAATGGGTAAAAAGGGAAAACAACCCTAATTTTAGATTTCAACTGTAATAAAATCCTACCTCATTAATATTAACATCCACTCTTTCAAGAAGTGTATATATGTTTGTATGTACGACGCGATTCAGTTGTACGCTAGACAAAGTTTATTTCATAACTTGTTTGGTGGAAAATTTGTGTTTCATTTAAAAAATTAAAAAAAAAAATAATATTTCCCTTAATTTTTATTGTACTGTAAAATAATGTGTGTTCAGTGTCCATTTTTAAAAAAGTAAAATCGAGAAAATTTTATTTTTACTCTAGAAAATATTTGTTTAGCTGTTAAAAACGAGTTTTCATCAATAAAAATATAAGGAAAAAAAAACAAAAGAAAAGCAAAAATGGTGCAAATTTTAGAAAATTGGTGAAAATAAAAGAAAATTAATAATTTGTGGAAATTGTTTTTGTGTCATTAATTAAAGTGGAAACAAACGAGTTGCTAATTTAAATCGAAAGGATATAAGTGAAAATCATATTAAAAACGGAAAACAATTTTTTGAGGTTATGTGCAATTTAAATCAAAATATGGTAAATTATATTTAGTTTTTTGATATATTTTCATTATTTAAATGTAACTTAAGTGGAAAACTTTTGTAACAAAAATTAATTTTTATAAAATATAAATAAAAAAAAAAGAAAATTTAAGAGACATTTTAAAAAAAAATTCCACTTTATTGATGTGAGTGCTATCTCTTTTCAATGGTCGGCCGTAAATAATACCATATCTGATGAGTGAGTGAATAAAATTGAAAATGGGATTTTTTTTTTTTGGTATACAAGTGTGTAAGTGGGTGTGAGTAAGGAAAATTATATATATATATATGGAGGAAAAATTAAAACAATTGAAAAATGTATAAAAGAAAATTTTTTTGTTTTGTTTCATTAATAATTAAATAAAAAAAAACTTTTTAAAATTGTACGAAGATGTGTATGTGTGCATATACTCGTATCTATTACATATAAACTTATATCTGGAAAAACTATGTTTTCTAGTAAAATTTAAAAAAAAAATTCTCAGAAAATCGATTTATTAGTTAACGATCCCTATAACGGTATATACATATATACGAGTAAAACATGCATTACTTGCTTACGAGTATAAATAAAATTTGCAAATGTACTTATCGTAGTTGTTTGTGTTATGCTTTGGAATATATGAAGTTGGGGATAACTGTATCGAACATAATTTTCCCGAATTCTATTTTTCATTTTCATTTTTAAATTATAAAGGGATTATACGTGTATAATGAGTATATGAGAATCAATAATTTTGCTATAAACTTTCCATTTTTTATTTTTGGATTCTACTGTGTTTTTGTAAATCATATAGTTTGCAAAAAACAGAAACCAGACTAAGGGGGTAAATTGGATATGTTGATGGTGACTATTATAACTAAGTAGCAGTTTTATATATATGTTTTTCTATACTTTTCCCATTACATATACCTTTGTATCGAAAAAGGATGAAATTCGATCACCATCCATATTTTCTTAAAGATACATTTTCGATAAATTCTGACCCTGTTGTTTTTCAATCAAAAAGGAAAATATGTATATGAAATTAGACACTTTCAATACTATAAACACTGTGTACGTCTATATCGAGTAGAGTATTGGAAAATAATGAAATTTTCAATTTCATTTTTTTGAAACGAGAGATATCTATATACATGATATAGTTCATCGGACGATGAAATGCAGTTTTTCATTTGTTGGAACATTTCGAAATGGTTATCATCATTATCTATTATTTATTTTTAGCAAAAATTGAATTTAGGTTATCGTTTTATTTATTTATAACATTTTTTAATTTTTAATGAGTAAATAAAAAACTTTAATTTAATAACGTTTAAATTACTCAGATCTTTACAAAACTTATAGACTTGTAGTTCATGTAAATTCAACACTGTCTGGATCCTGGTACCGGATGATTTAGTAAAAAGTCATATTTTGTCAGCCAAAAATCCATTCCAATAAAAAAATTCAAATATTTTTAGATAAGATAATCACTCTTAAACTTTGACTCTTAAATAATATTGAATTTTGAAAATTGTCTCTCAAACGGCAATATAATTAAGTTTCTTTGACTTTAAATCGATTTAATTTAGGTACTGTACCGTTATCAAAGATCGATGGTTATAACCTCAGTAGTTTAAAACCACTTCAGAGTACAATTTTTGTAAGACATTGAAAGATGGAAGAAAGGATTTTTATTTATAAAACTATGCAACTTAAGTTCCTGGATGATTAGAGCTATATGTTATGAAATGAACCGTATTGTAAACAACCAAAATGGAAGTCTTTTCGATTTGTCGATTATAATAGCAACTTCTTCAATACGATTACGATACTTAATAACTGTGAGAAGAAATCAACTAACTGTTGAATAATTGGTTGGCTAAGAACTGGGGCTCAAATACAATTTTCGCGGTTGTATTGGAGTAGTAAAATAAACGTTATACACTTCACGCTCTGCTCAATTCCGGCTCTTACTTCATCTTTATACCTCAACAAATAATATTTTGATTTTAATGTAGACGTTAACGGCGTTGATGATGCATGCAGTTGCCTCAGATGTTGATGTCGTATAATCCACTGTTCCACCCGATTTTTAGCTGGCACGATAATTGGATGCTTTATCTTTATCTTAAATCGAACATCAGCATTATACAATCTCTCTCAATCTCAACTGTGTGTTGAAGTGTACAAATGATACCCTATTAGCTACATATATTTTCCATCTTGAACTCGACAATATCTAGGTTAGAATGATTGTAGAGTCGGTTCATAATCGATAATTAACTGTCATTTGGCTTTACAGATTTCATCCATTTCACTAATAAAACGGCAGAACAGAGTTTCAATCGTGGAATACTAATTGATTTAATCTGTGCCTTGTGGCATCTGGATTTGCAGACTCGAAATCAAAACACTCTGTATGTAACCATTTGTTTATTCGAATATTCTCAAGTCTTTTTCGGCTCTTTCGAATTGCTATTTGGAATCAAACAATTTTGATGCTTCAGAAAGCACGTTTCAGTTAGTTATTTCCCGTACTACTAAATTCAGTTTGAAATGGAAAGTGACATTAACTGGCAAATACCTTACACCAAGAACTGAAACTGATTAGGGATCACCTTTAAAATTAAAAATAGAGACGGCTGTCTATAGACTAAATATAGGTTTCAGAAACACTATTCATAGCTGTGGACTATTGGATACTTTCTTGCAGCACGTTTTTCATTTCGATTATATAGGATAAAATGGTTTCACAATTGAGTGATAATTGGCTTTTGACCTTAAAGAAGGCCGGTCACTCAATTAAGTAACCATTTTATCTGAAATAATCGCAATGAAGAACATGTCGGAAAGTTGCTATATGGGAGCTTAAGTTGTTAATAACTTAAAACGAATAACAAAACTAATGATAGATGTTTCATTCAAAATTTAGCAATTGAAATCATAACTAGGTCTAACGAAATTTGTTTGCAATATTTTGCATGCTTTTCAGGTTATAACTCATTATCACTTTTTGTTTGGATTCAGTAGATTTTTTTACTACGCAAAATTTTTTTGAACGTTTTTATATCGCAAAAAGAACCTTTTTAAGTTCTAATTATGAAATTCTATTATCGATTTAGACAATTCATTGTAAATTTGGGAAGAAATATAGGCTCAAGACAATTATATGACTCAAGCAGCAACAGTAAATATGCGGTGCGCTTTAGGAAGGTTTTTGTGACTATTATTACTTACAATCGCCCAGCTGTTTCTTTAGAACTTTAGTATGAGTGTATAATCTCGACATATCTAAAGATTTGGTACATCTAAAGCAGATTTTTTATACTCATCTGCAAGCTTCTAATCAATGCTTTTATAATTGGCAAAGTTCTTGGCATTATGGCACTTGGTTTGGGTTGCTGAACCCATTTATAAATTTAAAGCAAGCTAAGCTTTGCTCCTTACGTTATTCATTTTACCACGCATTGAAAAGCACAGCTAAATACTGAAACTTTCTTCTTTTTTGGGAATACTTCTATAACTCACTCTCCTATGGCCCTTTTATAACTGAAGTTTTGTGGATCTGTTAATTCAGTATCTATGTGATTTGGACAAAACTCCGAAGGACTGATTTTAGAAAAATATTTTTTTTTGCTTTTCCACAAGTTTATTCTATTTTTTAGCATTAAAAAACTCCCAGCAATTAACAGGATTCTTTTGAAGCTATCCTGTTAATTGCTGGGAGTATCTATGTTTCTGAACCAGGAAGTCTTCCAATAGTATATGGAGCACACTCACTTAACCCTCAAACTTACTTCTAAACTGATTAAGTAACGCAATGGAGTTATTCCTTTTCAAACTGCTGACGGTTTCTCTATCAGAACAGTATATCCAGAAGAAAAGTTTGGATTCCATGCAGTATAACTATAGAATTTATACAATATTTTAGTCAAAACGTCAACTTGTGGAATAACACGAGGGAAGAGTCTTAGAAGCGTGTTAAATTTCACATATCTAGCCCAACAAACGATTTTACACACAATTGATCACGGCGTTGTGGTCAGCGGCGATGATCGAACTAAAACGACTGTTAACATGTGTATCAATTATCTGATAACTCATGAACCATGATGTCGTTATTCTTGCCTCGTTCACATACACTGTCGTATATATGTAAATTAGTGTACGCCGTATGAAGCTTAAACGCAGATAATGCAGGGTTTCTCTGGAGAGCGCGGATTTTATTCTAAACTGTAGAATATGCAAGCTACATTGATCCATCGTGATCCACTGTAAATCAAAAACTACATAGCCTGAAAATATATGTATATTATAAAGCTACATAAAAGATATATTTTCAGGTTATGTAGTTTTCGATTTACAATGAATCACGATGGATCAATAGAAAAGTTCAGTTTATGTTGTGTTATGTGCAATAAGGGAAGTCAAATGCTGTGATTATGTTTTATGGTTTATGACGAAATAATGATTCCCAAAAGCCAGGTTTTTTTAAATACTGTGGTTTCAAAACCTTGGCTAACAAAATCCTGTTTTGAAATTTTGTTTAAAATGTATAAATTATAGAAGCGGTTTATTTATTTAAATATGGCAATAAGTATCGAAAATTAATAAATATCGTAATAAATATCGAAATAAGATTTTTTGTATTTTTTTTCTTTCTATTGGCAGGCTACGAACTCTTAAGTGTTAGTAGTATAAACTCTTGGAGAGCACACTCATTACTAAGTGCATTTCAGTTTTTACTCTCGAAAACTACTCTCGCGATTTTCACTCTCAGATGAACCTACCTTTACACTTTTGCTTACAAATTTTTTGTATTAACATTTTTTTTCTCACTCTGTTTACTTTCCTGGTAGCTGACAAAAATAATAAACCATATATTCCGAATAATTTTTTTTGCGACCATTGCGTTTTTAACGAACTAGGAAAACTCATTAGGCTCATCATAATCGTCCAATGTACCAAAAACAGTTCTCACATTGAATTCTCGATAAAACCAATTTATACCCTTATAGGCTTACTTTTACTCCAATCTTCCGACCACCCAGATATGGTTTTATGCTTACCCACGTTTCTGTGAGAGCCAATCGTCTGCATGTTATCCATTACTTTTTTCGTCTGGAATCAAAGAACTGTTCTGCTGCTATGGCTCGTGGTTTTCTTGCTCTTTTGCTGATAAGAAAAATGGATAATTGTTCACTCCTGCAAAAATTCACGTCGTCGACAAGTTTAACGGTTTGAGTGCTCGATGGATTGTTTGTCGTAAATCTAATATAAGCAACGAGCTATATGCGGTATTCCTTTTAGTTTTCCTTTTTGTCGTATACTGACGTAACATCTTGTCCATCGTATCGACTGCTCCTTTGATTATGTTATAATAGTGAATTATCATAGTATTATGTGATTTAACTCATATAGGTTTTATTCTCATCGTGTTGCATAGAAATCTTCATGGTACCGATCATTGATAGGTTTCAACTATGTAGCTCTTTTGCTAGAGAAATTGACGTGAAAAAATAGATCATTGTTACATTTCTGCCTGTATTTTTGCTGAGATTTGTAACTAAATTATTTCCATGTAAAGTATAAGCGACTTGCATTTCTACATAGCAAGTAATATTAAAACTTAATATTAAAACTAGATGCGATAATAAACGTAGGAGAACGATTTAAATAGTAGAGGCCGGGGGTATTTGCTGTTAAGTCTTACGATTTTTTTCCGACCAAGTGAGGGTTAAGAAAATTTAAAATATTAAGTTTCCCCACCGAAATTTAAAGACTTTTGCTGCACAAAATTTTAATAAACCCATTAATGATAAGGCAAGTGAGGCTTCAAAGAAAATTACCAACGTGTTTGATACTTTAATTTTAAGTTAAATGGCAAATTTTACGGGATTTGGGCACAACTCATTAGTTAGTCATCAAAATAAAAAATTCGGTCCACGAGAAATCTTCAATCCACTGAAACCGAAAAATTTTAATTCTTTAGCTCTCTCAGAATCGGCTTTTTTGTCACTATCCAAATACTTAAAATTAATCCAAAGTGGTTGCTTCTTTTGATTTTTCCAAATAAGTTTTCAAATCTTTCTTCAAAATAATTAAAAATTACATCGCTGTTATTCGATTTTTCGTTTTTTTATTTATCCAGTGACTATCCATTGCTAAACTTTTTAAATAATGTATCCAAGAAGCTCGGTTAAGATTCTATAAGTCTCTGAAACACATGTCTCTACGGGGTTTCCGAACTAATCTTTAACCGGTTGACTCAGTATTTTAAATGAGATCCATTGTTCTACCTTGTTGACATTTAAAGCATTTGTTTTTTGCTGATACGGGTTGTCTTAACCGTAAAACGGTTGTGGATTTCTAAACATATCATTATCGGTTATGTGTGCTTTACGAGATATGAACCACCGGAACAAAACAGAAACAAATACACGATATAGTTAAAAATTTATTTAAAATTATTCAACATTTTCTTTTCGACAAATTTTCCTCTCGTGTACTAAATAAATACGGTACGGATAAAATACAAATAAAAAATTGTTTGGATGTGATGTTGGGTGTGTTCCCCCAGTCCCGGTCAACATAATTAAATTATTCCCATATAAACACTACACACAAATAACAACATATCATAAATTGTATTAAAATGTATTAAAATTATTATAATATTATTTCGAAATATAAATAATAAATACATTATGATTTAAATAAATATAATTATTATACAATTTTATGTTATACATAATACGCTTTTGTAGTACAGTGCCGAGAGAGAGAGAGAGGGAGAGAGAGGTCGGACCGATAGAAAGAGCCTACCGACTCACAGAGTAAAACATTTTTTGTGGTAATTTATATAGTTTTGTGTATTATTTTTATTTAAATGATTGTTATAAAATAAAAAACTTTTTTTTTATATGGTATTTTCTGACGGAAGGATGTTTAGGAAGGAAGGAAAAATATTTCATGTGTTTTCATTTTATTTTTCATCAACATTCTACTATTTAGTTTATAGTATACTCTTGTTGTGTACTGTACTGTTGCCTCTAATTTTGGTAAAAAAAATATATTATAGTATGTATATATCTTTACTAATATCAAAATGTTGTATCCTATGAGGTTTCAAAAATATATTTTTACAATATTAACTGAAAAGGACATTATAAGGTAATTAAATGTATGTTTGTTGTACGAAAAAGAAAAGTTGCGGGAAAAACGAAGTGGGAACAACAATAATATTTTTATTTGTTAATGAAAATTATTGATAAAACTAATTTTTGATATTTTATGTATATATGTGTGTGTATATATGTCTTTATGATGTAAAGTCAATTATTTTGTAAATAAAAAACTTAATAACAATAATTTCCATCCATTTCCCGCCCCAATTTAATTTGCCAACCCCAGCGAAAACCAACAGCTTTATTGTTTATAATGTATATTAACTCACCACGGTTAACATAATTGAGTTTGCATTTCCTGCGAACATTAAAGCCAAGTACTAGTTGTGGTTTTGGTTGTGTGTAAATTAAACAGAAAAGGGTTAAAATCGGTTGCGGAATATATCAAAATCCAATCGAATTTAAAAATTATTATTAACCGAACTAATGGCTGATTAATTATATTATTAGATAAATTTTTTGCTTCCGTAAACATCTATAAATTTACGTTAACTCTTTATAACGTGGAGATTTATTTGCGACCAACAGGCGTTCTTAAAACGTTAGGAATCCATACGGCCCCTTCGTGAATTATTCGTTTTTAAAACATATTCTGCTCCATACACGATTGGTGGTTGCTTATAAAACTTTAGAGTTTCTTTATTATATTACATGTGCACAATTTGGTTCCTGTATTGTTTGCTTGTGGTATAGAAGGTAAAACACTGACAGAGTGACATATCTCCGCTAAAGTTAAAGCACTTAAAGTTTATGACTGGCACTTTAAGCGTTAATTTGGTGAAAAAACAGTCCCGTTAAACGGCTTTATCCTAGATATGAAAGTTTATCGGTTAGAACACTTAAATTGCAAGAAAGTTTTTGATGTCGTTAACGAAAGAAAAGTTCAGTGAGTAGCGTCTGAACGTAAGAGTGTAATCTTTTTTTTGATAGGTACACTGCAGCTTGGCAATTTAAATAAATCTAGATTAAAGGGACCCAAATATACAAATCTAATTTAGACCAACTTAAAAACTAGGGATACGAAATACGCAATCGTAAAAAAAAGTTATGAGCTTCTGAATAAAGTACTAACCAGATCTTTGGCTATAAATAATAATTCACTTTGGTTTGTAATCTACAAGGTTTTGGTGGTTAGATAACCTAACCAACAAATTTGATTCTTGATTCTTCTTAGATGAAACGCGTGCATTGTAATTTGGATAAATTATGAAAACTTATTGCAAAACGGTATGTTTTCCTTTTACAAATAAAACACAATGGGCGCTTTCAGGTCCGCTAACATGATGCCATCACTATTCGGTATATGATGGAAAAAAACGACATTTAAGTTTATTTTATTCAACATGTTGCGAATAGTTGGGGAACCTGGATGCACCCAATGTAACGGTGATGGCTAAATATAGCGAGACTATGACGTAATAATACTTTGTAGTAAATTATTTGCTTCCCATTCTAAAAACATAACCCTAGTGAATGCATTTGTTTTCCTAAATGTTGACCAGTATCAATTTAAGTTTAGTGCACATAATTCTGAAGACAACTTGCATAATTATTAAATGTCTCCACATTCTCAAAATGAAATTTCTGCAGTTAGAGATCATCACAATAGCTTCTATCATTTTGGAATATTACAATGCTAAAGTTAGATGCATTCGAAACTAACAAACGGCCACTGGATAAAGACCCATAGCAACCGATAACTTTAAGCTTAAATATCGAAGATATTAATGTGGGCGACATGGGATCATGCAATTTAACACAATGGGATTTTTGGTGAAATTACGCTAAGGTTCGAGTCTTTACTAACCATTTCCAAGAAACACTGATTTAGGTTGTAGGTAGTTTTAATTTATTTAAATAATTGAACTGCAAGTGTCTACTATTGTATGTATCGATTTTTGGAGGGAATATTATTAACTTAATTGGGTCTCTACAGATATGTAATTTGGGATCAAATATAAAACATTACAGATATGAATCTTCCCGATCCTATACACATTTACAAACAGTCGCAATATTAACAGTATGCACCCATGCCGGATAAATCGGAACTTAGTTCAAAAAAGTACTGCACAACACTTTAACCTACCCAAAAGGTACATTTTTAATCATTTCGGTAGTAAACTTCGGTTTGTCCAGCACAAATATTTAACATAAGCCTCTCTTTAAGCCATTATTTTGGAATCATTAAACATTTTTTGGACAATCTATCCTATGTACGATGTGCGTTTCGAGCCCCAATCTAAAATTAAAATGCTTCCTGTCTTGGGACATGTACACGAAATACAAATTTAACTTATGATTTATGAACTCGTATTTACATATACAAATACACTGTTACGGTTCTCCATCTATATAGATAAATAATTTTACATTAAAAATAAATATAACCCGCACAGTAAGGTATCCTAATCTATAATCGATATATAGATTATTTTGGAATGTAATTAAATAAATTTTGAGTTCACCTCTGAACTCATTTTAAAGAAAAGTTCAAATAGCACACCCAAAAACACACTTTCCTATACAGATTCCGTCGTTAAGCAAAAATGATGGTTTAATCACCACCTACATGCATCTTCCCTGTACATAATAATAATATATATTGTGACAAAATTACCAGGCGAATAAGATTCTTCTGCAGATATACATATATCCTTTGACATTAAGAAAGGAATACATAAAGTCTTGTATATATATATAAATAATTTGAATATGTACCCATGGAGAATATATAATTGGGGCTTAATTGGCTTTAACATCGTTTCAACACTCACACACACACACGATATAAATCTTTAATTTGAATGGCATAATTAACACTTTTCATCATGTTAAGATTTGTATGTTTACTACATGAGTTGTATGTTTGTTGTCACACTCTATTGTATAGCATTTCAAGATGTTGTACAGGGCTGAAGTTGGGTATAATTTGATAATAATGGTAAGCAGATAAAGTTAGAGATGATCCGAATTTTATAGGTCTTGGGTGTTTTCTACCAAACATGATTATTGCTATAGTGAATATCACGTTATATGTTTAGTACTTGAACTAAAATAACCTTGATTTTAAAAATGTCGGATTTGATCGGAGTATAGTTCCAGTGGCTTCTTCTACTATTTGTTCAAAATGTAGTTTTGAGTTTTTCCCATTTTGATAATTAATCAAAATAACTTTTTACAATATAAGTATCTGCACGGTTGAGATTTCATGCCTTTACCAAACCTCTCTACATCCTTTTTAAAATTAAGGCATTAAAGTTTCAAGTGCATTACATTATAAGATTGTTACGCTTGGATATTCCTTATTCCAATTCTTGAAGTCATTTTTATGGTTGCTGTATACTCTTAAGTAGCTGCATTTTTCCTAGATAAAAGGCTGTGCGTACTTTAGCTTAACCTATCCTTAGATCTGTTCTTGGTTCCTTTCAGTGGATAGTACTAGTAGACATCCATTGCCAGAATTGGAGCATTAAGTTTTTCTTTGAAAAATTAACCTTTGGGCTATACTAGGGCATTCCATTTTTCAAGTTTTTAGTAGCAGACTCTGATCAAGGCTTTGGAGATAAAGATATTCTTTGCCTCTTGCAGTTAACTATGTCAAAATAAAGTTTTTTATTGCAATTCTTATAAATACCATTAATTTTTAAAATATTTATTCCACTCATCAGGAATTCAGATTTAATGAAAATAAAAGGACAACGAGTATGTTGGGTCGGTCACGTTTTGTGAGCCCATACTAAACAGATCGTGCAGCGATGTCTGAGGGCAGAACCACCAAACTCAGGATCGAAACAGATCGAGTCAGAATGTTGATTTGGTTTGGGCCAGCAATGGATTGTAAAAACCGTTTATTATCATTATTTATTATTATAGAGCGTCTACAAGGCTCATTTACCAAGTTCTTTCACTTCTGCTCACACAGATAATCTCCAAGTCATTGCAGGTCTTCCAACTTTTCTTTTTCCTTGCGAATTCTAGTCCAATGAAATCCTTTTTATATAAATGACTTGGTGGTTTTCTTAGTATGTGATAGTTTTATGATCGTTATGGTTTCCCGCCTGAAGCTCTTCAATAGTCGTCCAAGAGACTTATTTACAAACGCCGGTAGTTTCTGAGTTGAACATTCGTATTTTGGGCTTGCGAGACATGATAGAGCTATTCCAAATTCTATGTAACATACGTTAAATGCATCTCTGGCTTGTTAACGCGTCCTTAGACGCTTTTGCGCTATTGAGATGCTTCTGCGTCTCTGTAAAAGAGAATCTATCACACACTATGATTGCTGAATGCTCGTGTAAGATCGGATTTACAACGAAAAACATTGATTCTGTGGAATTTCAAATTGTCCTAAAGGTGTTTTGGTGTGCCTTTGGACTTTCGAGTGTTGGCAAGATAAACAGGACTTTGTCCAATGAGATATATTTGCCCAAAAAAGCGAGTGGTTATTAAAATTTCTAGTGGCACTGGCACCAGGATGCGACAGATTCTGTATGGTGTCGAAGATATTTTTTCGTATAGCATTTCTGCGATATATGAGCGATTTGTACTCATCAACGTTTCGCATTAGATTTCTAATCCGGGTAACTTGACAAACTGTAGTTTCATGTTGGAACTAGCGTGACGTGCGGAACTCGTAAGTCTAAAGTTCTAAGTCGGCTTTTTGGGCTAACATAATATTATCAATGCCGAAATTCTTATCGACCGACGCTTATTCGATGTCATTGATGCGAAACAACGCGACCACATTATATTTTCTTTGAACATGCGCTGGATATCCGTGTGATGTCCTGATGTTGATGACGTATTCTGGCTTTGAGTAACTCTTACTTTTTCTTGCACTTGTTTCATAACTGATTCTAGCTACCGATTTTTGGAAGCCCTCCTTTTCCTCAAGCTAAGCTTCTAGTACACTACTGTTAATATAATGACTGAGAAAATGCTATATTGACGGGTAGTGTCTTTAATGAGAATTTAATCAACTTCTCCCTATATTTTCTTTTATATATTCGCTAAATGACCAACATTTCTGAAACTGTGAACTATATAGCTCAAATCTAGGCCATCTATGAAAAAGCCGAAAGTCGTATATTTATCCCCATCGCAAACGAGAAAATTTAATTAATTTGCTGACAACCGATTAAATTAGAACTAGATCGTAAAAACCGTTTGGTTTTCGGAAATCGGACAAATAGTTTTAGATCTGCGTAGTTATATATAGTATGTAAAATAAATATATTCCGAATAATATTTCATCACTTTTCCAACCAAAAAAAACCACATAAAAAATATACTGCAGTCGCTTTCATACATTTGATACATAACAACAACGACGACATATTCAATGAAATGAATCGACATTTTTCATATGTGGATACGAATATAATGTCACACATATATTTTGTGCTGTGCAATGAAAGTGTATTATGAATAGGAGGTGAAAATGGATTGGGAAAATTTCTTGAAATCAATATACTTCTAGATAATGTGTAAACGTATATAGAAGAGCACCAGCACAAAAAAAAATAAAAATTAATAAACTCTTTCGCCTTTATATTTATGTATGGTGAACAAGTACAGTACACCATCAACCCAGTTAAAATAAACACTTTCAATATTAAAATAAAAGTCTCGAGGCTATTCATTCATTCTCCTTCTTATTTATGTTGGTGCTATGTTATTACTGTTATTATTATTATTACGAAGACGACTACTATTATTATTATATATCTAGACGTTGAGCAGAAGCATTATTGATGAATTGAATAACCTTTTATTCTCCCCATCTAAATACATATCCAATCCACTCACACACTCCGGATTCTTGTTATCCATAATTATTGGGGATGGGGTTCGATTTTGTGTGTGCGAAAAAGATTCATCGGTGCGAGTATAAATGTCTATATGTTTATGCTATTTTCCAGTTTTCCGTACATCATCTCGAATATCGTTCAACACCAACACATATCCATCCTTCGGTATTAAATTTACATTTAATGTTTAGATAAATTTTCCTTACCTTAGAATTATGTAAATGGAAATTAAGAAGTACAAAAGAAACTGTGGGATTTGTTCGGTTTCCAACATTTCCTTAACAACTTCTTACAATTAGACTTCAGTTTTTAAATTCTTTGAAATTTAATTGAAATAAGAGATACAGAAAATCTGTATCTCGGTTCTAAAGTCGTTCGTATCTCGGTCATTTCATCTTATATAATTAAGCTTTAATTTTTACGATGAAACTTGGTCTAGAGGTATAGGATCAAAGTTGTCAAAGATATAATAATAATAATATTCGGTTTTTACAGGCCACTGCTGGTCCGTAATGCATCAATATTCTGGCTCCATCTTTGTTCTTTGTATTGTTCAAGACAACTCGAAGAAGACAAGTTGTTCTCTACCCCGAGGAGCCATCGTCACTAACAGTGCATGACATACAACAAGCGTATGATTTCGGAGATCTGTCAACAATATAAATTGGGGAAATAAATTTCACAACAACGATAAAAGTTCACTCAATCATGTCATTCCTTCCTGTTGCATGGCCCTTGTGTCCAGATTTAATTAATCTAAAATGGATTTTTCCTTTCGAGTGTAATTTTTAAAGCCATCATTTTGGCAGAATTTAACTGAATACATCTGGTTAGTAATCATCGTCCTACTTTATGCCATTACCAGCCAAATCGATAAGCACCACAACAGATAACATCTGTAACCTTTCGCCATTACGTTGATCCTCCTAATCTATACTAGTGGAAGCAATGGTTTAGGTCTTAAATTTGTCACACCAATGGGGCTTATAGTTATGTTAATCATCAACACAGGTTGAAATCAAGTGACTCTCTTTAATATTTGAATCTAGTTCTTCACTTGCCAAATTCCGTAATGCTTACGCACTTTGTCTTTACTCTGTCCCTTTTTACCAAATAAATTCATAAAACGCACTCTGACAAACGAAATGATTCTATTTCAATGTAGATGCTGGCTTTTTATTTGATGTTTGCTGAATGCTGGATAGTTTATCTTTCACAATATAGATGTTTCTAGATTTAGACAAAGCTCAGAAGTGTTTTTTAAACACTATGGTAAAGTACACTGGTTGAACTATTTGTAATGTTGTCTCTGTAAATTTAACGTCAAGTAGCTACTTTTCGAGGCTTAGCATCTTCATTTCTTTAATTGATTAACTATATTTGTAAATCCCACCGTTGTCACTTTGTGTTACGTTTTTTAATATTTTTACACATAGATGTCTCTTGGCACAGCCTACAGTTTAAATTGCGTTAATCGGGAGACGCGTGTATTACAAAATGTAACAAAAAAAGGAGAAAAGCAAAAAAAAAATTTCCGCAAATTTTTATTTTCAACAGAAATATATAATTTTCCTCGTTTTGGTTGATTGAACCCTCCTAAATAAAATAAAAAAAAACGGAAAGTTTAAATGTAAAATTTAAAAAAAAAGGAATCGAATTCGCATTCAGAACCTAATAAAACATAAAGTAGTAAGGGTTGACTGGTAACGTTTTGTTACGTTCTTCAAGACAATATAGAAAATATGGATCTACTGTAGAAAATCCATTTTAGTTTCTGGAGCGGCAAATTTATTTTTTTTTATTTTAAATATTCAATTGAACTTATTGTGCTATGCTGTGCTGTGTATATGTTCTGTTTGCCAATCGACCATGAAACTTAACAGATTTTTGTTCGTCGTTTTAATACTATATACATTCTTGGTATCCAAAGTTAGTGATGGAGAAATTGTTATGTTTGTTTATTAAGCGAGTTATATATAGATATGCATCAGCACATTAATATCTCCCGATAAATAATTTCCAGATCAATGAATCCATAAAGGAAATACATATTTTTTGTTTTGTGATTGATCGAATTATAGTTTAAGGATTATTTATTAGGCCGTTTAATGTTACTTTGTTTTTGTCAGAAACTATGTTACCATTTCAACGTTGGTTAATCTTTGTAAAGAAATGTACCATTAACCACTCTCATCTCGTCCATGTTAGTTTATGAATTAAATATTAGTTTCATTACTGAATTGGCTGAATTAAAATTTGTAACGAGCGACCTTTGGGTGCTAATCACTTATATCAACAGGAAGCTTTGCGGAGTTATTTAAAAAGGTACTTAGAAAGGGAATCCCGATCGCCTTTCTCTTTGTATTAATTAAATGTCAATAACGTCGCGGGTTGGAAGATAACTCATCTTCAATATTCAGGATGTAATTATTGTAAAGAAACCAATTAAGGATTTTGAACTTTTTACGCACTGCAACAAATACAGAGTGACGATGTACTGTATATTGACATTTAAAACCACGCCAGCTTTATTCAGAGAAACCGGAGAACATGTTGTTATTTGAAAGTACAAAATCTAAAAATGTTACTTAACTGTTGCACGTTCGGTAGAAAAGGCGGCAACGACAGAAAGTTTAATACGAACTCCTATTACATCAAAGTTAGAATGGCACGCAATAACCTCGTTTGGATCTTGATACTACAATCAGTACACCGCCACCTATAAGGCTTGTTCTAAATCCATGCTTGTCATTTTTATGAATGACGTTGTTTGATGGAAAGAACTCTTCCAAGATTAAGCAATCAGTAAGTAACGTCTCCGAATTGACAATAATATCGAAGTAATGTTGTCGAGCACGTCCAACAGAAATGCTTTGGACTTACCACGGATGCTAGTTTGAGTTTCTAATTCAAAACTTTCGCAGCCTGCTTATCGTCCATGTGATGTTAGTAATATTGTGACAACTTTTATTAAACTGTCAATAGAAGAATGTATCAAAAGCATTCGATTTTTGTATCATTCCACAGATTTTAATGGAAATAAATATTAGGATAGGAGTGTGATTTTAGCTGGATATCTGAAGATTTATTCTTCCTCTTAAATATTTGACATTCAATTTTTTACGTTTTGTTAGATTGACATTTGTTTAGATTTGTGGACAGTCTCGATGAAAAAGCTTATTAAGGAAATTGATTTATTTTCTATAGGGCGATCTGTATCTCTGCTTTACATTGTTCATTCGATACGCGCATGCTGCTACAATAAACTAAATTAATTTTCGATATTTGAGCTAATGGCGATCGTAGATAAGCGATACAACTATACTCATTCTCCTGATGGGTAAAGTGGTTTATAAATAGGCAATCTTGTGATCTATTCGGTCATGAATAATTGTATGCAACCAAATTTTTGACACTATCTCTTCCGAATTAATAATTTAATTTAATTTGTTGTTATATCAACAAACTATCGGTCATATATATAGGACCCGGGTAACGATTACGATAGCATACATATACAGCAAAATATATAAAGGGACGATCTAGACGTCTGATAACTCGTACGAATGTCAAAATATAATATATGGTCAAACATTTTTGTTGTTGTTGTTGTGTTTTTAACATATTCCATATTATGTGCAGACAGCAGCAAGTAGTCGTACGTATATATACATAAAATTCTGCAAACGCAAAGTTTTAATTGGTTTTGTTTTTGTATTCGGGTCTGCAAAATAAATTTATAAAAACCTACGAGTATTAATTTTTTTTTTCAGTTTTTGGTTTAGCTAAAATAATATTATGTATTTGGTAAAATAAAAACTATATGTTGTTTGGACAAACAACAACATAAATTAGAATAACATAAAAATAATATAATAGGGTTAAAAATTGATTAAACTTTAATAGATTAAATTTTAATTTTTATGTTTTATTTTTTATCAAAAATATTATATTTAATGTCTCTATTCTCTATAATATGTGTAGATGTCAATCGGCGGGCGTAGGATAATTTGGATGTGGGAGAAATTTTAATGGGAACCATGTTATAAAAATATAACAAGTTTAGTGCCTTTAAGGTTGCCTTAAGAATTTGGAATGTTTCAATTTTAAAACTTAAATTTATTTACATTCAAAATAACTATAGATGGCAAAATATTATACAGGATGGACTTGTATAATATTTTGCCATCTATAGTTGGACAGGATGGACTTGAAATATCCTGATGGACAGGATGGACTTGAAATATGGGGACCAAACCTTGATAATAGCATCATGTAATGAGTCTTTGATTTCTCTCTGTGCAGGCTCAATATAGTCAAAATGATCTATATCCGAAGAAGACGGTATAGTCATTAAATTTCGTTGGTAAAATAGCCCCATCTATCTTTCTATCATTCTGCGAGAATTGTTCGAGACTTTAAGTCATCAGCCCTGTTTATCGACATGAATAAAGCAGTTTGATAGAGTAGACCGTGCTACCCCCTTAAAGAAGCTGTATTGCTGTGGCTTTCGAGGAACAATCCATATGTGGCTTTGCTCTTACTTTACTGGTCGTACCCAGGTAGTTCGTGTTAATCATCCTTTAAGTGAGGAACTTCTCATTACGGCTGGGGTTCCTCAATGGTCAGTGAAAGCACCTCTTTTATTCCTGGTCTCCGTTAATAGTATTTTTAAACTCCCGTTTACTGGATCCCTACTGCGTTTGCAGATGACTTCGCGTTTGTCTTTAATAGTTCAAGTAAACAAAATAACATTTCTGGTATAGAACATGATCTAGATTATATCTGGTAGTTTTTTTAAAGCTCACAACTTACTTTTAAATGATAAAACTACAATAATACATTTTAGGGAAAGTTTCAGTTTGCCTGAAGGAATTTTTTCTATGGTTTTGGCTGTGATAGAGTTCGGGTCTGCACCTCGTTTGGCTGCTTTGTTGTAAGTGTTGTAAATGAAATCAAATACTTAGGAGTTTTGATTGATGTAAATCTTAATTGGAAGACTCACATAGAATTTCTGAAATCCAATTTATTATTGGTATTTAAGAAGATGTACGTTTTACGTCTCTTTTGTCCGTTGCATTTTTTAAGGGTAGGTTATTTTCATCTTACCAACCAAATATAAACATGTACAATATTATTAATTTTTTTTTTTAAATAAATGAATGGGAAATGAATAAAAAAAATTATTCTTTATTTTACAACACTAAACAATTCTGTATCAACAATAATTCACTTTTAATATCACTTTTAATTTCACTAGATTAGCCGCATGCTACTGGTGGGGATATGACACTAATCTTTAACTCTTAATTCTTTCGCGATTAAAGTATAACTCATATCTCAACTAACGGCATCATGACGCTGAAATTACAAAAATTACACGTATCTCGAATATTCTATTGATTCTATTTTTCTAGTATTTTACTCTACTTTTTTCGAGATGTGACTATATTATATATTTGCTCAGTTATCACTAGTACTAATATACTTCATAGATGTCTCTAGGTTTAACTTTAAAGAAATCGTAACAATATTTATTTTAATATAAAGTGGTTGCGAATATGATGTTCTTTTGGTAGCAATCTGGTCAATCTGTTAATATGTGGAGAATATATGGGACTGGAAAAAGCTTCATCTTGGTTAACTATCTCTTTGTTTTTGATGAACGGTCCAATAATGGTTTAAAGAAAGTGCACGGTTTCCTCTAGAAATATTATTCATAAAATTCAAAGTCCCTTTGAAAACTATTATTATTAGTACTAATATTTCAGTTCAATGCTGTTGTTGTCCCAATCTTTAATTCGAACCAGTACGTTGGTGTTTTCATTTTCCTTTCTAAACTTTTTACTTTACATAGCTTTTCTGCAATTTGTAACTTCTTATTTTTGATTTGTAGGGCTTTGATGTTTTTCTTTGCAAATTCAAGTTTTTTATGCTGCTCTCTTGATCCATTCTACAATGTATTAATTATATGGTTAAGAACACATAATAGGTCGAATTATTAGGCGAGTATTCTAGAGTTCTTAAAAATTTTGACATATAGTTAAGCTTGGAATACAAAATACCAAAAATAGTCACCAAAGAGCAATTTTGTACGATTTTGAGACTTATCTATATTTTATAATATAGGCATATAATGGCAAAACAAGCTAACGGTTTGCAAATAATATTCTCCAATTCCTGCAGACTTCAAACATCTTTAAGCATACTAATTTTGTTTCGAGTTTTTTTTAGTCCAATAAAATTTAAATTTGAGTTTTACTAAATTTTTTATTCGTATTTTTCCCGAGTAAATGATCCCGGGATTCCGATGTACAAAATTGTTTAATCCACTTTAATTTTAAATAATATATATATATATATATATATATATATATATATATATATATATATATATATATATATATATATATATATATATATATATATATATATATATATATATATATATATATTATAATATTTACCGAAAAATTCTCTTTAATTACCATTTAATTTCCATTTTACATAAAATAAATAAGTTAAGCCCATTGAAAAATTGTGACATGATAACTTAATTCAAAAAAAAATTATCAGTAAGTACGTTAGAACCAATTTATATGACAGTTAAATTCTAAGAAAGTGAAGCAGTATCGTAAAATAAACGAGGACACAAAAATTATGAATAATTCGAGATTAATCTCCACAAATGAATTATTTGGTAAGGACATACGTGAAAAATTATGTAGATTACAGCAGTTTATACCACCCGATCAGAGTAAGGAGGGCGCAAGGGATGTGTTTATAAATATACAATTTTGTATAAACAAAAAACTTTAATTTAAAAAACCAAAAATTCACGCCATGTTTGAGTGAAAAAGCGTAGTGAAGCTCAACTCAGAATTACTGGGAACATATACCTTCCAACACACATCATTACATGTTCGCCATCCTTGCCAAAGTTTACTCTAATTGACGGAATGTTGGAGTCATACATTTGGTCACCATGGAAATGAGGCCATATTATTTCTGAAATTAAGTCCATGCTTCCATTGACGAGACCTTTAACGACATCAATGTCAGATTGCAAAATTATTTTGGCACCACCGAAAATTTTCGATTTGCTTTGGAGTCAACCAGCGAGTTGCATCAATAATTTGATCCTGAGCATATTGATGTCATATATACATTCGGATACATATCAGTTCGAAATATTTAATAACTTCACATCTTCATTATAATCAATATTTGTTGAGACGTACTCCTCGAGAATTTAGAACGTATTTACTTCATCTAGCTGTCGGTTGTACTCTCTAAATTATTATATGTGTTTGCTAATAGTTTTAAAGTTTTAACTGTTTTTCTCGGGCTAATAAAACGGTTCTTGCGTCCTAAAACTGTTCTAACAGTTCCATCTCCGAGCGATAAGGCGCGGACTGAATGGCGTCTTCTACGTCCATTGTGTAAAAATCTATAAGCCGTCAGAATGATAGAAGAAACCATCATTTGAACGGTTCTGATATCTTCTTGTTATCTACTCCAAAGCAGAACAGGGACAATGGATGACTAAAGAAAATACATTTTAATTTTATCACCATATTTTGTGCAACCGATTGTATTCAGAATAAACTATTTACATTCAGAATAAAAGAAGGAAAAACAAGAAGAAAATGTTAAAATAAATTCTGTTGTTAAGAAATTATATGTAGGTTAAACTTTAACTTCAACTTCAACTTAACAAACATTTCTTACAAATTTCAATTATACAATTATTTATCATTCCATCCTTGTTTCGTGTTTCCAGTTAAAAACAGCATCATAATGTGCATTGATCTTGTACATAAGAGCCATCCCCGATTTATTCTTTTCATTCGGTGAAAATCACTACAGAGTATACACAGTATACAGTGGAGGCGCGCTTAAAGAAAAAAAATAACTTTTCAAGTTAAAGTATAACAGTACAAGTAGGAAAATTTCTGTACACACACACAAGACATGTACGGAACCTAACAATAAAGTAGACTAATTCCATTGAAAATCTTTTCTGTTGTATATAGTTTTTTAAGAAGCAAGTTTTCTTCTTCCGTATTCGTACTTCCTTATACTTTACTCTATATACTTTTCTTTTATGCACATACCATTTGGTATTAAGAATGGTAAGATACAAAACAAAAAGAATTCATTTTTTTCACCAATTCTATTTAAATAGAAAATTTCAATTTTTGTTTTTTTTTTGTTTTTATGTTTTCTTAATATTTCGCTGGCAGAAACAACTTGAAGATGGATTGTGGTAATATCGTAGATACTTTAAATATAATATGTACGAGTATGAGGCAGACAACTAAAGAAATTGTTCTTTAAATATGTATCTTTCTATATATACGTTCGTACTCGAATGTGTATCTTTTGCAATATTATGCTATGTACTCGCGTACAGCATCATAGAATGGAAAATTATGTTACAATTGGAAAATACATATAAGAAGATAATAATGTGGATATACAAACATATATATGCGGAAGATAAATTTGATTCATTTTGTTATTTGTCAAATGACATATATGGGGCACAGAGTGCTTCTAAATATGGTGTTATTGTATATTAATGTACCATTTAAAGAATATAATCTAAGAAGTTGAATGCACATTTTGTTAAAATGTCACAAAAAATGAGAATTTTTTACTATACTAAATAATATCACTTGAATTATTCACTTAAAATGTCAACTGAATTTTATAATCTTGAAGGTTGCAGAAAAAGCTGGAACAACGGAAATGACGGTAAAATAACAAAAAGCTTTAGATTCAATAACAAAAAAAATTTTATCATACAAATCCCAGTTTTTTAAACTATATAATTCTATATTAGTGTTTCTTGCAGTCTGCATTTGGTCTCATTTTGTGCTTATTGAGACCTTTGGTAATCACACTATAATTTTTGCTTATTGAGAGCTTTGGTACACTATAACTTTTCTACGGAATTTAAAATGTAGTGAATTTTGCTGCGCTGGAAAAAATAAACCTGCCTCAGATTTTCACTGTCTTGGTCGATATTAAGTTTGATAAAATAACGCAGAATATCTGACTTATTCTGCGTGCCTCGATCATTTTTTATCAAACGTTTTTTGTACTTGGGAATAAGGCATTCAGGTTAAGACATTATTTAATTTGATCGTAAATCCATGTTACTGTCGAATGCTGCGCTTTACTTTAAAATGCCACGATCACTCTGATTGCCGTACGCTCTAAAAAATGTAATTACATAAACGTGCTTCGGATTAGGCCAGTGTGGTGATTTGTTACATTATATGACGGATGTTAAACATCAAGCTTAACGTCCAGAATGAGAATCAATGTTTCCATAAGATTTTGAAATGTTTGTTCGCTTCGTCGAATAAATAATAAATAAGGCCTTATTTCGATAACCAAATCTTCACACAGAGGTTTTTAGAGCGGTGATGAATAGCTTGGCTAGATCTCAAACTGCGGCGTGGTGTTTCAAAAAACGTTTGTAAAGCTCGAATATACCGCGGAAAGAAGAAAAGGAAACGTGGATGGGAAAGCGAGATTAATTTTTTTTGGCATTAAGACAATTAGGAAAGGTACATATTTCGTTTTCATCGGTTTTATAAAGTAAATTTCATAATTCATATTCGGAGCCATGAAGAGTCATATGCTAACCAAAAACGAGATAGTGACAGGAATAATGAAAGGTATCTTGAATCACATTGCGAAGAGTAGTAGCCACTTCTTGCAAATATTTATCCCACTTATCACTTCGCGACCATGGACTAATTACGGTTGTATAACCCGAAAGAAAGGTTCGATTAACTCGCTCAGAGAATTCCGTGCGATACTGTTATCCACTTTCACAAGTAATGACCGCTAGAACTATCCTATTACGCAAATGATGCGCAACTATGGTGAAAGAGTATCTATGGGACGTGACATAAGCCAAAGGGCGTAACGATGAATTGTGAAATAAGGGCCGCCCAGATATCGTGAATACCGTTTTATCCTTGAATTGGAGATCGAGAGGTCTCTGCCAGCTTATTCAGCTCTCTAGCCCAAGCACAGACAAAATTTACTATTAGCCTTATACGCACCAACGTGATAGGAGAAAACCAACAGGAAAATTCCTACCAGCCACCGAAATAGAAATCTCTTCAGCAATTTTGTACAACGGATCCTTATCCAGTTCAGTGTTGATTGTTTCAAAAGCAAAATTGGATAAAATAGTTGTTAGGTGTGAAGTGATTGAATTGAGAGCAGAAGAAAACGAGGGAGAATTTGGAACAACGCGAGAAAAAATCGGCGAGAGCAATCTCTTAGATGAGGGGTTGAAAGCATATACATGCTTAATCAAGGGAACGAGTACCCGTAAGGGCCACTCGTTGAGCGTTACTCATATTACAAGACTTTTCGAAATGATAGGTGAAACAGGACAGTTTTGCACAGGACTTTTGCAAGCAGTTTGACTTTTGGTCTCAGACAGGCGGTCGAGCACTGTATTGCTGAAAACAAACAATATTAGATTGTACCAAAAATAATTTTTGCAGTTTCCATAAGCCGCAGTGATTGTTAGAGTGGATTATCACACCACAAAAAGTATTCATTCACATAATTAGTTTTTTTTTTGTTTAAATGTTTTCAGGTATTGGAGTCTGCTTAAATAAAACTCAACCATGCATTTTTACTGGAGCTAATCAGTGAATCAGATAAAATTGAAACCCAGATCTGTGGATTACCCACTCCAACTGGAATTATATAGTTGTGCTTATTGGTTTACTATCATAGTTGTATTTATCAAGTACTTTTATGTGTACATTCAATAATATTCGTTATCTGCTACCAAATACTTGAAAATATCAACTTTAACCCAATGTGTTGATTATCAATTGCCTTGTTAGGGTAACATTTGTACAAAATGGACAAAATGTGTGTAATTAATAAAGTTAGTGCCATAATCGAGAAAATTATGGTAATGCCTTGGCAAGAGAAAACTCCACGGCCATTTCAAAAACGTTTTAAAGAAATACGTCGGCATTTTGCGTAGAAAATTAATATTTTCCATTACTATACATTGCAAGGATTGTTGAATTTGGTTACGATATGGTTATTGGGATGCGAACGCGTACTTTAAAGGGTTGACGACTTTTTTTATCGAGGCAATGTCCTTCTCATGCGACTCTACTATGAACTAGAATTTCTAAGAACATTAAAATATTATCTCATAAATAAAATTATGTATAGATCAACTAAGTCATTCAAATACATATAAATGTACTAACATTACGAAATAGACATACATATGTAACATTTTCAATGCAAATGTTCGTCTATGTTAGCTAAACAAAATCCATTCGGATGATGTTGCGATTGAGTAATTTCGTCTCATTGTGGTCATTTGTTCACATCATATCGTGTGGTTGACGGTAATTGAATAGTAATTAGTGATAACTCCAAGTGTTTATGCAAATTAAATTTGATTAGTTGTTAATTATACTTGACTACTTAGTTTATTATATCTAGGCTACGTGTTATGTGGAAACTTTGTAAGTGTGTCGATTTGGATTACGAAATAGATCAGATAAGTTCAAAATAGGTACAATCAAATATACACAACTGTCAAAAGTAAGTCAAACAATTAAATTTAATTTTTTAAATATAGTAAAGTCATTTGGCCTTGTGACTCTTGCAAATATCGATAAAAGTTTACTGAACGTTTACCGAAAAGTTTTCTGTGCTATAACTCTCTGTGAACGCATCTTGGTACTTTGAACATTAAAATCAAAATTTACATAGGCGTCGTATATTATTCAGATTTTTAAATTTAACGGTTGTTAAATTTAAACAACAAATTGTGCTATTTGTTATTGTTTATTATTTTATCTTACGTGGCGCCCCTTATTACTCTAGTGGCGATCACCGATACTATGAGTTTGGTTGCAAACCCGTTTTTCCAGTAACGCCAGTTAGTAGTCGTAGTTGCTGAAACTAATAATTGTGTTCGACTTCACGTCAATCGAATATCAATATTTAAAATCAAACGACCGACTTTTGTTGTGTGATGTGTTGCAAACATATTATAATTAATTTATATGTTTACATAATATGTAAATAATATTGATGGTAAATTATTAATTCAAATTCAGAACGCTTCGATATGTTCATCTCTTTTAAGATAAACAGAAAGTTATGTGATCAAAATCTTATTAGAATAATAATTTGAACTTTGTTCAAAACTTTGACGTCATTACTCACTCATTACTTTGTAACCAGTTTCTAAGACAAAAAAGTAAGGTTTTTGAGCGACGTCTACCAAAAGAAAATAATAAAGAGATTGTACGATAGATAAAAAAATCTAAGAGAATTCCAATCAGTGTCAGTAAAAATGGCGATCTAACCCGTTCGATCGAATCCAAGTGTATCTTGAACTCGATACCTTGACCTCGTTACAAAATTCCACAATTCTATCGCTCAAACAAATGCTGGTATTTTATTTTAGCTGGTGTTACAATCTAAACCTTTCGCTTTAGGTTGATGGTAATCTTAGGTAATCTTGTTTGGTGCTTGGTTTTGCTTCGAATGATCCAAATTTGAATCAAAATTTTCTACCTTATACTGCACAGTGATATGCTATCATAAATAGGAGAATGCATCGATCTCAATTGTTCTAATTACTGCTTACTTCTTTCCGTAGATGCTCTTCTAATGTTCTGTTGAATCTTTCCATCATTCCGTCTGACTGTGGGTGGAATTGTGTAGTCCTTGTTTTCTTGATGTTGAGAATTTGACACAGCTTTTTTGAATAAAGATGATTTCACTCTAATGGGAACTCCAATGTTTTATTATTTCATCTTCTCTCTTAATCTTGTTTAAAACTTCACAAACTTCACACTGCCTACACCAACCTCGAAACTTAGGCACCTAACCTAATAGAACCGGTCTCTTAATATGTTAAATTTTTTAATGATGCCCATATTTATTGCAGATTTATCATTAACCATCTTCTGTCTGATCTTTTTGAGGTCTGTCACGTCGGTTTGCTGGCCATCACGGTTTTCTGGCCATCTTGCTCCATCCACTTTCATATTGGGGCGATTGACTCATCATGTCGTTAATCTTCCGCTAGCTGCATTGGTTTTCTACGTCGACTCTGACTAGTTCGTGCAGGGTAGCTTTTCTCGTCCTACTTTTTGCAATACTCACACTGAACAGCACTTGGCATGCTCTCTCCCTTTACACGTCTTCTGGTCATCTCTTATGGCTTTGATGAAGGCATCCATGGTTAATTCTTTCAAGACATCGACAGTGGCCTTACAGTATGCTTGATGCGCGAGTTTCCATTTTTATCGTTTCACATCTTGAAAGCTGTCTCTCTGCTGCTGACGTCTGTCATGTAACAGAATTTTGCATTCTGTACATGGGATTGTCTTTATCGCAACCCTAACTCCCTCAAGATTTGGCTGTAGCTCATTTCCGTGGCGGGTACGGTTTGTAGCACATCTGCTACCTCATCCCGCAGAACTAGGAACAATGCATTAAACTGTTCCTGAGCAGTCAATTCGTTATGCTGTTTCATCATTAATAGATGGAAGTTTCAGGATTCTTTTAAATCCTCTATAGCAGCTAATTTGTTTCCAATAAGTTTTACTTAGTTTTGTTGGTCAGTTCCATCGTTGTGCGTAGGCAATTTCTTCCGCGTAGTTGAATTCTTTCATTTTCCCCTCTAATTCTTGCATCTTTCCCATTCCATCAGCTGTGATTGATTTTTTAAAATTTTGTATTACCTCCTTTATGTTAATACGCCAGCTGCGAAGAATGTTTTCAACTCTTGTATCTTTCTTGTAAAGTATTTTTATAGCTGTTGCATCCGTCCTATCACATCAGCCATTATGGATTTTTCCAACTCTTCGATCAACATCGCTTGTCGATCAGATTTGGCGTTTAATTCTTCAAGCTTACTGTTTTGTTGCTGCGCTTGTTATTTCATTTCAAGCAATAGGACATTTAGAAATGTTCGCATGTATTCGTCGTTTCCTCGGATTGTCCGATGGCAAGTGTTATACTTTTCTTGCTTGCTCGCGCTTCGGTATTGTTTTTACTCTTTTCAAATAGAATACTATCCTCCTTATAACCGTTGATACTTATTGCGATTTTGTTTCCATTACTGCTGCTTCTTCCGACGATACTGTTTAGGGTATGAAAAGTTACATATCTTCGGTATCGATTTTTGTAGTGGTGGCCACACTTTGGACTTAGTAAGTGTTTTCGATACAACGAATCATATACATTATTCATTCTAGAGCAGAAGCATGTGCTTCAGACAGTAACGGAAATAACCAACGTCTCATCAATCACGTCAAAAGTATCGAAACAGCGAGTCCCTGAATCGGTCATGTTATGTGTGCCAACCCTTCTCGGAAGGTGCAATGATCTCTGAAAGACAGCCTTCTATTTCTTCTATTTCTTCTGAATATAATTGTTAAGCACGCAAATTAAAATTCATCGAATTGCTTTTTAATTTAAATTTAAAATTAAATCGATTTTTGGTATAATTTTGATTAATAACAAAAATGTGTCATACACACAAATATAAAAAAAATCATAAATATGTCAGTTTATGTACAGAAGTATCAGAAGTCCTCACTCATTCTATACACGTTAAATAATAACACTTTACTGCACTCGATTTAGAGTAGGAAAAATTAAATTATGAAAAAACAAAAAACAAAAAAAAACATTTTCCAATTTGTGTTTCTCTTATCACACTAAGCAATCAATTTTCCGAATAGGAAAATTACTCGTACTATAAAAAATGAATTTTCTTTTTCTTTTTTACATACTAGTGTATCTCGGTGAGTCGGTATGTGCACCATTATGTACTTTTTTTTTTTTTAATTTAAACATGAATTACTTAAATTTCATATATATGTTTAAGGTGAATGTGTAAAGAGGTTTCCACTAAGGGTGATCGATAATAAATTTCATATGTTACGCACCAGTACAGGATTACTCTTATAACTTCTCCCTGTTGAAAAGTTATCGAAGGTATGACAAGTTTAAAATATCGAGTGACACGTTTTGGTAAACCATATATTATGCATATATGTAGGTACATAGAAGGGTTTGATATGTGTGTGTGTGTTTGAAAATCCATAGATTTTCTTTTTAGGTTTTCTTTTATAAAGGGAACATAATAAATTATAAATGTCAATGAATGTGGTGGTTTTGAATGGACTTGGATTTTACAAAGCAAAGATAGACACAACAACAACAACAAAAACGTTCTATTTTTAAATTATAGGTCGTGTTGCTGGTAAAAGTTCACGGGTGTCGTTTCTATAAAAGTTGGTTTAGACAAAAATAGATTCTAATCATTGTGATATTTTTTTATTTAATTAAACAATTTAGAAACGGCCATTTAATTGATCGCATTATCTATCGTATAGGTAATTGCATTATAGGATTGTGTTCGTCTATTGTTTAGAATGTATATTTGTTGTATTTGTAAGATAATTTGATTAACTTTTTCGTTTTCTGTTTTCAGGATTTTACAGAATTACTCAGCAAAAAATAAGTGTGCGTGCGTAAAGGTGTTAACTGTCTTGTTTTGAGGTGAGTTTTTATTCAATTGTATCTATAGATTTATGTCACTGGTTATAGTGTGGGTTGAGATTGTTGTTTATCGTATCCCAAATAATATTATACGACGTGTATGTTTTTGCAGAGTTTGGGAAATTTAGTATACAGCTAATAGGTTATAATGTGGATTAATGTGAAAATATGATATTTTTCATATGGAAGTGCAGAGCAGTAAGATAATTGCTAAATGCTTTAATAACATTTAAACGCTGTAAGAAAACGTTAGAACAAACATCCATGTTATTTACTTAATAGGTCATCGGTCTTACCAAGACGCTTTGATTTGTTTTTAATTAGATTGATTTACATAGATATATTTACGGAAAAGAATTAGTGTTGCCTTTGTTGTCGCCTAAGACTTTGCGACCAACATCCAAAACAAATTTGTTTGTCTTCATGAAATTCATGTCCAAGATTACCTCATCTTTAAAGAAATTAAACAGTAAGATGCATGATGAAACTTAATCCAAAAGTGACGGAACTGTGTCGAAACTGACTCGCTTTAGTTTAGCGACTCTGTCGTTATCTACCCTTCTTGATTTCCGATATATTGGCGATGGTGTTCTCGATTGTTTTCTTCGTCATTTTAAGTAAACTCTTAAAATAGGTACCATTTATTAGGTCAAAACCCCAGCATCAGATTTTCCGGTTGAAATATTTAAATTTCATTGATTACTGCATGTTGTCTCTTTTTATGCTATTTAGTTTGTTTGTGTCGCTTCTACATGTTATTCGTTGATTTTTACTTGATTACTATCTTCGTTTTCTATTTTGAGCTTAAATTCTTCTGTGTTTAACATGTTTTTCTTCAAAGCCTCACGAAGTCGTACCTCCAACATCTATTTATTACTATTAGTTCGTAAATCTTGTCGTTTCAACTTCTTTTTTATTCCACAATTTTCAATTCATAGAAAATATTTATTCTTTTATTTTTCACAATCCCACCGTTGTCACCAATCGTTACGTTTTTGGCTATTAACGTGATAATAACCGGGAATAGGAAATTTGTTCTTGTCTTTCGCATTAAAATCATGATATACTAAACTCTTCATTTTTTGTAGGACAACAATATCTATTTTTTTTTCATGCCAGCATTTTTAATCGAACAATAACGCCCAACATAATAAGATTCATGATGTTGATTTTTTTGTTCCTTAACAGGCTTGTTAAAACAAGATTTTGCTTTATTACTAATGAAGACTATAAATATGACTGAACGAGTGGACCAAAATTAGAACAAGATAAGAGAATCAAATTATGTAAAGTAATTATTAGAAAAACTTTACGGTCATAAAACTTATAACTTAAGCATAAATTCTTAAATAAATCAGACTAGTCTCTTGGCTCTAGATTATGCAAAAAATGTCTATTTTGTTAAAAGCTCTGTTTACTTGTTTATGCAGCATGTAAGCTCATTTTTATAATAATTAATTCGTTGTTGTACTAAAATAGAAAACAACATAATCCGTAAATTTGTATCATGTTGTATAGTCTTAATATCGTACCTGATTATTAAAATCTTTTCTGCATATTTATGATGGTAGTGTACCTAGTATGCATAAGTTGAGAGATGGTATTTAAGACAATTTTCTTACAAATAAATTTATTAGTAGCAATTACGATTGCTTTCAAAACGTTTGAAAAATGTTCGTTTTTATATATAAGGATGTGGTCGTGGTATATGCTCGTATATATAGCAAAGAAAAACTACTTTGTAAAATTAAATTATTTTACATATTATTATGTTTTGCAACAAAGCATAAAACAAAAAACTTTTATTGTTTAAGATTTTTAATTTAAAAACAAAAAATAATAATTATAATCAAAACAGAAGAAAAATGAAAATAATTAATTTTCCTCTTTAGTTTTTTATTTTTAGTTTGTGAGCTTTGTGTAAATACTCGACGAGCTGTTTATTTTTTATTTAATTAGTTTTTTGTCTTAAAAATATAATTTTTGTTATATATTTTGAAACAAATTAATAATTTCTTGTTTTTACTTATATTTCGAATAAATGCTGGGCTATAGCTATACAGTACCAGAAGAGGAAAATTAATTATTTACATAAGTCAGGTGAAAATTTTACATAATATTTACGAAAAAACAAAAATGGACGAAAAAAAAGGATTTTTCTTTTATGTTAACTTACTTTACGTCTAAATAAATATTAACTCAACATAAATTTACATATCATCATAATATTGGGAATAACTTTATGGAACATATTAAATTTTGACTTTTAGATTTATGTCTTTGTACCATTTTATAAATTCTAAACAGATTTTCCAAATTAAAATATTATGTACAATGTCAGTCAGAGTCGTTGGGCATGACAATTCATCTACCTAACCAGTTTAATGTTTTTAAAAAAAAATAATAATTTTAAAATTATAGGCTAGAAAATCGTAAGATCTATCTATATAGGTGCTACACAGAAAAGCATAAATAAAAATATGTCACCTTTCAAAGCTTTAATTTATTTCCCTTGAAAATATAAACTCTAAAAAGAAGAGACCATTAAAAAGCTTTTTTGTTGTTTTGTTTAAATCCCAAATTCGTTTTTCTTTTATTTTTGTAATAATTTTATTATTTATCTTATCACCTTCCTGGAAAATGAAAAACAAAACAAAAAAAAAAGTTATATCTGTGAGTTTTCTTGTGTTTAGGTCGTATACAGGCGAGGTTCATTTATTTGAAATTTTCACCGGCTTATGGTGATAATTGTTCATTGGTGTGTGACATTGAAACAATGGAAGCAGAATAATATGTTAAGTAAAAGATACATCATGCTTTATGTGATGTGTTTATGTTGTGCCAAGGTAATTAGTTTTTTCAATGCTTAGAGGTATTAGGATTAAATCGTTCGAAATTTTCATATAAATACATATCACACTAAGTGTTGTGCAGATTTGTTCGTATATAGCGTTATGCGTTATCTTATTGTTTTAATTTATAGTAAGCTTAACGTTTCTTCTAGAAAAAAAAAATGTAAAGTTTTTAATTCTCCAAAGACTTTATAGAACTGTCAAAATTTTTAATATGCCAAGAACTATTTTTTGCAAACAATCAATAAATAAATAGAGAATTGAATTTGTTGTCCTAAAGGTACCGATCAAATTTTTATTTTTTGGTGTTCGAAAAAGTTTTTAGAAAAACAATTATTTGAAGACTGGCTAAAAATGTATGCACCACAACGACAATTTAAAATAAAGAGAAAAAAGTAGCTCATCTGAGCAGCACTGACCTAAAAAAAGAAAATTTTCAAGCTGTGTATACATGGTGCTACGGAATTTTTTTTATTTACTAGTATTACAATTGACAGTTTATGGTATAAGTCATCTAGCAATTTTCAATACTGGGTGTGCTTTTTTTTTGATATCAGAGAAATCGGAGAGATAAATTTACTCTCAAATTTTCAGATATGCGTTTTTTTAATATCCGAGAAAAAATTATTTCTCTGTGTCGTTTTTTTCCGCTCCGATAATTATCGGATTCGATCTTTTTACTCTGAAAAAATGTACAGATTATTGTTTGACAGCAGTGTGTTGTATTTTATATATTTTAGTAAATTCTAAAATGGCGACTCCTCTCAACTCTTAACGTTGAGCTATCAGGTTGTCATCTAGCAACATCCCTTGATAGTTTAGTTTACTGTGTTTGGAAATTATTTAGAGTTTATTATAATTGGCATTCTGACATAAAAGATTTTATTCAGTCTAATAAAAGTTCCTAATACTCCTTTTCTTCATCCGGTTACCAACTTTATACCAACATACGTGGTTTCTCGTATAAATAGGAGGTACAAGATGGGACCCAGAACTGTCTCTTGCAGTACTACTGTTGATATTCCCTTTAAGTGTGAATATACATCTTCATATTTTACAAGTCCGAGTTTAGTCTGCTTTGCCATGTTGCTTGTTCTATATTTTATATTAGTCTTTAGACTTCCTCTTCAGCGTGTATATAGTTTCTTATTGGCCTTTCAAGATTGACATTTTCATTGGTCAGTTCAAGAAAATGGTTCTAATTGGTATTCTTGTTGTAAAATCTTGGTGATACACTGCTAAAGATATAAGATGGTATGTCTTACTGTATGTGTACGCCAACGTTGGAAATCCGAGAGATTTCGGATACTATCTGCTCGACAGATTTTGAACTTTTCCGCACTGTTGCAGCAAGATTCAAAAGTTTTTTGTAGTTTCTTTCCCCTTGAAAAATTCCTCTTGAATTACATTCGTGATTCATGTCACAATGTTTATTAGTTTTATTATTGACATCTTGACTTTGTCTTTGTCTTTGACGTTGTCGTTGTTCTGGAGACATATTTGTATAACTTTCACGATCTCGTTGTTGCTTTCTTTCAGTGTGCTCCAATGTCCTTATGTTTAACGATGGTCATTGTTCTGGATTCATGCATGTGTATGTTTCACGTTCACGCTGTCGTTTCCGTTCCAGTTGCTCCAGTTTCATTATGACTAGCAAAAAGGAATCCAGAGGAGTCCAGAGGAATCCAGATTAAGGATTAAATGAAAATGAGTTGTAATAATTCAATAATTAAAATAAAGAACTAATTTACAAATTTTTCGCTCAGGTCTAAACAACGACTACGTAATACTGTCAATGACAATTTATGTTCAACTGTTTCAATTTATAAAATTGGTTGCAAGCAGCAATCCATTTTTAAATCTAATTTTGAATAGTTCAAGCTGATTTTTCTAAAAAACATGGCTAAAATGATTCTAATCCAAATGAGTTCCTCAACGGCTTTCAGTGACATGACAATGAATGAGATACGAGTAAAAGAGGTGAAAGATGGAATCTTTACTGTTCGCGACATCAGTCACCATTAGTCACCTTATAAGGTAAAATATTACACTAAAATATGACAAATAGATTCGATTTGTTATACAACAATCATAGCAAAATGTGATGTTCCGATGAAGCTACGCCATTAACAAGTCAATAAATTTGATTAAAATCGGGAACCTATAAATAACAAACATGTCATTAAACACACACACACACATATATATATTCTGTATTCCGAATGTGTAATAGAACATAATGATACGACGATAATTCAAAAGGTAAAAAAAAACTTCGAATTCAAATTCACCAATCGTCATAAATAATACGGGCGAGGGAAACTAACAAATTATTATTCATTTTTACCATTAGCTAATTGAATTTCGACAATTTAATTTAGTAACTCCTTTATGTATCATTTCAATGGTATATAATATAGAAAATACGCGAAGAATGAAATGTCTTTCCAGAATCGCGTTCCTAATAAATTTATTGTATATTCATAAATATTTATGCAAATTGACGACGTCCATCCAGGTGAAACGATTTTCCCCAAATATGTACATCGGTATCGGTAAAAAGAAAAATATTTTTTATTCCAATTTAATTGTTTTTTGATCTGTATAATTTATCTGAGACATTTTCTAAGATGCTCCAATAATAATGATCAAAGATTTTTTTTTTTTTTTTTTGTAAATAATTTTGGGAAAAACCATAACCTCAAAAGAAAATGTAATCAAATTTCGATTTTTATAATAATTTTTTTTTATATTATTTAATATTTTGGATATAAGTCTAAATCGTCTTTAAATTTTCAATTAAATTAAAATTTTATTTTGCTTCGTTTTATTTTATGAACTTTTTTTTTCGTTTTAACGAATTTTTTCAGAAGTTAAATGCATAAATTCTTTTTATTTTTGTTGCTAAGTCAAGCTAAAAATTAATTTTCTAAATAGGATAAATCTTAAAATGTTTTTTTTTGTTTTGCTTCTTTTAAATTTGAGTGTTTATATGTTTTATACGAGTACATCGACGACGAAGAAAGTAAAAACATTTTAATTCTAATTTTCTCCGCTAGAGTCCGCTAGAGTCGCTATGTGTTGGATAATGTTGAATAGTAGGAAAACATTTTCTATAACTTTTTCTCTAATCAATAATGACTATTTCCAATATCGTAAATGTGAAACTGTTATGTGGTTTAGAGAATTGGGAAGAAAATGTGAGGGCGCTTAAGGCAAATAAATATTTAACAGTTTATTGAATTGAAACTATATAATAACGAAGCAATAAAATTCAATTGATATTACACTCAATATGTGGTGTTGGTCTTCGTGTTTGTGTTAAATGTTATACGTGGGAAATTGTTTGTGGAAAACGTTTTAGTTTGTTGTTGTCGAATGTGGACGGTAGTAATCTCGTTTAATCGATTTAAAATTGATTGTTTGTGGGGTCAATTTTCACGATCCATTACAGTATATTTAATTAAGTGCTGGTCGAGATCAGATTTAAATTGATTTGGATGTTTTTAACTACTTCTGATTTGCTTTTTCACTGGTTTGGCTTCTGTCATTTTATTATTTCACAGATTCATTAGTAGTATTGCGAATACCATATGCGCTGATAATATGAACGCTCTATAGGAGGTATTGTAAACTGTGGCTGTCAGTTCCTCTCATGATTCTTTATCGATATGGTTCAATAATCGAATATTTTGAAAGAATTGTCTTTAAAACTTTATTGATTAGTATGACGAAACGAAGTTATACTCGGTCAATTCCAAGTCCTATTGTCAAAAAGGGGTTTGCTCAAGAAAGAAAATATAATATTGTTCTTCTTGTCAAAAATACAAATTAATATCAAATATTAAAGAGAAACACTTCGCAGCGGCGAGAATTGTAGGTGAGTGCCAAAGAAAATTATATTCATTGATCATGGTTTTTCACTGAGAATGTTTGTTGAGAAATTCGAGAGTCGACAAAACAGTGGTTTATAACGCTGGGGTGTTTGAGTCGGGTGGTATAGGGTTCGAATTCCAACGGGAGAGGGTTATAAAAGAACTTGTTCATCACACACACACACGATCAGTGATGACGATGAACACAACTATGACCCCCTGTTGGAGTGCAAAATCCATGACCCGAACCATCTCCCATGCCAGTACAGGTTGGCTGGAGCAATGCAATGTGCAGATGGATATTTAAAGCGAACCTGTATTTGCGCGTCGTCTATTTGGCTAGTAATGGCGTATAGTAAGACGGTTAGTTAAGCGTGAAAGTTGGAAGAGCTTCTGCCCCAAAACAGATTGCATGGAATAAACACTAACTAAATATTTGCTTCATAAGTGTTGGACATTTTATAACTTCGTTGACTTTTTAAATATGGATGTAACGGAAAACCAAAATTTCTATTCATAAATCAGAACTAACTTTTTCCGAACCCCTTTTTCTGTAGAAATCTTTCTTTCTAATTCTGGATCTCGGCCGCAATTCAAAATTAATTGGAAAATATCATTTTTCTTTTGTTTCTCGAGGATGATATTATTTGTGCGTTTCAAATTTAACAGAGCAACCTTCATTTATTACTTTCCAAAATTGAGCAACTATCAGTCTAAATTTAACATTATTAATATTTTGACTTTTTATGATTTAGATAGCTTATTTTTCATATAAAGAAGATTTTTGGTATAACTGCATTGATTTGTTCAAAGCAGAGGCTACATGTTTAACTACTATATGTTTGACTACTTGAACTCTCTGATGGTCCATAATTTTTTGGAAGGCCATAGTTAATGCGTTGCT
This sequence comes from Tipula confusa, assembly GCA_963556175.1. Lineage (NCBI taxonomy): Eukaryota > Metazoa > Arthropoda > Insecta > Diptera > Tipulidae > Tipula > Tipula confusa. The sequence goes on from OY744476.1 coordinate 3,753,499, forward strand.
CCCATGCTATGCTTATGCAATAATTATGTCTCTAATCCAATACTTACTTGGGAAATGTCCCTTGATACGGTAGGGTAATGTGATGTTTTTCCTCGTATGGCAATGCCGAGTTTCCAATTTTCCACCAACCCAAATGCTAATTTTCTAGAAGTACCGAAGCACTTTCTCTTGACTTAAGACATAATTGCCTTTGTACACTGTACCGCAGCTGCAGTACAGGTAACTTTACAGGTAACTCCAAATTCCGGGTTACTATTATTCTCCTGTTAAACTTGCAGAAGAGCTAAAACATAAAATCAACCAACAATCAATCAAAAATCCAACAGAATTTAGAAAAGTCAGTGTTAAATCTATTTCGAATCCCTTATTATCGTTAAACCAAAATATAATACTCCCATAAATATTAAAATCAGAGCAACACTTGTTGAACTTTACTCCGAAAAACACTGTTTGCAACATACTTTGTGAATCTTTAAGTCGTTTCTGAAAAAAAAAACAATAAAAATTTTAATTTATTAAGAGGGAAAACAATTGAAACAATCTGGGGCCATTATTGTACCAACAAATAAAAAAAACCAATTGCAATATAATTATTTTTGACATTTATGTTTATACTTAAGGCTATTTATTTATAATAAATAATAATATTAATATAATTTTATTTATTTTGTTTATTTACAGATAAAATAATTTTGTGTGAATTTTGGATATGATTTCGAGACGAATTCAAATTAATTTTAATTATTAAAAAAAAAAAATAATAAAAAAAAATTGTTTGAAATCATGAAAATTTTAAAAAATAATTTTAAAAATAAAAATAAAATAAAAAAAATGTTATTAAAATTATCATAATACGTGGATAACATAATTTTATAAAAATAATAATAACGACAACAATATGGCACCAACGTCGTTTGGTGTTTTTAACCATAATGGTAGCACCTCCGTGCTATGGGGTGGTATCATTAATTTTATTTGGATTATAATTTTATTGATGATGGCAATTGATTTGAGGCATGTTAATGGTGATACGAACAAAGCATGTAAGTAAATAATAAAATTTTTTGATAATAATATATAAGTGGTTTGATTATGACTCAACTCTTTTTATAAGAAATATTTGGATTTTTTTTTAAAAGATTGGTGAACACGTTTACACCTTGACAATATGGTGGAAAACCCTCTTTATTTGATATTATATTTTTAAATGTTGTTTTTACTTCAAAAATATCATGTTTGTGATTGAGAATACAGTACTCTAAATTACAACTTTTAGAAAAAGCTTGATACAACTACTTTTGTTTAACTCGTAGATATATTCGACCTTACCTTTACATTTAACAGAGTTCAATTTCTTGGAACTTCTCTTACTGCACATACAGACAGATAGCGGACATACAGACAAATATGACTTTATATAAGTTTTATAGACGATAACGGTTGGCTTTTAAAAGAAAATATCGCTTCTTTAAGGAGTAGAATCGCCTAATTGCTTGTGAGCAGCTCTCGTCATGTTTTAGTGGGCTGTACCTGGAAGGAAGACAAACTGTAATTATATTATTAATAAAATTTTGGAATTTTAATTGAATAGCTCAATGACCTTCTGTTCCTCTCGAATTATCAAATTAACAATTGGATGTAATTGTGGAAGGATGAAGGGAGGTTTGTCATTATATGACTACATTATATGACATTATATGAGGCCGTTGAGCTGTGTAGTCAACCGCCAACGCTCAGTAATCAATCCTTTAAAAATGGTGAGAGTGAAAGTAACTTATTTTTATAGTCGATTGGTTTATTGTTTTTTGAATTATGAATTTAATTTTTATATATATTGGCTTTGTTGGGAATTTCAAATTTATTGATGGAGAGCATCTTGCATTTCTTGAGGTGATGCATTGTCTTTAATTTTTGATAAACCGTCTACAATAATATACTTTTCTTTGAATCTTTTTTAAATTGAAGTTTGATGTACAGATGATTTAAGGGGTTTTCGTCGTTTTTGATTGCCTCTATTTTGGCAATTACAAACCTTGTATCTGGAACGATTTCAAGTTTTATCTCTGAATTATGCCATTATGAATTGGACCATTCCAACATAATTGATGTGTTTCGAGACATTCACCTTTCAAGCCTCTTGATGCACAATCCACTCGATTTTCGGGCGACTTAATGTATTTCCTTGTTGTATTCTGTTTGCAAGAAATGTTTTAAAATCGATGCGGTTCTGCCTCAAGCTTCTTAATAAGTATTGTCACTCGTCGAATATCCGCACCACTAATTACCTTCGGGCTACGCAATCATTTTTATTATTGTATGCCATAAACGCTATGGTTTTAAGGCATAGAAAGTTATAAAACTGTTTAAAAAAATCTTAGAATAATCAGCCATAAAACATATTCCCCAGCATAAAACATGAATTACAACCGCACTATATACAAATACTTGGCTTGACATAAAATAGGAAATGACAAAAAAAAAATGTTTTTGTTCAAGCTTTTTTATGATATAGAAAGACACAGCGGCATACAAAAAGTACTAAACCAAAACCATGTTTAAATTAAATTTTTCCATTTGGTGTTAACCATAATAAATTTCATATCGCATAATAAAATTGTCGGCAACATAAAAATCATGACAAATTAAAACAGCGAAAAACGGTAAAAAAAATTTTTTTTTTCGGTAAAATGCTAAAATGACTAAAATTATGTTGTGTCAAAAAGCACAAGTAACAAATTGGCGAAGACGATACTGCTTAGTACAATTATATGTCGTATATAGGGAAAAACAAATGAAAATCTATTCTCCTTCGTTTGTGCTTTCGTTTACGCGGGTGTAAAATAACATTTGTTATGAATTTTTCCAAAAAATTTTCTTGCGTTTTTGTCGGTGTAACCCTAATTACCTTATTTCGTGGGCTAAATAATTTTTTGTAATTTTGGTGTTGCTGGTCTGTTGGAAAATTATTATTATTAAATTTATGTTTGCTCGACACAATTTTCGTTTTGTTTGGTTAATATATTTATTATTTTTAGGTTAAATTTTCGAATTAAATTGTGGAATATAATTATTTAAAAATTATCGGGATTTTGGATTATTTATGAATTCAAACTATGTTAGTGAATTACCCACTAATGAGTAACATTTTTAACTGAATCGGATCATCGAAACTTCTTTTTCTAATCAAAAACTGTCTTGTGACGGGTCACACCCAAAAGGTCGCCTTTAACTTTAAATTGAACTATTGCCTTATGCACTGGTCCACACCATTATATCTAACTTCGATGAGTGCCAGCTTAAGAAAACCATTATTCCATTATACAATCTTAATAGATCGTAAAGCATTAGGATTATTAGTGGTGTTCCCTACTTGTGTGTGTGTGCTCAAACCGCAGAAATATAGACGCCGCCTTGCCAGTAAAAAACATTTTGTCAAATCTATCGGTAATGACGTCTTTTAAATTATATTTTTTCGAACTTTGATTGGAAGAACAAAAGAGATTAGAGACCTTAATTTAAAGTTAAATTTAAAGCTTTGATTGTTTTAACGTCCAAAGAATTTATAATGTATTTTTATTAATTCTGCTGACTTAATATATTAAGACTTGGTATACAAATGCGCATTCACTCCCTTCGAAATTGAATCCTATTGTTATGCATAGTAGATTTTTGATGAAGTATCGTATATACATCCTTTAACTCAAAAATGTCTCTAAAACTAGAAAAAATACAGTTATCCTGGAGTCGTTTTTATATCTATAAAAGCAATTGGTGGTTCTATTAACTTCCATTCTTATCTGTGAGGGGTAGTATTCAGAGGTTTTGATATCAGAAATGATAAAGTACTACTGTGCCTCAATAAAACGCAAACATTCTAGTCTGCACCGTTCAACGAAGCTAAATCTTTATCCTGAATTTATCGCCTAAAAACGAAAATTCGCCGTTTTTTAGCAATAGAGCAATCCTGCGCTATAGTTGCACTAAAAACTATGCTTTTTCGAAATCACTTCATATAAACTGCGGGCTAATTTTACAGTAAATTTTCACAGTAAGAGCCAATGGAGCTAATCCAATTGTGAACTGTCAATTCCCCAAATGTGATCTCTAGGCTTGTTCTTAATTTGAGCTCATTCAAGCTCAATTTATAATTTTAGTTTGTAACTTACTTGGTTGTTTTTTTCATTGCGCAATCGTTGCTATACTCGTGTTACTATATTTGGTGCAATTTATGGGATGAAGTCCCAATTATATTTATTAATGTGATATTGTTCCCAAGGCTAGAATTAGGATTTTTGGCTCCAAATTAGAGACACATTTAAAAATAAATTCAGTTTTAATCGAAACGAATTTTTCAACAGTTAAGCAAGCTATATTGAGCTGTTCGTAAACGAAGGGATAAGTAGATGATAAAAATTCTACAAAAAAAGTCGAGAACATTCAGACTCCATGCCATCCAGTTTATATGTCCATGGGTATCCAACCGTTCCTCTTTTGGAATAGATAAATAACCAACATCATTTCGGACTACCCTCCACCCCAATTATTATTATTATTGTTTTCCTTAATCTCTAATTTTGCCTATCCTCCAAACGTCTACTAGACTGGACCTTCTAACCCTATTGAGCACTATTGATTTAATTTCCGCCCTTTATTTCCCGTGTTGCTTCACTTCTGCTACCATCGTTTTTTTCCATGTTACATAGGAGGTCGTTCAACTTTCTTCTTTCTTTGCGGATTCCGGTGACTTGCTTAGCGTGTGGCCAATCCAGCTCGATCTGCTTTTCCTAATTTCGGTCTCAATAACTGTTTGACTTATTTGCCTTAGGAGTTCAACATTTGTAATTTTGTCATAAGCACCTCAGTGTTCTCGACCTGAGACATTGGTTTACAAACACCTGTAGCTTGTTTTTGAACTTTTGCGAATGCTTCCAGGTTTCCAAGCCATAGAGCAACAAGAATTTTACACATGCATTGGATATCCTTAGGTTGATGTTGCGGGATAGGACAGATGAGTTTCAGACTTTGTGTCGTGTTGTACGTTGTTTTTTTTTCTCTTGGTTGATGTATATCGGTGTTGATATTGGTGTGTTAACCTCATCGTCTTTGTTATCTTGATATTTATTTTGAGGCCAACCTCTTTAGCTAGATCTTTCTGCACTTTTGTTGCATGTCGGTGTTACCAGGCATATGTTATCTGCGTAATCCAGATCATTGGATTTCTCTTTGGGATACCTAATTTACGGCAGCAGAAGAAGCTGCTTGTAAAGGTTTTTATGATTCGCGCTCACACTTAAAAATGTGGCATTTTTTCGCCCAATTCTAGAGTGTGGCTTTCAGATTTGGTCATTGCTTAAGCACAAAAAACGAGCACATATTACCACCAAACAGCGATCGCTGTAATCTTTTAACACAATCGATTTGATTTATGTGATATTCTAACACGTGTTAAGCTTTATGTTTCGGAACGCCGATTGCGGCCCTGGATTGGATTTTACAGCTCGAGTCGTTTTCGACATAATAATCCACCCCATTATTATTCACAATTTAGTTGTCAATTTAGGGGAATGTAAAGTATTGATTTTTAATTTATCAAGTATATAAATTCTTTGGTTTCGAAATTGATTCGGAAACAGTGGCTGTGTACGAATTTACCATTTTATTTTATTTTGATATTTTACGATTTGAATTATAGAAAGCAGAGCATTTACAACATCTAAAAGTATTATTTAAAAAAAATTGGTAAAATTGAATGAACATTCTATTATTTACTTCCAAATAAGTGGTTTCATTTAAATAATTATACAAATTAATTAAAAATTATAAAACCACAATACCAATGTAAATTAACAAAAAAAAAAAAAATCCAATTACAAATGAGCTTTTTGAAAAAGGTAATATTTAAAAAATTAAAATTTGCCTGAAATCATCCAACCGTGACAATTCTAAAAATTATCTAATTGATATTTAACATTTCGATGAAAAAAAACGTTAGATTTTATAAATTTATTTACTACTGGCTGTTTTTATTTTGTATATCTGTACGCGAGTATTAAAAAAAAAATCCAAAAAAGCTTTGCCCAACCAAATCTAGATATACTGTACATTTAAAAAATTTAAAAGCACTGCCAAAAGGCTCATTTTGTAAACAAAACTAATTTAATTTTTTAAGCAAAGTTTTTTTTATATTTAATTTAATTGTATATCCGGCGGCCTATTTTTAATTTATATTTAAAAAATAATATTTTTTGTAATCGAAATCCTTAAAATACAAAATGGATACAACATTTAAAGGGAGATGCGCTATTGTTAGATTTCTACAATTTTCCTACCATGTTTCTGTTCTGTGCCTATAATTTTAATACGGTGTCATTTGGTACAGTTTTGGAAGTTAATGGAATTGGATACTTTTTCGGAATATTTTTTGAAACAGTTGCTTTAAGGTTACTTCCAATATCATTGCTAACAATTGTGTTACTAATATAGTTATCACTATTCGCTATATTAAGGTGACTGCAACCGTGACACTGTTTTCTTATAGAACAGTATTACCACTCTTACTATCGTATGGAATCAAGGCCGACAGATAAAAGGCTAACAAAACATGCTGATAGAGAGACAAGATAGACTTAGAAATAAGGCCGACTCGGACAAATGGCCAACTTGTACAAAAAGATGACATTGCAAAAGTGCCTCTTTCAATACGTCATCTTTGTCAACATCTGACATCCCAAAGTAGCATTGCTTTATAAATGGAGAGTAGGAAGATGTGTTTAAAGGTTTTTCCGATATTTTTGGTTTCTTTCGGTTGCGGTCGTATCCCTTATTGTTTTTTAGTGAAAATCAGAGATGTTCCGGCTAGTTTTCTCACGCAATTGCACGCGGTCGTTAAATGTCCAATTTCAATTCACAATTCGTTAAATGCCCAAATTCCTGACACTTGTAGTTGTTTGGGCTTTTCGATTTACTCCTACAATCTCTTCCAATATGACCGACACTTCCTCAATTATAACATCTAGTTATTTTTTTACATTTTCTGAATAACTTGGAATTTTTATTTGCCTTCTATAATTTATCTTTTTATACCAAATTATCTCTTTATCAGTAAATTGTTTTTAGAAAGATTCATCTGTAAGCTTTTTCGAACGGCCATATCGAACATTTATCTTGATAGGAAAGTCCGTTTTCAGGAGAATAATTAACTTCCACTATGAATCGACTCTCAAATAATTTTTCGCTGTTAAACTTTCTGCGTTAACAATTTTTTGTTGATTTGTCCAACCGGCGTAAATAGTGGCTTTGTTAATATCACTAATCCACAATCACTAATCGATGTTGATGTCAATTCTGGCCTTTGTTAACGAATGCATTCGAACTGTTCTCTTTCACGTTCTTTGTAGTTATTAGAGTCCATTGTTTCTACCATCATACTGTTATCCAAAGTTTGTATATTTATAGCCGCTAAAAAATAATTCTAAATGACCTTTAAAAATAAAGTTGACTTTAAACACACGTACGTTATGGTCAACATAACTTTATCATCTCTGCAATTGGTTCCTCTTTTCCATTGTGATAAATATTTTGTGATTCCCATATAGCAGTCAAACAAAGTAGTGAATCTCTCCGGCAAACACCATGTTCTTGCAACATCTTTGTCGAGGAAATTACTATCTACTTGATATAATTACACTGATCAACAATAAATAAAACTACAAAAACGACAGTAACGTCGAGTGGATTGTTACGGCCATCTCAGGCCTGTTAGTGGATCATCTCAGATATTTAGGTTGAACTTGAAATAATTAACAACTGGGTTTATTAGGCTCTTAATGTTCATAATACGATTACAAATATTCCTTGAACATTTATGTTGAAAACGTATGAAACCAGTCTTCACTGACTTAAATGAAGGAATGTCACGAGAAGTATTGCAGGATCGAATTGTACCAAGTATTCCATTTGCCTTACTAATAACTCTTAACTAGTTTGGCTCTTATCTAGTATTTTATGTTAGAGAGCGGATTAAAATTTACAAAATGTTAAAACCAACATTTTTATGGTTTCTAAACAGGATTATGACCAACAAATCTACACACACAAAAATCTACGATTCAACAACAACAGCAAAAAATATATGTTTGTTCGTACATTACGATTACATAACCATAGAATGTATGCTCTCTCCAAATGGCAAATGAATTATTATAGCTGCATTATTGAATTAAAATGTTATTATTTTTGTACAGTAGTATCTCGACTAACGTTGTACGTATTAGCATTTTAGTATGTCGAGTAAATTAAATAAAAGTATATAATATGTAGCTCTATTCAGATGGGTTACGATCTATGATAGAATCAAAATGTTTGTCAAGGTCACGCTTGTCGAATTTAACCTATTAATTTTTTCGAACTTTAGGCTCTTTATTTCTATATAATGTACTACTTATACGGTTTAGCCGTATATACAATATGTGTTCTACATGAAAGTTAATAACATTTCTTATGTCAGGTCAAGAATGGATTTATAGAATTTAAATGGCTTCTATTTAAAGACTGTATAGAAATCAATATATGTATATAAGAAAGTGTGTATATATGTTGCATTAGTTTCTAGGACAAAAAAAAATATACGGCTTACATGTACAAACTTTCTGCAGTACACTCTAGCATAAATAAACATGAATACGATACGATTTTATGCAATAATAAAATAGCAACAGTGCCAAATTTCAGGCAAGAACAACAACAACATATAGCAGCGGCAGCATAAAAATCTCTTACATTGTTTGCTTGTCGCGAAATTATAATGAAAAATTTAATTTTCATTCGCTATATATTCATTCTATATGATTTTTATGTGTGCACACCCAAAGAAGAAATTTCCACCCCGATATGTATGCGAGTCGCAAGCATGAGACTAACGAAACAGAATAATTTGCTTCGCCTGGAAAACTTCTTTTTATTTAAATTTTCTTTGGACTTTTTTTTGTTTTTGTTTTTCATTATTTGTGTATTTGTCATTTTAGTTAGTTCGCTTGTATTTATGTACGTTCAAAATTCAAAAATACGTACATACATACAACATGTATACATATACAGCAACCGCCACATGCTTGCCTTTATGCTTTTCATCTCGACAAAAAATGACGACAACGACATACACAGGAATAATACACGAGAAATCGCAACAATAACAAAAAAAAAAAAAAATTTGGTGGAAAAATAATGCGACAACAAAATGCTTTAAATTTTTTTTTTACTGTGAATTGGAAAATTCACAAGACATTTTGATAAAATGCCATTAATGATGATAATGACATGAGTTTAGAGTAATTTAAACAATTTAACAAGACAACACGAGATGGGCATTATAACCATCGTGTTTATTTTGGACGAACACATTGTGTTAAAGCTCTGTCGAGTCGTCACATAACTAAAATTAGAAATAAATTAGCGATTCGTCGTACGGTTGAATGCGACGAATGGGATGAAAATCACGCATTCTTAATGCTTTACATAACATCGTATCATAACATCGCCATTAAAAATTAGTTTATACATTTCGAAAGCTTCATAGTCCATATACCACCACATCATGCACACCAATACACCCACAAAAACTATTTTTCTTCCATTATACGAGTATACCAACATTAAAATGGAATTTTGGAAGTTTTAAAAGTAAACTTTGTCTTCTCTCTGGCGGCTATGATTATTATATGTTCCAAAATATTTTTTTTTGTTTTAGGAAAAGCGGAAAATTATATCGTATAAAGTATTCAGAATATGTATTTAAATATGAAGATGAAAACTTACTTAATTTATTTTAATCTGTTTTATGAAAAAAAAAATTAGTTTTCGATTGTTTACAACATAAAAAAAACAACGATGTTTTATGTATTTGCGTGTAAGCACAGTGGAAATATAGAATATATCTTACACTGTGCCCACAATTTCGACTTATCCAAAATAATTTTTGCGAACTGTGACGGATCACTGGAAAGTAGATTTTGTGATAATCCTGACCCTTTCATTTCAAGTTACCTTTGATTACTAAAGCCTTGCTTTATTTCCTCCTGCCCAAAACGACTAGCACTGCGATTTGAAAGATGTTTTGTGCTATTGGGATTTGTTAGCCCAGGAGCTTTTCCACCTTCCTAATAAAGGCGAGAATGCCACATAGTATGTGTCCTGCAGTTTCTTTCTCTTCCAAACAGAGTTGGCACTCCGTCTCTGTGGATAGGTTCATTTTGTTCAAATGATATCTCAGGTTGCAGTGACCTGAAAGAAAATTCACTAGCTTCCTAATATTCCCTTTATTTAAATTGACCGCCAAGTCTTTATGATGAAATGGTCTGATCAAAGATTTGACCTGTCTAAGGCCGGGAATACAGTTTCAATAGGTCAAGCACTGCATTTTTCCCCGTTTGCTGATAGTGTAGGCTACTCAGGCCCACGGCATGCTACAGAAAAGCTCAGAGCCAATTAGTGTAGCTGGTGAGCCTGCCCGCGCAAACTCGTCGGCTATTTCATTTCCAGTGATACCCCTATCACCAGGTACCCACCACAAGCTAACTTTGTTATGACAAGAGAGAAATGGTAGCAGTGTATAACAGCTTTTAACCAACTTAGAATCCAGGCAGTTAGAAGCCAGAGCTTTCAATGTGCTTGACTGTAGGAGCAAATGTAGATGGAGGCGCCTTTAAGACCTTTAGTCATAATAGTTGAAACGCAGGTTTCAATGGCGTAAATTTCGGCTGGAAAAACACTGGTATATGTTTCCAGGGATTTCGATATTTTGTAGTTGGGCCTAAAGACACCAATGCCTACTCCACTATCCATTTTTGGTCCAGCCGTGAACCAGACTAGGCTGCTAGGCTCCATTAGACGTCCACCAATATCCCAGACTGTTCTATCAAGGACTGATACCCCGAAATTCCTGCCAAAGCAGAGTTCTTTGGGGATCACATCCGGGACTCTGAAGAACATATCGAAGTCTGAAAGTTAAGTTCTAGAACAGGTGCTCATAGTGTCTGTGATTCTGAGACATGCTAGCATCTGCAATGAGGTAAGTTTTATGTTTAGCCACCCTAATTGTTTTTACCGGTGCCACATTTGAAGTCTCGGAGACATCCAATGCTCTGAGCTGCCCCCTAGTAGCTTGTAACTCCTTCTGAGGCTGGTCCTGACTCCAGTAGTTTTGATGGTGGGGGGGGGGTCACTCTTTAAAATGAGTCTAATGTAGCTAAGCGGTATGCCATATTCCCCGTGGACTCGCGCAGTGTTTTCATCGAAGTATCTCCTATGGCCATGACGGAATGGACGAGTGCGCCAGTTGTCGTCCGTTGTAGTATCTTCCATGAATTAGTCACGAGACTACTTTTCTGCGCGGCCATGGTGGCGAGAATTTTCTCGCTAGACAAGCTAAGGCTTTGTGGATAAAACCCCCTATATTTGGCCGAGGAAAATCTTCCTCTTCCACCACATTTTGATCTTAGCCTGTCAAAATTGTTCCCATCCATTCCGCTGTGGAATGATCGGAACAAACGAAGAAAAGTTATCTTGTTCTTCGAAAGGACCCATGCGATTGAGGCTGATGGGTTGGACCTTGCATCTCAATGATAAATTCAATGACACACTCTTGTAGGTGTGCCATTTGCTCCATACTAAGAGGGTTGTCACTGAGGTCAACCGATAAGATGCCTAGTCTAACACTACCTGTTACTTGGCTGAAATAGGCCTTCACCGAGGAAGGCCTACTTTTTTTTTTTTTTTTAGAGGATTCCAAAGCAACCTCAAAAGGCCTCTCGCGCTTACCACCAGACCTACTATCTAGGGTAGTTGCAACAGGTTTCAGGGGTGCTTTGACAGGAAGCCTGGACTTAGCATCGGCTAGAGCTTTCTCTCTAGTTTTGCCTTCCTTAAGCCCCTTTATAAGCCCCTTTCTTCGGTTGCTGAGACTTCACTCCGGCAATTCTGGATTCCTTGATTTGCTTTCTCTGCCAAGGCGCGTTTTAAAACTTCAAAAGTTTTTTTTAATATCCATTTGAATGTAGTAGCGATTTTTGGTGCTACCATAGTCAGCCTGTTTTCCGCTTTTCTTAAAAAAAATGGCTGAATATTAGGGTAAGGCCTATTGACTCTGTCAGAACTAAAAATACGAGGTATAGCCTTTAGATGTAGTAAGCCGTTCTGTTCGACGATATTTCTATCTTAGTTTTTAAGGCTTCCTTAATTAGTGAGACTTTAATTGGAGAATGATTATAGATAATAGGTCATAGCAGTTGTCTAATTTTGGTGCGGGCCAGTATGTATAGGGTGTTGAAAAGCTTATTAATCTAGATTTGCTTCGGTAGTTGCTTTAAAGTTGTTTGCCTTTAGGTGTATAGTCAAATTCCCCATCGCAGGTGTTTTGCATTGTAATCGCTTCATGCGATAAATTTCATGCCTAGCTGATAAAAATAACCGGTAAATTACTGCTTTTTTAATTGCGTTTTTTGTTGAGCAGTAAACGGCCGAATTCACACAAATACCAGACCATTTCTCCACGGAAATATTAGTTGCTCGAAAGTGATCTTTATCATATTTGTTTAGTTAGTATACTTTAGTCTATATTCTTTTGATTAAAACTGCAGTGCCGCCATTTTGCTTTACGATCTGGATGTTTGTTGTCATTAACTAAGTAGCCATTAATTTAAAAATATGATTTTGTCGTTAAGCACTCTTGGCTCATATCACATTTTTGGGGTATAGCTTTGCGTTTTAAAGTGCACATGTATACCAGATTGCTTTGGTAATTGGCAGTGTGGTGCTCATTCCAATTACTACAGCGCTTAACTGATGGATCATTTTTTTATTTTATTGCTTTGTTTCGAGTCATGAAGTTCTCCTCTAAAGTAAACTTTCTAAAGCAAGCTTTAAAATGACCATATTTTTGGCGTTTGATGCACAAAGTAACCTACCATAGTAATCCCCTATAGAATATCTTCGGAAATTATGTCTATTGTTTCGGTATACAAATAAAAATAAAAACTCTTTTTCCATTAAACAAACTTGGTCTTATTCATTCGGGTGTTTAAATCTTTTTGAGATAATGTCCCCGGTTAACGTATTTTCAGGACTTCTATATCGGTTGACTAAATTAGATTTAAAAATTTGGAACAAGACGATGTAAATCAGATTCTCAGAAAAATTAAAATTGCACACAAAAATAATTTCGCACAACCAAAGCAAATTACGATGAACTTATCACAAAAAAAAAAAAAAATTGTCAAAATATTTATTAGGTTTATAACCTACATACAGTAGAAATAATTCTGCTTGTGCTGGAACAAAAAGATTCATTTATGATTACAAAGAAAACAAATATGAATCGTAAATGATCATTATCATCAGCGTCTTTATTGTTATCACAATCTTATTGTTAAATTTGGTTTATATATTAAAATGAAGCTACATCTTTCCGTTTCGTCCTTAGATCTTCGTAAAACGATGTGTATGTATACAACATAAGATGAATATCTAACTCTAAAATAACAACAATAATTTATCTGGAAAATATATTCATACGAAATCTAATAATAATAATAATAATAATGCCAGTATGGTATTTCGTGGAAAAAAGAAAGAAAACCATAATAATAATGATGATGATGGGAAAATGTATATGAGGAAAGAAAGACACATCTAAATCTAATACCGCACAGCACACAATCAAGTTAAAAATTAATAAAATTCGAAAATTTTATTTAACATTAGACGACGAAGACACACCAAAAATAGCTTACGAGGAATTTGTTGGTTAATTTTTACAATTTTCCTATACACACACATACATACATATACTACTATTTAAGAAGAAAATCTCATTTTGCTTTCAGTTACTATATACTACATCGTAAAATATTACAAGATTAGTTAAATATAAATTTACCACTACATTATGTAATGTTTGTACATAGTTTAGGGATTATAATTAAATGAAAAACTCTTTTATCATGACATAAATTTTCCACATGTTTTGATGATTCACTGTATAAAATTTGCGCTCTATTATGTACAGTTATGTAATTTGTACGAACTAATAAATCTTTGGTTACGAGTTTTTGGGGTCAAAATGAGTTTGAAATGGAAATTCGTGATTTTTAGGTTTACATTTTTTATTTTAAAATTTGACGTCTATGAAAATATATGAATTAGGGTTATTTAGGCAGGCATTCTCCTCAAGTTTGATCGTTATGGCAACACTTAAAATGTATATAGTTTTGGGTTAAGCTTTTAGCCCTAAAATATCTTTACTTGAATACCGAAGTCAAACATAATAACGTTCGAATAGTTCCTGTTACCTGTGACTTACTGTAGTTAAGTAACATTTGCCCTTGTTCGATTTACTTGGCCTTCTGGATAACCTCCACATTGCCAACTTGTCTGCCAGCATGCTTCGTTATATGGATTCAATAGTGGATATGACATTGGATTCAAATTTGAGATGATAATATTCATATTAGTTGTTGAGAGTTGACTGGATTTTTTTTTGATAAAAACGAATGTCTCTTCAAATGGCGGATCAACATCATTATTTATGAATAGCAAGGAGAATTCATTGGCAATGTGTGCGCATTGTCCCGTACCTGATCTGAGAGACGATCTCGGTGAAACTGCAGATTCACAACCGGTATAGCATTACTTGCATCGGGAGCTTCTTGCAATGCTGCAACTTCAATTTTACGAAAAATGTGGTAAAGTATTAGATGGTTATGGCAAGATAGTTGCAGTTTCTTAAAAAGTGGTCGATTTAATCGATTTAATTTCCATAGTCTGTGTGCTATCAACAATGTAAAATTGAGCGTATTGCAGAAACTGGCTGTTTACTGGATACAGATGGCTTGTTATATGAAAAGCTTTATAATGAATCTTAAACACATAATGTGGTCCTCCTCCACAAAAGACAACCATTTTTGCTTCCATTGTTGCAAAGAATAAAGCGCTGCCGTGTGCACCAATTGAGATGTGCATCTCAAACTACAGAGGCCATAAT
The DNA here is from genome assembly GCA_963556175.1 of Tipula confusa. Classification (NCBI taxonomy): domain Eukaryota; kingdom Metazoa; phylum Arthropoda; class Insecta; order Diptera; family Tipulidae; genus Tipula; species Tipula confusa. The sequence continues at coordinate 3,768,533 of OY744476.1, forward strand.
TTTCCTGCAGAATGATGCCCCTTTGCAGGCTTTGAACAACTTTCACCAGATGCTCTGCACTCAGCCGAGTTGTTTTTATTCATGGCAAAATTGTTCGGCAAAATATTGATCACATGGTATCTCACGCAGTTTCACTTTTCGATCTTTAATCACGATTTTCAGGACTTGCTTGATGTTTTCTTGTTACTACTTTATTTGGATGACCAGAGCGAGTTTTCAGCATCATTTAAATCTATTTGACGGACTTCTGAGAATGTAATCAGCATGTCACTGACAAATAGTTGGTTTCGACGGAACAGACTTTGAATAATACTTTTCATTGTCTTTAAAATAGCAAAAGTATTTTATGGTTCGATTGTTATGAAATGTTGACACATTTCGCTTAAGTTTACTATACGTTCTAAAAATCATAAAGTTTTTTATTAAAAGCGCCATCTCTTGTTTAGTCTCGGAGTATTGATTAATTTTAAGTTATTTGATATATAATTAGTACCATTTACTGGTGAATTAAGAGGAAAATATAAATAGGGATTGCTTTCCATGTTTCTGTTTTTTTTTGGTGTTTTCAGTCTTTCATTTCTTTTCTTCTCTTAGTTATGATTTAAGCTTTTCTATCTCACTTTACTTTATACAGAGCTCAATTTTTTTTACTGATTTCTAGCGTCTTGTAGTGATATGGATATTTAAAGCTTTTCCAGAATGGAAAAAACAGTAACTGGTTTTCAACAAAACCTATTATTCCATCTGGAGTTACCAACTGAGTAGCTATAGTAAGCCAACTGAGAATGATAGTCGGCCATCGAAGAAGGCAACACGTAGTATCAATAGTGGAAAATCAGGTTAATCGATCATTTGCACGTGCCAACTGAGGTTAATATTTTCAGAGGAAACTTGAACAACGACATTGGTTTAGGTCACACCTTTCTTGGAAGGTATAGCTGATTTTATCAGTTAAAAGGCTATTTCCTCTTAGTACGATGTATAGGATGGAACATTATGGGTGAGCAGGATATCAATACATTTTTTAACAGCATTAATATGGCCAACAGAAGGTGCTCGGTTACTTTTATTCTACAAATTATTTTAATTAATAAAATAATTAAATATGCGTGCAAATAATTCAAACATTTTATTAGTAAACAAATTCGACATCTTTATACAAATTTTTGAAGAATTTAAGCCTCCATCATTCATTCTTTACCTATACATCACCCAATTTTACCATTCCAACAACACAGCAATTCAAATGATATGTTTTGTCTTCAGAGCCCATTCCTTATTCCAAATATGTACTCGTGTTATTCCCTATATTCTCGTTAATTTTTTTATTTTTTTGTAAAATGGGAAAATATTTTAAAAATAAGAAGAAAAAACGAGGGAAATTTGAAAAACAAACTTTTTCACAGCAATTAAGATAAGACGATGAGGCGAACACTGAGTAAAACAATATGGAAATTTGTTAAATATAAAAATGAAAATAGGAAAAATTGGTTTTAGAAAAGAATTTTTTATTACTCAAATCGGTTACCGACCAGTGAAAGTAAATTTAAAGTTGAAGAACATATTTTTTTTTTTACTTTCAGATATGATTTCCATTGACATTCATTTGACAGGTAGAAATAGGTATATCATATACTCGACTGTATAGACTCTCAACAGAACCAAAAAAAAAATTATTATCTCAATGATTTATCGTTTATTTGTTTTTCTTTGGAAAATTGTTTTTTTTTGTTTTGTTTAATATCGATTTAAAGAACTAAAATTCTGTTATCAATCATCTTCAAAAAAGTGTGTTGTAATTTAATTACATGAACAACAACAACAACGACAGAAGTATTTCTTATCTTAACAACTTTAAGGCAATATACATTTTAATCGATTCTATGATTATATGCTGAGAGCTCGTCATACTGTATATATCTTCCATCATTGTATCGTATACATGTATATGTAAAGTTAAATTGGGTGGTAAATTTTATTAATATCTTAAGATTTTATCGAACTGAATAAATTCATTTACGCTCCATATCGATTTCTAATCTAAATAAATGAAAACAATTTTTGTTGTTGCCTATATAACTTAAAATTTGCTATCAGTTTTAGAAAATCTAAAAAAAAAAAATTATGCAAAATAGCTTAAAATATTCATAATGGCCGTTTAATTCTATTATATACGAACTGTCAAACGAATTTGAATTTAACTTTTGGTCTCAAGTACTGCTGTTTGAATTATAGATGCGAACCAAACCATACAAATTTTTCAAAACATTAGTACCATCGTAAGAATTAAATCGACCGTATATTGAATACATTAAAATAAGGCGAACGACATAATATACGGGAATAAATAGAAATCCTCCCTCACGTCGAGTGAGTATTGTATCGAGTGTATAAAGCGCGAGCTACAATTTTTCGTTTATCCTTTAGAAACGCACAAATTGTAACTATTGTCGTGTACCATAAAAGACAAACTGTCAAGGAAATGGAAATAAAAAAAAATCATAAATTATTAACATTTAAATTATTATACTCTCTAACACATACATATACACACACATAAACACAAACTATATTTTATACAGCCTTGTATATAAATAAGGAGGAGGAAGGGAGCAGAGCGACTGACAAATTTTTGTGTATTTTGTTAAACGTTTGCCGTATTAAAGATTATCGTAAAATTTTGCAGCTCAGTGAATATTAACGAGAAAACGAGAGAGGGATTAAAAAGGACTATAATTCTTATGACTATATTTAGATGTACCAGAGTTATTATGTAGAGCCATTTTTGGCTATTATTTATACTTTTGAACCATGATCCGTATTGTAAGTTATCTGTGACAACTGGTTGGATTGTAATGGCCTTTTATATCAACCAGTGTAGTTTACTGAAATCTTTACCAATACCAAAAAGGTCTCATATCTCATATCAGTTTGTTAAGGTTCAACTCGGTCACTCATATATGACAATGAGTCAGGTTCAAACTTTAAAAAATAGCTTGTTGGTATTTCTATTAAGCTTGTGAAAGAGGATGAATGGTATTCAATTATTGCTTCTAGATGTCTGTCCAAATATGTTTTAGTTTTTCTTTGTTCTCCATATTTTTTCAATCAACTGATACTTAAGTAGTCTTACTGATAAAAAAATTCTAATTACTTACTGTGAAAGGTGTTTCCAGGCAAAGAGATGGCCGAGAGATGGCAAAGAGATGGCTCAACCACTACTAAGGCAAAATGCCAATAAAAATATAATACAAATTCTCAAGCTAAATACGCTTGACTACGACTAGTAACTCTTCAAGAATTAAAAGAAGAACACTAATAGCCGATTTACATTCAAGTTCAACTTCTTCAAAATTTGTTAAATGTATATCAGGAATAACATGAATGATAAAAAAATCTCATGGTATAACTTAATTACTTAATGTCCTGTCAATTTATTAAATCTATACCTGATAAAGGACTTCGTAACCTATTTCACCTTGCTGCAAATGATATTTAAACTCTCAGAAAAATTACGACTAAAGACACTTAAACCAATAATCGAGGACCATATCTAATTCTTTCACATCAATTTGGATCTAGAGAATACCATTCTACTATAGAGTGCAGGTGATCGATAATGTTTGGTATAATGATCTGGAATACAAGCTGCATATAGACTTTCCGAAGCAGTTTTATCTCTTTCATTCAATAGATATTTTGGATATTATTTATCATAATGCCATATTGCCTGCTGTTGAAAGAAGCCACTCCAAAAACATGGCCGTTTAACCTGGTAAATTTACCAAATTACAATTTGAAATTGGTTAAATCTATTTTGATTTATTTCTAATGCGAGCAGGTTTGCAGGGCCCATGAATATCAATCTTTGCAAGTAGTTCAGCGAAGTCAATAGAACAATTCAGCAAATCAGCGATGAATGTTGAAGCAGCACATCTACGTCTTACAAGTAATGATTCCAAATCGGCAATCCTACACCGTTCGCCGTAGGATGACAAATTCTTTTTATTCAGCCACTTTGGAAGGTTCGGATCAAATGGCCAATTCAGTTTATGAAGTTAGTAAATAATAAATTTCTTCTGAATCCGTTCGATTCTATCAATATGAATATTGTAAGCAGGATCCCAAATAATCGACGCATATTTCAAATTAGAAGAACAATAGAAGAATACAAAGTTTTAATTGATTGTGGATTATGAAAATTCTTTGTAATACGACGAATGAAGCCAAGTAGAGAACTAGACTTAGCCACGATCAAATCAATATGGTCAAGGAAATCCAATTGATAATCCAAGACAACACCAAAATCTTTGAATGTTACAACCCTTTCAAGCTGGCGATTACCAATAAGATATTGTAAATGAATAACTGTTTTTTCTTGGAGAAGCGCATAATCTTGCATTTTCCAAATTTAAATTCAATCTATTCTCAATTGACCATTTATACAGCAAATCTAGATCACTCTGCATTTCAATACATTGTTGCTCGCTACGTACAGCTTTTGATATTTTCAAGTCGTCTGCATATAATTCACAATCACAGTACTGGAACAGAGAAACAATTTCATTAATGAATATATTAAATAATACAGGACCTAGGTGAGATCCCTGAGGGACTCCAAAATGAACTTCAATCATCTTAGATGTAAACTCGTTAATTTTTACTACCTGCTTCCGATCACGCAGGTACAATCCAATCCAATCCAAAAATACTATGCTCACTCCAAATTTATCAAGTTTGGCAAGAAGTAGCTCAAACTGAGGTGACTCATACCACGATAGTATACCACGATAATTGATTTAAAAATGAGAATTATAATTGCCATCTTGCATATCAACGGAAATACACCACTCTCCAGAGACGCATTAAATAGCCGAGATAGAGGTAATGATAGCAAGCTATTAAGGTCCTTAAGAACTATTGTGACTATATTATAAAAGCCACATCCCGATTTCATTTTAGTTATACCAAGGCTTACATCTTTTTCAGAAATATGAGTTATTCCAAATAAATTTTGATGATGCGTAGTACGATGTCCTAAGGAAACATCATTAACCTTATCATTGTATTTCTTATAGACTGCTTGGAAAAATAAATTACATATGACCTCAGAATTACAGGCAGTAACATCATTTAACGACATCGTTTGGGGATAACCAGAACATTTTCTTTTGACATCAACAAAAGGTTAAAAAAATAGTTTAGGGTTGGAAATTAAATTATTTTCCAATCGCGAAATATAGTTTCTATAGGCTCGGCGTTGTTCCTTATCAAATGCCCGGCGAAGTTGTTGGAAAGAAATATAAACATTTTATAGTTACGGTGTTCACCACAAGGCGGTAATTTTTTCAAATTGTTTTCTTGTGTATAAAAAAATAACAAATAAATACATATAAAAAAAATTTAACGTAAATGTTAACCGCAGGTGACCAACACAGAAAAATTAAAATGCATAAAGCCAAAAGCTGTTGCATTGAGATATTAAAGTAAAACTCGCTTAGCTTTACCAAAGCAACGCAGCAAGTTAGAAAATAAAAGTAAATTCAATCTAAATTAACAAAAGATATTCCGTCTAATATTGTGAATAAGATCTTAAAAATGCGTGATACTGAAACATGTCCAAAGAGTTTACCAACTGTATCAATCTAAACCAAATTTGTAATCTAATTAATTTTACTCGAAAACATAGAAAGACAAGTAAATTAACAGATTACCAAATCAATTTTCACCAAAAAAAAACAAAAACTAAAGTAAAATGCTTCAAAGGTAATTAATGTACACAGAACTACCAGAAAAAAAATATTTACCGACATTCATAATACATGTATATATATGTGTGTGGTATGTCTATTACATCTAGGTTTGAGATACCATATAAATCTCATCTAATAAAAATGAAAAACAAACATCAAAAAGTTGCTGGGAGAAAAATTGAAAATGAAATATTATTTATTTTTCATCTTAAATTCACATAGGCATTCAAAACAGTGTTATATTATTATGTGATGCGGGACGTAGAGGCTGGGAAGTTTCGAAGACAAAAAATCCACTTCTCATTTTTCAATTATATTTGTATTCCTGGTATTTAATGGGATATGGTTAGAAAAAAGCTTAGAGATTTTTTTTCGTTTGTTTTTTTTTTGCTTTCAATAATAGAATTTAACGAGAGATAAAAATCGGGTAATGAGAAAATAATATTCAGTTACACATTATCTTCTAGAAATATACTTAATTTTAATTAAAAGATTCATTTTAATTAGATTTTATTTATTACATTTTAATTTATAATCTTACACACACACATATACATATTCGACCCTGTTCCCTCAACATATCTTTCGATTTTATGTTTCGAGAAGAAATCCGAAATAGACCATAAGGATATAAAATTACTTTGAATGCTTATCAACATGACTATAATTTATACAAAACTACATGTTTTAGCAAACAATAGACGGAAAAACCTAGAGAGTTGTTTCGACTACATAAAGTGATGGGTGGGAAAGTTGAAAAATAAAATATTCAGTTCCCTACGTTGATTTTACATAAATCCTTATTTTTTTATTTTTTTCTCTCTCTCTCTCTTGTGAGATTTTGCTTCCAAGACTATAGTTTTGTAAACTATTCCATCGTAAATAAATAGATTCAAGATTGCGTGTTTAAAAACGAATACGAATACGAACCGCAAATAACATTAAAAATTAATTTGTCGACAATTTTTTTCGAATATATCTATCCACATATAAAAAGAAATCATCATCATCATTTTCGTCATTATGTATGTTAGACATCAGCATAAGCATGATACTGTAACATGAAACGCACATAGTCGTCCTAATCGTGAATCGTGATTCGTATATACAATATAATATACGATACGAGTACGTAAGATGAGAAAAAATTATTTTTACATTTGGGTTAACGGATGATAAGCATAGAATAAATAAGGATTTTGAATGTGTTGTGTTGTGATACGAAGATGGGGTATTACATTTCGATTTGGTTAAAATTTTTTTATTTTTTTTTATAATTATAATGACTCGACAAAATGTCAGTGGTATTATTTATTTAGATTCATTTTATCTTTTGATATCCTAACCAATGGTCTTTCCCGTAATTTGAGCGATTTACAATTGAAATGTCATTATTATACTGCGAAATGGATCTTTAGACGACTTTAATAAATCGTCGTTTACACAAAAAAAGTTATCAGCGTCCTGTGTGTTCTACAAAGCTGGAAAACATGTAAGGTGATTTTCTTATCTCAGGTTTACGGGCCTTGTTTTTACGAGTTTCGAAGTTTTCTTTATTCCGTTAGAATACTGGTTTCCGATCAGCTCAGTTAGCTTTTTTGCTTTATAGGATAATCCCAGTTAACAACTCCCAGGTCACGTTAATTCCAATGGTTTGGTTCATTGTCACCATCTTCTTATTGTATTGTTGGTAATCATTGCATGATAATTGATTAGTCTTCCATGCTGAGCGGTTGAAAAGGATTTTTATTTAACAACTAGGTCTCTGATCCATTATTTATTTTGCCGTTCGTCATTTTGTCTTCTTAGTTCTTCAACTTCATTATTTAGAATATCATTTTATACAGTAGATGTAGGCTTTCCAGGCAGTATTTCACGGGAAGGTGATTTGAAACTGAATTGCATACTCCTTACTGGTGATCAAGGCGCTGGACCACTTTTATGGAATGTTTATCAACGCAATATGTGGCCCCATGCACATGCGTTTTAATATTTTATACTTATTGCCAAGTGCTTAAGCAGCCGTCCTCCATCTTTATACGAGTGAGACGGACAACTTTTGCCGGAAAATTTGCATATAAAATAATTATATATTTTTTCGTGTGTTGCTATAACTATTTACAAAAAATACTTATCAAATCAGAATACTTTGTATGTGGCAGCAAAACACACTTGAACATAAAAATTGTGTAAGGACGAAAAAATATATGTCGCACACAAACATACAATTTTTATTTATTGTATTGTAAGTCTCTATTCCATTATGAAACATTTTTGTTTGTTGGAGAACCAGAACGAGACAAAAAAATCAAAATTGCTTGAGAGTAACAAATACATTTTTTTATTTTTTTTAAAACTACATTTTATAGCTCAATTTAGACAGCTTTGGTTAACATACCCAATGAAATTCGTAATTTTTTTAAATAATTTTATAATAAACTTAGCCTAATTATTTATTTTTTGCTGTAAATCTATACGATACGAGTATACGTTTAATTTATTAAATTCCGCTATAAAAAAGCAAACAAAAAAATTATCATTGCGTAAAAAACTCTACTCGAAACTTCTTTTTAGCAAATTATAGCAACACACTTAAACAAAAACAAACATTTTTGTAACATTATTTTGTTTTTACAAACATTGTGTTGGAAAAATTGCCGAATTCATTTACTCACTAAGCAAACTATTTTTGTCTCCTTCTAGCTAGTTCTCCAACAAAAATTTGTTGTTAAACTTATAGTTAAATTAATTTTATTTATATTTTTAGTGTAGTAAAACCACACTGAGTTAAAAAACACTTTTGAGTTTAAAAAAATAAAATAAATGTTTGATAATATTCAGATATTTTGATAATAAAATTTGATATTTTATATATCACATTTGTGATATTGTGTTGTAAATAATAAAAAAAAAAAAATTATGAAATATTATATTCATCGGATCAATTTCTCGAATCTTTAAATGTGTAAATGCTTATCAAAATTCTCACAATAAAACAAAATAACATATTTTTTTTAGATTAGTGCAAATAAATTTTTTTTAGGTTATTTAGAGAAGACGTCAAAATGTATAAACTATAAAATTTTGATATAAAAAAAAACAAAACAAAATAGTTGTCTTCGTCATTCAAGTGAAATTTAACATTATCTTTGTTCTTTTGGTGTGGCTGCGAAAAAATATTTCACAATGGAAACGAGTCTTAAGTCGAATTCATACTTCAATTTCTTCGTTCATTCATTCATTCAAACAATTTTTTCGACCAACCATATTACTTAAAAATTACGTGAAACTACGGCTACGAAATAAATCGTAATTTAGGATCAATATGATTGGCCGATAAAATTGTTTGAATGAATGAATGAACGAAGAAATTGATTGTTTTTTTTAAATTTTTTTCCACTAGTATTATTTTTAAGTTAACTTTTGCTTTTGGCAATATGCTGTTTGCCTTCAAAAAAGTTTTCGTATTTTTGCGTTTAAAGTTTCTAGAGCCAAAATGGCGGAGTGTTTACTATTGTGGTGGTTTTTGAAAAAGTCGGTTATGTCGTTTTTCGTAACACTATCTCGAAATAGTCATTCTTTTAAAATTCGGGAAGAGGTTTTCCATGAAAATTTTTTTCTGCACCCCCAATTTCTACGGAATGTTCTTGGTCGACCCCGACCAAATCAACATATTTACATATTGTATTATTGTATAATTCCCAGAAGTACGAAAAACAAAAATATTACCCAATGTTGTTCTTAACAAAAGTATTATTACATAAACGGTAAAAAAATTATGTGGTGAAATGAACGAAAATAAAGAATTCTAAATCTCCCACATTTGTTTGTACGTCTCTTACCAGTATTTATATATGTAACCGGATGAATATCTCAATTTTATGTATGATAAATGGTTAGCAAACATGACTATTTTGTGTTCTTACATTTTTTTTTTTTTTTTTTTTTTTTTGTAACCAAGACAAACTTTTATTATATACGCATATATACATATATAACAAGACACGAGTAGAGAAAAACCAAAGAAAAGTTTTAGATAAACAAATAAAAATTCCATTATGGTATAGCCTTACGACATTTTCATCGAAAAACGAAGACGAAGGACGTGTTAAAATTTCTAAATTAACAAATTATAATAAATTAGAGCCTGTGTGTGTATATATATGTTTATATATCAACATATAAATAAAACATAAACCAACCAACCAACGTATGTATGCAATTTAAATCAATCCCCATCTGAAAACACATAGGATCGTAAGCACGAAAGTTTTAAATTAAATGGGAATAGAAAAAGACAAATCATGATAATCTTATGAAATCCTTTAATAAAATCTTGTCCTTTATATTCATTCTTCTCGTCGTTTATATCCGACGTATATATAGAGCAAATTCACTTTATAATCAAATTTTATAGCAACAAAAATTGGAATTATGTCAATTTGGAATGCATTAGTAGTTTTTTTCCCCATACAATATTCCTTTCAATCGCTCTATCCATTCGTCGATAATGGTTTCACTTAAAAATCTTAATCTTACTACATATTTCAGATTCAATATTCTAATATTTACATTACTTTTTGTGCCTTATCGATGATATTTCATAATTTTGGATATGATATGCTAAATTGGAAATATGATCCAGTAAAGGAATCGATGCGGATTTAGACATGTTGAAATATTAAATGTTGGATATGTTGAAGTACTAAATATTGAGTAGAAGGCTGTAGGGCTTAATTCAAATGCACATTTTTACAAAATATGTAGGAACTAGAGATTAATTAACTTAATTAGAATTTCTATTAAATTTTTAGTCGGGTAAATACATTTTCTTGCAAAGACACTGTTTTCCACTTTACGGAAGTACATTTTTGACCAGTAAAGAAATGCAAACAGGACCAATACATATTATTATTTTTTTTAATTTATGAGGATTAACTTTATAACTTAAAAGAGTTGCTTTATTTGAGCAATTAAAAAAAAAAATTTTAAGTCGAGGCTAATAGAGCTTTGATAAAACTCTCCTAGGGGCTATAGATTTAAAATCCGAGGGAAATTGGAATTTCTGAAATATAGGATTTAGTAAATTAAATTAAATTCAAAATTTGCAACAACCTGCCGTTTCAATTTAGTAAAATCTAGAACACGTGGATTAAAGCGTGGATTAAAATGGTTTTTCAATTAAATTTGTTAATGTTAATTAGTTATTTTACATAATTTTGCATTAATTAAATTAAAAATATGCAGACCATAAAAATATGGAGAAATAGAAAATTCGTTTTTAAAAAATTACGAACGTTTTGTACATGGGTTTTAAACCTACGCTTTTAATTAGTAGCCATGATTTAGCAGATGGTTATTGAACGATTAAATTGAACTTCTTAATCAAGGCATTGGGTATTTAAGCCACTGTTGACGCTCCCATTGAAAGCAAATCTATAGTAGATGTTAATAGATTTTGTGAAAATTAGTGAAACAAGTTTTTATTTTGGACACAGATAATTATAACAGATGAACATCTTGTATGGTTAAAATTTACACAAGTAAATTCATACTACGCAAATAATGGAACCGAAATCTAACCAAATGAAAAATCGATGTAAATTTAACATGCATATTTTAATTTTTTTTTTTTTGTTTTTTCACTAAAATGAAATTTTTCATTTGGCTATTTTAGCCGTACAAGATGTTCATCTGGTATAGATATCTATTTTTCGTCTCAAAATACTTGATATATTTTTTAATTTTTTCTGGCATTTATTTTCTTCTTATACTAGTGTAAGATTGTTAAAGTAGTTCCCAACCTAATTATTTTAACTGTTTTATGTTCTCTTTAGAGTTTTTCAAAGCATTCACAAAACTCTGTTTATAGTACATTACTTCCAACCTCAATCAGGATTCAGTGCTGTGTTCCTTATTTTGTTCTATGTGTACTATTACTCCGAGATTTCAAGGTTTAACACTCGCCTGACCACTTACTACTTCCTCACACTATTTTCCTAGAATGTTAGAGGTAAATAGTCATTAGAAATGCTATTATTTACTTGCGACAGAAACGGTACTTCACAAGAGTATCGTATATACATCGAATGTCAAACGAAAACATTATCAAAAGAATTTTCCAGGTAACTAACAAAAATATTTTCTCATTTCATTAGACAATATAATTTTTATTTTTAATTGCTTTAAACTTTTTTTTTTTTTAAATTACTCGTATTATAATAAAATATATTGTTTAAACAATACGCCAACAAAATAAAATAACAATACGCCAACAAAATAAAATAACAACAATTTTGCAAATACAATTAAACTAAACAACAAATCATTACAACGATATGATTTATTATTGGTAAATTGAACAATTAAAGTTGGAATGGAAAATTTTTGTTTGCTTTTATGTATGAGGAAATTTCCAAAAAAAAAAAAAACAAAAGAACGTTTTATAGTTTTTCTTCTCTTTTGGAAAAAAATTTAATATCAAGACAAAGAATCGTATATTGCACTCGTCTACACTACCATCATCGTCACACTACCGAAATACGAGTATATAAAAAATTTAAAATTGGGCCATGAATTTAATGTGGAATATTGACGACTACGAAACCAGAAATTTTATTTTATATTGAAATGCCAGAAGTAAAATTTATTTTCATCTCGATTTATTGTCTACCCCTTCTGTATTTTCTCACTCTCCGTTTTTCTTTTATCTCTCTCTCTCTCTCTCTCAATACCACTATTTCATCTCCCCTTTGGTATATTAAGTAGACACACAGTACATAAAAAATAAAATGACTCAAATTTGTGTTCCATTACTTTATTATATTTTTCATATTTTATATAGACATTTTCATTTCGAATTAAATTTTCCCGTTTTTCTTAATTTAATTATCGTTAATATCTTTCGTTCTAACAAAAAAAAAAAAAGCAAAAAAAAATTAGAACAGAAAACTTTTGTAATTCATTTCATTTCTCCGGGTACTTCTTTTACATTCCGGTTATCATAATATGCTAATTGAATTTACTTCGTCGTTTTTTTTGTCATCATTGTATATACATAAAAAAAAAGAAAATACTGGGAAAATTTATTCGGTTCATAAAAATGAAAATATGAAAATTTATTTTTTCCAACATAAAAATGATTTCAAAAAATTACTTGATGTGGTATGGTGATGATGGCACTATTGCAGCATATATATACTGTGTACACACAATAAAATAGGTTTGATGGAATCATATTATTTTACGATTGTCAATCAAATGACTGTTTAATAAATGTGTGTGTGTGTGAGTGTGTGTGTGTGTCGGCGTTTTGTTTAATTGGTTTACAAGAACTTTTATTGGCCATTAGATTGGCGTTCACGCATTTTAATTCGTTAGCATTGTTTATTATGATGGCGGTTTTTATTTATAAGTCATCACACGTTAATTAAAAATTTATTTATTATTACTCGAGGCTCGCTTAATGTTTGTAGTTTTACGAATTATGGGCAAATTATATTAAAAAGTTTGTGTAATTATCTTGATGCATTCTTTTTTTTCAAATCCACATCAAAGTTTAATTTGTTAATTTCTTTGTGCAGAAGAAATTAGCAACAAGTATTCAAATCTTATAAGCCAAAAATATTTAAATTTTTTAAGACTTTTTATAAATCTCCTCATGCCACACTTTGTCAAACGCTTTTCCTCAAAGAAATATTTCATGATACAATCCTGAGCTTTTACCTTATGGATCCACGTTGACTTGGGAATTTAGATTGATGGCCTGGTATAACCTGTCTTTCTTCCAATACTGGTTTAAGCTTAGTTAAGATGAGTTTTTCAAAAAGCTCGGATATTGTTGCTTACTGTAGTAATTTGTCTTTGGGGTCCGAAAGTTCACTAAATAATTCTTAAAACTCTGGTTTTGTTCTTCCTTTAACACAATTCTGAGAGTTTTAATAGCACGATTTAGTTTCCACTTCAAAAAAGTAGATTTGGATTATTGCCATTGCCTTATTATTATTCGTTTTTTTGGACCAGTTTCTAGATGTAACGGGGCCGTCTTTTAACTTTCTCAGTAATGTTGACGACAAGCTTAGCATATTTTACTATGCGCTCTCAAAAACATATTTTAACATTTCTGTAGCCTCGTCAAGATCATTTGGTGTACTAAGCCATTGTGATGCTTAGACTGTGTGCTTTCAGGCAATGTTTTTGGCTAAATGTTTACATTTTCTAACTTAATGTGTAGTGCTGCTAATTATTCTTAATTGGTACTAGTGTAAAATATATGTAATAAGCCTACTTTTCAAATTTCTAAAATTGTAGCATTTCAGTTTTCCGAAAGTAATTAACAAAATAAAAAATTAATTATATATTTTAAATTTAATACAGTGTACCTTAATCGACTAAACTAACTAAACTAAATTATAACGAGTTAGTTCATGTTATTTCTAGATAGATGGAACTACACAAAAGTTGACAAAAGTCGCTAACTGTGCCTCAACTTGAAACTAAACTAAACCAAAAAGTATTATATTTTTTTATTGTTTAAAATTATTATAGTTATTTTATACTTTTTGTGAAAAGTCACCGAAAAGTTACTTCGGAAATGTACGTTTCAGCTACCACCTATGAGGTAACAGCGGAAGTTTGAACAATTTGAAAAGTTTAGTTTGAAAAGTCGAATAAGGTATACAGCATTAGTAACCATTCTTTTTAATTTACCGTTATTGTAAACTACAAAAAAACACAACATTAAAAAAAATAATTACAGCGGCTTATTTAAACTGTCGACTTTTCATTTCAACGTTACATTTCGCTATTACTCACTTGGTTGCGGACGAAAAGACTCATCGTTAGTTTGCTTTTCAGTTATAATTTAACTGGACGTCAAACAGAAATATAAATAAGCCACTGTAATTATTTTTTTTAGTCCTACCTAATTGCTAATTATAATAATAAGTTTAAATGTTCGAATTTAGATGACAGCACCAAATTAGAAGATGCCATTAGAAGTTAGTTAAAATTTTACTTACTCAATTGTTTTGCTTGGGTTTCAATGCCGATTAAAATTTAAAAATCTTTAAAATGTTACTTATATTTTTTTTCTTTTGTACTTCCATGATTGGTTGTGTCTCTGGCCTATTCGTTTTGTATTGGTATAGGGTGAAAAGCTGCTTTATAATATAGCTTATTGTTAATATAATATAGCTTATTATATAGCTTATTGTTAATATAGCTTATTCTTAATATAGCTTATTGTTTTTGGGGATAATCTTTTGTGCCTCCATTGCTATCGCACTCTTAAACTTCTTAAATTTTATTTGTAAAGTAATTAGTAACCATCTTTGTTAATTACTTGGAAACCTCTAAACTAGTAGTGCGTGTAATATGCGCTCCCATTTAGCCGAGATAAATGCGTTTGTAACATTTAATATGACCGATATTGATTTTTTGACAGGTCTTCTTTATTGTCTTTATATTTTACCAGCCGATTCCAGCAAGCAGAATGTTCTGTATGATGAGAGCTTTTCTAATGCTTTCGTTCTTTTGGCAGAAGTGGCAGTCGTTGCACTTTTCACTGCATAGGGAATAATTCTTTCTACAGGCAAGTATTATATAAAATAACAAACCGCTCCGGATATGCGCGGACAATAGTTGTCAATGCTATAATGGGAATTTTATGGGGATTTTCCATCAAGCAAGTCGCACAAAGTGGATTGGTGATCGCTGTGCGTGCTTAGGTCACTCACTTCCTAACTTAATACTTTAGCTAGGAGACACTCACTAATCCATGTGAGATCAACTATCGAGCTATCTCTCCCACAACGAAATGTGGAGATGTTATCAACATGCAGCACTATCACTGGAAGTACCAAAAATGCTTACAGTACAATTGCATACATCCATTATTGGTAATTAATTAGACTTGATTAGTCTACCGTTTTGCACTAACTCTCGTAGCCTCCAAATTGACCGAAATTTGGCCTTTATTATAGATGAACTAAACGATATAAGCAAAATTGTACCCATTTTTTGTTTCGGAAGCTAAGGTTTTCACTGCTGGTCGTTAAATCCAGTTTTTTGTATCTTGGTTTTTTTAGGAATTATACGCACTCTCGGATTATTTTAGGATTTAGCAGTTAAAAACGTTCGAATATGTGTTCAGTCTATTTGTTATTACAAAATACAGTGAAGTAAACAATTTTATTAGTGATTTACCATGGAAAGATTTATTATTGAAAAATAAATAAAGAAATGGCTTTGGTAGTACGAATATTATGATTTTTTGAAAAAATTTAGTGCTACCGCTTTGGGAAAGCCACTTAAAATTTGTATTTTCATTTACCGGATGTCACTCGTACCAATCTCGCTTATATACCTATCTCATTTATATCTTTTCATACATATTTCCCTTCGAAAAATCGTCTTAATTTTATGATTGAATGAAATAATTCCAAATAATGTGTCGTATAAAATATAACGACGGAACACTCGTATCATTAAAGTGATTATCACAGTTTTATGTATATATACCAAATACCATCTGGATATATGTTAGTTAAATCGAAAGATATGGGGAATCTTGATAAACGATAATAAAAGCTTCAAAAGCTTTTTATCGAAACACAAAAAGTCTATTTTCGGTTTATGGATATATGTAGATTGTTTTAAGAAATAAATTTAAATGAGATTCATTTTTAAATATGTCTATGATTATATATACCATAGGCCTATATATATATATATAGTAGCGGCAAAAAAGGACTTTATTTTGACAAATCGTTCAATCAAGAGCCAAAAAATAAAAAAAAACATACAGCAAAAGGGAAATAAGTAAAGAAAATTCATCTCATCTCTTCCTCATTTCCTTATGTACATAGTAAAATTTTCTTTAAGATGATTTTTTTTTTTTAAGTATTTCGTCTTTAAACATCATCAATCATTTATATAATTTATACTCTATATTATATAGTATATACATAACTACTATACTTTATATAAGTATTTTAATAGAGTCATTATTTCTAATCAAAGAATTTATTGTATGATGTGTACCACGAATGTATATAGCGTATAGGGACTTTACGCGCGTATTCCCTATACAAATACTTGTTAATCAGCAATATTTAGCACATAATGGCTGTTTTTCATCTTGTGGTTATGAAAAAATAAAAAAAAAACTCCTCGTCTTGCCTTTATTGAAAAACTATGGAGGTTTTGTAATGAGTTTGACGATAAGTATACAGTGACTGTACGATAAGTGGCAGACTATTAATCTAAAATCCATTTATACCGCATCAGTCCACAACAGTAGTTTATGGTGCTGTCAAAAACTTAATATTTTTTTTATATTATTTATTCAAATTTTTCAATTTGCTGTATATTTATATGTTGACAGCTGCTTTTGTGGGCGGGGAATTTGTATTGCAATGTAGTAATTTTTTACTTGAACGTATACTGTTTACTTACAACTTTTATTTTTATTTTTTTATAGGTAAGTACCAGAATTGTATATAACTTTATGATGTCCAAAATATTTGGTAAGCACATATACATCTATACAAATAAATAATAATATGTAAAAAATAAAAGAAAGTATCAATTATATGGAGCAGGTTATGTTATTTTAGTGACAAAAAGCTCGCTATACGAAACTCGCTATTGTTAGGAAAAACGTTACTAGCATAGTCAGTAGTTTTCCACTAAAATTTGTATATAATCCATTTGATCTCTATAAAATTGTAAAATAGTATAAGCATAGTGTGTGCTGTTTCGCTTCATTGTAGTTTATAAAAAAAATCTCAAAATAATTTTGAGATTTATAATCGGACAGGAACTTTTGAACCAATTAAAGAAGATCCATGAAAGTTTGCGCAACTTTATATGTTAGACCCGGATGAGACTGCAAATCAAATGCGAAGTGTAATACTGATCTCATGAAAGATTTAAATACTTTTATGTCTCTCAATACAGTCCTTTTGCAAAGTCATGTAAAATGGTTGTCCAATATGGCAATATGGCCTGTAAATGTTTTTTAACTGGTGGCCTAGATATTGCATCCATATCATTAGGGCAAAACATATCACTCACAATTTAAAACTCTAGGCCCAGCACTAGGATCTTCGGTCAACAATGACGATGAACTCTGCTGAGGCGGAACCCTTTCGGATAAAGCGCTACTGTATGGCTCCGAATAATGCAATTGACAACCCGACTTCTTTAAGAGATTCTTTGAATCGGAAAATATTCTTTGCACGAAAAATCGTAACGTAGATGAAATTTGTAGTAATTTCACTGGTAACGGTGATACCAATGATTATACCCCATTGAATTTTTGAATGGAATGCCAACTTTTTAAGTTGTCCTTTCGAAAGATAAACTTTAAAATGGGGAGCATAATAGTGCTTTTAAGAAATTTAAATACCAAACGATGTCTTGGCAATGTCATTTGTGTTTTGAATTTTTTCTGTTTTAATTTGCCTTAGAAGCTCTCCAAACTTTGTTTTTCAAATGTTAGTTCAAATTCACCACAAGGTAATTTTGGCAAATTGGTTATCTATTGGTTACCTAACTTAGACTGGCTTAAGCAGTAATCAGCAAAAACTAGTCAGCAAAATAATCTCGGCTATGGATTACAAACTATCGAATAACAACAAAGTATCGAATTACCTGCTGTCTTGCAGTACTTGTAACTGTAGGAATTCCTTTTTTATTTTTTGGATAAAGTAAACGAAGAATCATACAAGTGACGAACGAATTTAATTGTAAATTTTTATTTGCCTTTTGAACCACTTGATCCTAATTGAGTGTGCGATTTTCAGATCAGACTAATAAACACAAAATACGATCACCGGAGAAACTTTATTTTTTTTTATTCATTTGTTAGTAAACTTTCAGAGCATCAAACTTGAGAAAGTATGCTCAGCAAGAAATTTACCTATACGCCTGGTATGTTTAAAATTTGAATTAAGCTAATGTAAGCAAATGTGCTTGAAAAAGGCCGAAAAACCAATGCCTTCTTGGAATCCATTATGCAATATCGTATAGTTCTCGTCTAATACATCCACTGCTGATAATGCACTATATAACTTTGACAATAGTCAAAAGTATAGCATCCGCAATAACTCATATGCAGTATTAATAAATTATCGTACAGTTTTCCTTTTCAGAATGGGATGCGATCCAAATGTCAAATTTAAATTAATATTTAAACTGTTATCCAAAATGGTTTGAATCTATCTTGGATGCTTCCAAGTTTCCTTCTAAAACTTGGAAAAATATTAAGACACTAAAATTTCTTTACGAGGCGTTAAACGGCTTCAATCGGAACACCAAGCAATTGGCGCAGTGAGTCAATCGGAACACCAAGCAAAATCAATCGGAACACCAAGCAATTGGCGCAGTGAGTAAAGCTGCGGTGTTTGGGATGGGAGGTACCGGGTTCGAATTCCAACGGAGGAGGGTTGCACAAGGGATTTTTCATCATCTGAATACGATCGGTGATGACGATGAACACAACTTGAGTCATGTCAGTATAAACCATAGTCCAAGTCAGTACAAGCTGGTTGGAGCAATGCAATGTGTAGATGAATTTAAAAGTGAACCTGTATTTACGCGTGCTTGATTTGGCTGGTGACAGCGTAAGATAGGAAGTTACAAATTAATCGCGAAAGAACTAGGTGTGCTTCGGCCCCAGGAAAGACTACAGGGTTGAAACATAAAAAAATCAATCGTAACAAACAATTATTCAGATTAAACATTTCATGCACAGCAGTGACACGATAAGAAACAAAATTCGACCCATCAACTTTGGAAATTATGTTGATGTCCGAAGAAACTTTGTGTGAGCTACTAAAAGTCGCCAAACGTAATCCAAGTGCTTTGATTTTAAAAAGCTTTCAATAATATGCTCAAGCGACTCATAATATGCCCTATCTATGTACTTAACAACTGCTAAAAACAAAAATGAAAAGTATCGTTTTGTCCATCTGGAACCACCGTCACAATAAAAGTAAATGATTTTCCACAGCAGACCTAAATTGTCCGAGGTAATAAACATCAGAACTTAACCAAAAATATGTTCCAAGATACTAAGTAAATATATACAGTACTGGAAGTATTCATAGTATTCTTGTAAAATAAAAAATGTTGATCCATGTTTTGTGTTTCCAACTCCCACATTGACTTTTACCATAAACGTTGGAAGACATATATTATAAATGGCGATATGCCGTAATTATCCTCACTTTCCAAAATGAAAGGAAAATAAAATTTTAAACCGAAAGCAATTTTATTCAGCAATTCACCAAAACTTTGGCATTATAACAGGAGTATTACAAAAAAAATGTGTAGCATATTTCAGTCAATAAATAAACGATTTTCGTATTTTAATTTTACATTTACATTATCCCAACTATTTTGGTAACCATCTAACCATCCATACTCTTGTTCGAGTGTATAAGGTAAAAATGTCTTGTACATCGAACCAAAAGAACCCAAAAAGTTAAAATTTCAAAGATGTACATAACATTTATTTTTAGTTTGTGTTTGGAAAATTTCTCTTACTCTTTGTGTGTGTACCTAAAAAACAAAACTAAAACAATTACCTAAATTAATACTTAGTTATGAACAAAAAAAAAATAACAAGAAAAAGTAAAATAGAAAATACCTTACCCTGCTTTTTGTTCAGTACCACAACATTGAATGGAAAGTACAAATATCTTTATGAAAAACTATGTAGGTACACAAGGAAAATATGGAAAAACGATAAGAAGAGTCAAAAAACCCTTATATGTTTTTATGTTATGCCATTGAATCTCTGTTATCTTTTGTGATTTTTTTGTTGTTTTCCCATCGTCTTATTGTTTTTCCTTTTGTCTAAGGTTAAACTTAATAATTTTTCATTCGTTTGTTTTGTTTTGTAATTTAAAGAATTTTTATTTTTTTATGTTTATGTGTGTGTGTATATATGTATGTGTACAACTTGATCAAAAGAATGTGAGCATGTGTGTGTAAGTGTTTACATTTTCAAAAGGATATTTTTATTTTAACTTAGGTATTTTATTACACACACAAATAATTTGCCTTTTTCTTTTTTCGGATATTCAGTTATAATTTTATTTTTACTAATCTTCAATATGGTTATGTGTGTGTGTATGGTTATGTGTGTGTGTGTTTATGAAAACATAGTTATATGTGAAAGCATACTCCCGACACTACTTAATGACCGGTAATGGAGAAAGAATGATGTACTTTTAATCGCACACGACATCACTGTGGCCATCACATTCTTGCTTCATAAAAACATCCCCTTGAAAACATGGATATACCCTCGTAAGACGTCCCGTAGTCAAATTGACCCTGTGTTAATTACTAAGGAAAGGTCTAGGGTCATCCAAGATGTGAGATCTGTTCAATCATCAATTGGTCACTGAAATGCTAAGATCGTAGTTTTTGTACAAGTCAGGGATCACAGGAAAACAGGTGTAATTGCTAAAAAACGGTGGATTCGATCGAATTCAATTGTTTAATTATTTTAATAAAATTATATTTGTAGTGTTTTTGGTTTTAAAGTAAATATAAAGTGGATTTTGATGCAAGTACATTGTGTAATTGCTATTATGTATTTAAATATTTATGTATTTATATATTTATATATTTATGTATTTAGGTTTATATATTTATATTACATTAATATATTATTATTATGAGAC
Source organism: Tipula confusa (assembly GCA_963556175.1). Classification (NCBI taxonomy): domain Eukaryota; kingdom Metazoa; phylum Arthropoda; class Insecta; order Diptera; family Tipulidae; genus Tipula; species Tipula confusa. The sequence continues at coordinate 3,789,987 of OY744476.1, forward strand.
AAATTAATATATTTGTATATTAAGGGAAAACTAATCCAGTTTATTACAGTCTACGGCAACAAATTAATTAATTTATCATTTCAGATGAAAACTAATTAAATTTATTACAGCCTACGGCTAAGAGCGGTTATTTCATTAATATATTTTGCTTTTAGGAAACGTTTGCTGATACACCTGAATGGGGGCATACTGCAGTTGATAAAATAATGCAGAGCAGCTCGTCAAAATTGTGATTGTCTTGTGCTAACATTAGTTGAATATTGGCTACCGAAAACCCGGGTCAAATCTGTCATTACTAACATGCCCTTCCTTTCCTTACACCACAAAAAAAAAACACTAACTATCGATCGCTTAGGTGTCTGCAACCGGGTCGAGTCTGTCATAACTAATAAATTCCATCCACTCCTTCGGTTTTGTTATATGTAACACGGGTGTACGGTGGTGCCCGGCATTCCAGGAGTTCCTGGTTCGTCCTTGGCCGTACATTCTAATCAATCAATCAATCAATCAATCAAGTCAGGGATCACAGGAAAACAAAACTATACGTTTCCATTGTGAAAGTGAAGATGAGAACGCACAAAATCAAAATCGTGTTATCAGTACCATTGTGGAAACCAACCACCGTTCTGATTATTTGAATGGTGTATGGGAGATATTGCACTCTTCCGTTGTCAGTGCTGGCCCAAGTGACTCTAGATAGGATAAAAATTAAAACTTAAAATGACTGGTTTTTGGGAAATTGAAGGGAGACCGCTGTTAAACTAGATAACTTCACCAGGAGAAACAAAATGTGAGGCATTCTACTTCGAGGCCTATCAAAGACGTAAAGATTGACTGTATATTGTGCAACTTCCGTTCCGTCAAGCCACAAGTTGGGGAAAGACGAGAATCTAAGAAAATGATACATAAATCAAATAAATGATTATTTGGAAACAGGACATATGGTGGAAATATTAGCTAACCATAAATAGAAATGAGTGAAGAGAAATCATTTTACTTGCCTCAAGATGCTGTGATGAAAGAATTCAGTGACACTATGAAGGTACGAGTGGTCTTCGGTGGGTCTAACAAAACCACAAGTAGAAGTGAAATATTGATGGTCGGACCAACGATCGAACCTACGCTATGGATTATATTAATGCGATTTAGGGTGGCCATCACAGCCGATGCGGAAAGATAGTTATCATATATTGAACTTTAACAGCTCTCATTACGTTTGTCATTCTGTTACAGCAAGCTTTACATTATTTTCCGAAAATAAATTTTAATAAGCTACAGATTATTCTAAAATATTGTATGATTTAGGATCTATCAACTGAGGATCGTTTTTTAATAAGATGTCTGTTGATAACGCTACTGACCTATTTTATAATAATTGGTTTAATTTTTCAATAAATATTCAGATTTCAGTCGCAAACAACAATGAATGATCCAACTTAAATATACCGCCGTTTTGGATTAATTGGTTTCTTTCATTCCTGCGGTTAGTAGAACTCAGTTCGTAAAATTTAACGGGGATATCTCTTCTGGAGTCAAAACAATATATAGTGTTCAACAAAGGTCAATTCTGGTACGTTTTTTTTTCATGCTCTACATTAATGACATTCCAAAATGTATTAAGTCAAACCACTTAATGTACGCGAACAATTTAAAGATTTCTTCAATTCAAACTGTTTTAATCAACGTCTGTAGTTGTATTATTTTCGATAAGCTTAGGAATTACCTTCGATTGTAATTTACGTTTTGATAAGCCAGTGTGCCACTTATATTATATTTCACCACAGGAAATTCTTAAAATTGAACAATTTTACATTTTAAAGTTCATCAAACTGTTGCGTCAACTAAAACACACACCTGTTCATCCCATAAACCCAGTGTACATAAAAATAACTGTCAAAAATACATTAAAAAAAAAATAGAAACCCGATCGAAATTGAAACATATAATTTAATTAAATCATGCATAGTTTATAATATTATTTATTTTATTTTCGTTTTTATTAAATCATAAAAAAATCAAAAACACAAAATAAATTATATTATGTATAATAGAAAAAAATGGAAAACATTTTTCCATTTTGTTGATTTTTATTATATTTTTCGTACATAGTTTTTATACCTGCATATATATATTATAGACATATTATATTGTATATCTACAGTAATACCCCACTTACGCGTTGGATGTGTCCCATCAACTCAGTGATCGATCTCGTCCTTTTGTTTTTTCTGCCAAGAATAACAAAATCTTTAGCTTCGGTTTATTATATTTCATTACCTTTTATATGTAATGCGGCTATTACTTTTTCAATGCTATAATTGTTACTGCCTATCATTGTAACATATCATTGTAAATTAATTCATTGCCAAGAACGAACCAGCTACACATGTGGATTTGTTTTTTTTCCCATGCATGAAGGTTATGATAATTCGTATAATTGGACATTTTAATAAAAGGCGCTTTCGATTGACATGAATAAACAAAATTAACTAAATTAACTGAATCAACTGAAGTGATTTGACTGTTCTATTCGGACCTGTCAATTCAGTTAAAAAAATTGAGCAACTGAATTAACTGAATGTGTATTTTGCTCGTGGAGTTAATTCACATAGGTTGTTGTTTTTGTTTTTTTGAATTTTTTTTTGTTTCGCGTTCAATTTTTGAAAATTAGAATATTAGAATATATATATATATATATATATATATATATATATATATATATATATATATATATATATATATATATATATATTTATATATAAATATATATATATATATATATATATATATATATATATATATATAAATATATATATATATATATATATATATATATATATAAATATATATATATTTATATATATATATATATATATATATATATATATATATATATATATATATATATATATATATATATATATACATAATGTATATTTTTTGTATTTTATAGCAAGTTCTAATGATTTTAATAAATGCATGTATTTATTTTTTATTTTCATTCCCGCTGTAGTAAACAAAAGCCAAATTTAAAATGATTAATTTTTGACATTTATCTGAAGTGATAAATACCATTCGAACACCCAAATCACTTCAGTAGCTCAATTATCAAAATAGCAACTGAATTATCTAAATAGTAACTCAATTTCAATTCTGTTGATTTATGTCAATCGAAAGTGCCTAAAGTATCAATTAAAAATTAGACACAACCTACTGATGGATTTACTGTAATTGACTGTTAAAACCGATACTCATTTATTTAGCAGTTTAATAAAACAAAAGCGGGTTTCTATAAGCAAAAGGCTACTAGAATAGTATAAAAAAGCATCACAAAATATGAACCGAATATGAAGTTGTTAACAGTTGGTCCGGTGGAACACAGTATGTACAGTAGAATTTTATTTCATGTAACTTTTAAATTGCGTTTATAATCGCGGATGTTGAGGAAACGTGGAGAAATCCACAGCGTAGAGAAACATACGCGAATCCACGTAAGTTGACGGATTAGTGTAAATATATGGATATACATGGATATATAAAGATATAGCATATAGTTATATATTATACCTATAGCATAAAGTATATACATTTTCAGTAAATAAACGAAGAAAAGAAAACCTGGAAAATTAAAAAAAAAAATTGTAAAAAAGCACAGTTATTGTTATTTTTCGTTCTGATTGTTTTCGAAAATTCTCAGAATCTAGGGAATTATGTTTAAAAAAAAACTGATATAAAATATGGAATGATATTAAATTAAAAAATATATTAACAATAATTTTTTTTATTTTGTAAATATCAATCAATTTATTTAATTTCAATACCTATTAAAAAAATATAAAATCGTGTATATATGTACGTTATAATTCAATCAATATTGATACGAACTGAAAATTATTAATTTACTTGGTTTACAATTTTATTGTGGTTTGTGGCAAAACGCCATAATTTTGATTTACTCATTTCTATTTTATTTGATTTTATACGAAGGAAATTTTTAGTGATCCAAGTGGCATATTGCGACTTATATAGTGCGATGGCAGGCTATCGATTAGTTAATCTAAAACCACAGATATTTACCAATGAGATTATTCCATAAAAGACAAAAGGTTACAATATAACACTTCAAAAACTAGACAATCTTCTTTTGAAGGTAAGCCATTGGTCTGTAAGACTATACTGGTTATAAATTAAGCTTAGAGAATAAAATAAGTATAATTTTTGAATGCCAAGACCTAGTTCGACTGACGAAGAAAACCATAAGCTCTTCCGATTGATATGCTTGAGAAAGTCATACAACTGCTGGACGCCAAGGAATACATAGAATACTAAGTGAATGTTTAATAACATTTAGGTCATGAATTTGGACATAATTCCAACTTTCTGGCTTCTTGAAATCATGAGCATTTAAAAAGCCAAGTTAAACATTTGTAGAGTAAAAGAACATGTCGGACAGTAAATGAGTAACCAGAATTTAAACTGTTAAAAATCGTTTCAAAGGGAAGGTAAGTTACACAGCCTTACGGTATAAACAGAACCAGAGCGACAACGACGAGCGTCGACGCCTGTCAAATTAAAATACACTAAAAGCATACTATGCTAACAGAAACATCGACGGTAGCAACGACGATTTTTTCGTTGAAATAAATTAGAGTCTATTTCTAATTTTATCGCCGGCGAAACAATGTTGCCAACTGTTTTTTATTTTTTTAAGTTGCCTTTTTAATAAAGTGGTTATTAAGCAGCCATGTTTTAAAATTTTTTATTGTTATTTTTGCATCGCGATACGCTGACGCTTTTGTTTGTTATGTTTACTACAGCGATATCGCTGGCGAAATATATATTTATTCGTTGACGCTCGTCGTTGACGCTCTGGTTCTGTTTATACCTTTAATTTGTTGCATTCCATCTGATTTGGGATTTGACCAAAGTTGCTTCTTATTTCACAAGTGCTTCAAACAATTGTATGAGCTCTTTAGTCAAGATGTCTTTATATGTCATTTCAACTATAACCCATACTGCACCGTCTAATACGCGCCCCACTTTTAAACCGCTGAGTGATACATGAAATTCAAATTCCGCCAATTCTATATCTTTTCTGCTTATTAGCCTTAACGCTGTTCATATAACATAACTGCGATATTATAACATATACTTTTTTGCCATTTATAAGGATTCTGTTAAGGAAGCAGGTCTCGATTGTATTACATTACTTCAACAAAATTTTTCAAGTATGCAATCTCTTCATTTTTATGCATCATTCTTTATGAATTCAGTGAAACGTATTTAGTGGTAAAGTATTTTCTCTCCATTTTATTTACTTCTAGCAGTCGCATCATATCATTGAAAATACCTTTATGAAGACATACTGTAGTTTGACCAAGTTACCAGTCCTTACAATGTCTACCATTAGTCTTCTCTATACTACTCTTGGAATTTTCAACCTCTTGGCAAAATCATCTTTGCTGAAGCATGTTTCTCTGTTAATTTCTTGTTTAGAAGTTATTCAGGTTGTGGGAATCTCCAGGCTACAATATTGCGCATTAGATCTGCAGGCAAATAGAAGAGTGGAAATAACCACTTTATTCCACGTTTACTATTAATCTTTTTCGATCAGGTCATTAACATATTTCGTTTTGAACTCTGATGCATCCGTCAGTTTTAAAAAAATGTACACCTTCTTGCATGAAAAAATCAGTCTCTTTCCAATGTTTCGGTTGTGATGTATTCGCCCTGTATTCGAAGTAACGCCGAACAGTTCTCGGAAAATTGGGTACTTAAAACTTAATATCACACTAGTAGGGCTTTTTTGAATAGGCCACATTAAGATATTTCAGAACCTCAACAATATTCCAAACATTGAACACATTTGATGAGGGCCAACTTCTCTCGTATGGTACAGTAAGACATTAAAACATAGTTGTGTTTCACGGTACCGGGTGTAATTTTCCTTACGTCAAACTTGTCTTTTAAACCATTGAACAATATTTTTATGGCCACTTGCACTTCTTCTGCTGTTATTTCTTCGTCGATTTTCTTGATTTCACCGAGAGTTTCATTGGCAAATAGATTTATGTTATAGCTTTTTGACCAATGATAGTCTCTCGTTTGCTATACCAACGTCAGTTTTTAGTTTCTGGTGCTTTTGTTTTTCGCCAAGATACTTAAGGTCTTAATCCGGAATTTGGGACCAAGTACGGTGCTTTAACACTGACACTGACTTTACAGTAGATGTTAATTTTGGATTCATAAAAATCCAACTACCGAGTATATAAGTATGACGCATCTTTAATTATTCTGAGTTAACTGATTATCTTATCATACATAATGAATGTATCCTACTCTCTACCGACGACAAATCGACCATTACACTGGATACGATTTAATATTGTCTTATTTTTGGGTTAATTAGATTGATATACAATTTTATTTTGTTTGGCTTCATATCCAGAACAAACATCCACACACACACATAGAAACGCACACAAGTTGCGAAAATACTGTCAAAACCCTTGTCACACAATAAAAACAGAAATCCCAAAAATATTATATGAAAACCCGAACAAAAAAAATGAAGTAAAACCGGCAAAATTATTTTAATTATACGCATAAATTATGCGAATATAAATGAATTTTATGAGATTTATCTCTCGACAATACTAAACTTGGGCATCACAAAAACCAACAACAAAAAAATTAAATTAATTACCTTTTTTATACGCGCGTACATATCTGCGTACAGTCGTTTAAATATGGTCATGGACTAACAATTTTCCCATCGCACTAAAATATTAATTATCATCATTTCGGTTTAAATGCGGTGTTCGGTTGGAAAATCAATTAAATTCTGATCAAATTCGTTAGTCTGACGGGCACCTGACTAATCTAAAAACACGATTATATCTATAACAATAGGATTCATCAACGTTTCACGCAAGTGATGATTAAAATATCAGTGTTACACCGACCTATAGATATCGCTTGTATTTCCTGATAACGGGATATATATGCTATTACAATGTTTTAATCCGTGAAATCACCATTAAGATGAACTAAAACCAGATGTGCCCAGTCAACCAGAATATATATATAAAACAAAAAAAAAATTATTTCGCTTCGGCATGTAACACATCTTCCGCCCCCCATGTTAAGTGTTTTGTTGCCCGGTATGAATTATAAAAGACGGTGGTGGCATCACGGCACACCATCCAAATCCATAAACGAAAAGAAGTTAAAACAAAATAAATATTTTGTGTCAGTGTTGTGTGTGTTGTAATAAAAGTTTTTCTCAATTTCCTTCCGAATTTTTTAGTTTTCGTTTGTTTTTTTTTTTTTTTTTTGCGGAAAATACAATATAATAACGCCAATCGAAAAATAATAAATATTATGTACAATTCTACACAAAAACGAACATAGATGAAAAATTGTTTGGAAAATACGATTTAATAGAAAAAAAAATGAAAATCCAATTTTTATTTTCATTTTCATAAATAAAATTATATTTTCATTTAATTTTATTTTATTATTCGGCTAAGTATTAGAAAAGTTGAAAAATAAAAGAAGATCAATGATGTTTTCTTCGTTATTTTTTTTTTTTTTTTTTTTTTTTTGATTAATGATAGAAAATTTTCTTTGAGCTTTTCTTTATGGTTTTGAAATAGGGGTGAGACAAACACGATGGGAAAACTATACGACCTAGAAAAGTGTTTATAAATTCGAATTAGGTATACAAAAGGAATCAATCAGTAGAACAGTATTAAGATGTTGATACATATGTAAGTTATCGATATAAATAAGAAAGGAATTTTCTTAGTTTAGGTCATTCGATTTTTCATATTTATACCGCATTTTATAACAATAACGGTTGTTACAGACCATAGAATGGGCCGTAACGAATTAACAGTCTGAGCTTGTTCTTCGTATTGTTTTAGACAACCCGAAGAAGTCGTTCTCTACCACTTGATGATCCGACAATGACCTCTGTATCTGACACAGAACTTCCCCCTCAAAGATCGCCACACCATCCATGTAGCATCGACTCGCAGAACGTGCTCGAGCCTTCGTATTGGCTGTCCTCTTATTTCGAGATCAGGAATTTTCTTTAAATTCCTGATATCGTGGTTAAAAAAAACTCGGTAAGTGTCGTCATTGTCGCGTTTGGGGCCATATATCATGATTATTCTCTCAAATTTCATTAACCATCTCTCATACTTATTTGTTAGGGTTCAACTTTCACATACCGAAACATGACATTTGATCAACACCTTGTACAACTTCAGTTTGTCGGCATTTGCAAGGTATTTTACTTTAACAGTGGACGTAGGGCATATAAATCACGGTTACTAGTGACAAGATGCGGCTTTAATATCTCCTCGCAGTTATTATAAGTTAAATATGTGACCAACTCGTTTGACGTGGTAAGATGTTGCCTTAATGTCAAACATTAACAAATCTGCTAGACTTATCATACTTTTTTCGACTTAAATTTCATTCTGTTCAATACGTCCTGGCACATAAAATGTGTGGCCAGTGATTTTCATTTTCTGATTATGTTAAAGAAATGTTTTATTTGGCCAGTATGGCTGTCACTAGAGTATTATATGCTCCAAATTTTATTTTGCGATCATAAGTTGTTACAAAATACTGCCTACAGAATTGCCACATTTATTGTCATTTTTTAGATTAGTTTCCTTACGTTATCTTAATCATCTGCTTTTTCGTGTGGGCCTTTTTTAAATTACACTCCGCCAACACGCCAAATCGTTTTCAATGCTGCTCTTATACAAAAACTCGTATTACTAAAACATAAAAAATACACACACACACACATATATATATAAATAGAAATGAACGTAAAATTTCTAATAAACATTTTCGTAAAGCTTTTCCACCCCACAAAATATCAAAAAACAAAAAAAAAATGTTAAACCTCATCTTTAAAAAAATGTTTCACATTTTCTTAACTTTATATCACCAAACAAACAGAACAAAAACAAAAACTGTACTAAAAAGAAGACTTCTGTCAAACCAACTAAATTCACAGAAAAACACCAAACAGTTTTTTTTTGTCGTTTTTCGTGTAATTAAAATCGTCTCAAATTTTCTTTTTCATATCACAGATGTATTTCGTTTACCTTATATCAACCACCCGTCTTTGTACTTACTCGTATATGTAGCCAGATTATGTTTTATTTTTTATTCGCGTGTAATTACCATTTACCACTTCTTAGTTACTCGTAACGATAGAAAATCGATATCAACTACTACTACACATCAACCCACTTTGATGTTTCTGCAAATTGGAATTTTCATTTATAGTAAGTAGTACGGCAACACCTAAGTCGTTTCTCAGTTGTATCTTAAATGGTATGTCTTAAACAAAAAGAAGTGTAAATTGGAAGTGAAATGAAAGGAGTGGAAACTTTTTTACGTTTTTCCTCAAACTGGGAAAAGTTTAGTGGAACTTAAAGAGTAACAGAAAAACTTGAATCACAGGAAGCATTAAGTACTGCCGTTGATAAGTAAAGGTGTATCTGGATACTTGATTGGCGTAAACACAGTATTCGGAAACGTCTCCACTGCTCGCCGAATTCTATCAACGATTCTATCAAAGTGACTGTGTTTGGCATATGTTTGCTCACAGTTTTTTATGGTATTCATCGCTCAACCATAGAATGTGAACCTCATTGTTTGTTCTTCGTATTGTTTTAGACAATCCAAAGAAGTCGTTCTGTACCAAGAAGATTCAACAGTGAACTCTGTGCCTGCAAATGGCGGCTCTCCTATCAGAAGGTTGAGAAACGTTGGCCTTCGAATTTCGTTCACGCTCAATGTCATGAATACAGTGGGTTTGGTCAATTGTCTCGATGTACGGCATCTTACCAGGCTTTAACCAAGCAGTCGTTCTCGTTCCATGCCATCGTATGCAGTGTCATCAGGGTGCATCTACTCGATATTTATATAGACTCTTGTTTTCCTTGTGGCTCGATTCATCAACAACCAATATCCGCGGCTAGTGAAATTAATCGATTGAAATCTACCCTTATGATATACAGGCGGTATAGGATCGTTTATTGTCTAATTGTCTGCTTGTTTATGGGTCTTTTTGTCTGCTTGTTCACATAGCCGCTTAGATAAACCGATTTGTGGGATAGGTTGCGCTTTATAACTAAATTTGCTGTCCGTTCTTCGTTCAACTGCTTAATTAGGCAAGCTATCCACCATGGCCAAAATATTTACGAGAACGTTTATTACTTGGCATTCGAAATTACGCTGCAAGCGACGCACCTGCATGAATGGCAAACGTAGAGATTAAACCCTTACTAACTGAATTCAATCCTGGTTGACTAGTTAGTCTGACTAGGTGTATGAAGTCGTTTAATTATGCGCATGACTTCTATTTCCTCCGTAGAGAAGGGCTTGTTGTTAGCTGCATGACATATAGTGATCTGGGTGTATCTCCCAGTTTCTTTATTTAAATCACTGCAAAACCACAATCGATCGCAAACGGAACACTAGAAGCCGTATTCTATCTACACTGCCAAGCTTTGTTTATGTTTGTTACTGCAGCCACCACAGTAGCCGGTTGAGCTAATATTTTTGAATCTGTTAGAGACGTGTTTGGCGAGACGCCTGTGCAGTGTGTAGTGTAATGTGTTGTTGGTTAATGTTACCATGGCTAACATTACCATACTTTGTATTTTTTTTTTTGTTGCAAATTTTCTTTTCTATTTAATTATTATTTATTTAATTATTTACAAATAATTACAAATTACATCAAACGCAGTTTTGTCTGTTTTTTTTTTACATTTTGAAATTTGATTCTGTTCTGTCATAATGAGCGCGGTATGGTTAACGATTCTTGTATTTTAGTAAAATTACGATGAAGGTGTGTATTGACATCTATTACAAAATAATATAATGAAATTCGCCGCGATGTATGCATTCTTATAAACCTAATTCTTCTGAAAACAAATGAATTGCAATAAAACTTATAAAAGAGGTAATTCAGGCGAATTGTGCCTGATTCGAACAATTAAAGTGTTCTCTCGCTATCTTGATAAATTGCTCGAATCAGTGGTTTGGGGCGCGGCTTTCTCCACCTGCTGTAGACCTCAATGTGATAATATGGCAATTGATGCTTCGAGATTTAAAACTAACCTACGAAAACAAATATTTAAAATAAATTAATGTCTAATATTTAATGAGTAATCTTTGTGCAAAAAGGATAAATCTTTGTGTCGATGTCCTGGTCCTTTTTCGCCATTGTGTTGGATTATTATTAAAAATTAATAATTGCCAAAACTTTGCGCGAACCTTTGGCTAGGCAAGTAGTCCTTTTTAGAAAATGGTGTGATTTTTTCTGCGGTCAGAGTGATGACTTCGGATAAGGGTAAACAATTCATAAACTTGCGTTATATTAGATCGTTTTCTATCTGCTCTTCGGTTGTACTAAGTATACCCTCATTAGGGTGTGGTGTTAAACATCGGAGCTTGTAACTTACACAACATTTCAAGTATTATTCGGTTATGCAGCCAGGTTTCCTTATTTTCGACACCCTGTCTAAACAATCGCTGGTGGTTAATTGCGCTACCGCAAGCCGATGCTGTAATCCTGGCTGCATATTTTCTGTTAATACGAAGATTAGATTTGAATTCGGCAAAGGAGTTTACATTTACGAGTACAACGAGATTAAAATGACAACGTTGTAAACATTAATTCTTTTTTCGTTTGGCCGTTGTTTCCTAGGTTCGAAAACTTTCAAATTTGTTGTAAATCTGTTGAATTTTTAAATCAGTTTTCCTATCTGGAAATCTTTTAATGAGTTCAGTTTGAGTTTGAGTTTACATTACCCTACCTTTGTATATAAAATCCCAGTACCTAACCGCTGCTAGACCATTAAGGAAATAATTCATGTCGATTACAATTTGTTGCCATTGCCTGGTTTCATTGAGATTAGATGTACCTCTCATTTTGCTATTTTCTGAGTGTACTTAAAAGAAAAACTATTAAAACTATGTTCTTTGTAAAATCCATCAGATTATTGAAGTTCACCTAATGTGCATTGAGGTTTAGTTTTGGAAACGAAAAAAAGTAAAAGTCGTTCGAATCGAGCAGTTAAGAAACTGAAAATTTACAAGCTCGTGTCAAATCCGATTTTCACAAGATTTCACAATAAATTTTACATTCCTTCCGTAAACCTTCCTTACCTCCTTTCAAATTACATAATTTATGACGTAGAGCTATGTAGAAATAGAAATGAAAAAAAAAATGTTTTCCTACCTGAGTATTCTTCTTGGCAACTTCTTACAAAATTCTTGTCGATAAAGAACACCAATATTTTTATAGGCTTTCGAACATTTTATTATTTTTTTTTTTTGATCCAATAAATTAAGGAATTATCAACATGAACAAAGTTAAAAAATGAAAAAAAAATCCGAAAAAGTACAAAAGTACAAAAAACTTTTTTATTTTGATTGGAAAATGTGAACAAAAATGAAAATGTAACGTATATAAATCAAAATCGATTTTTCCTTTTTGATATCCGACAAAAAAAAATAATTTATTGACCTTCTATTTTGCATTATGCTGAAAAAAAAAATCCGAAATACGTACAAAAAAAAAATGTTAAACTACAGCCGAACAAAGTAAAAAAAGAAAATGAAACGGAAAATAAAAGGAAAATGTATACTACAGTGTATGGCATGGCATCAAAGTAGGTAGCGTAACAAAGGATATATACTAAAAGTCACCAGCCAACTGTTCATATCTCGATATACGATATGATTTGGGGGCTGTGGGAGGATTATTGAGTAGAACTCTTCAAGAAAATTTATTACGGTTATGAATATGGAGAACAGATTTTTAGAGAGTTGTTGCTGTTTTACATTTTTTTTTATATTGTGAGTTATTGTCATTTCTGTATCCTTTTTTTCTGTGTAGAATGTGCTTTTGATATTCAGAGAGGAAAGTGGTGAATTTTGATAAGAGTATATAGTAAATTAATGCTAAAGATTTATTATTGTGCGCTACCTTGAAAAAAAAATCATAGTTCACAGTTTCATTTCTTTAGTTTGGTTCTCACTGGCTCCTGAACCCCGGTGTTTAGAGGTATAAATGCTTTACAAATTAAGAGAGATATGAAATGTATTTAGAGATATTTTATATCTCTCTAAATTTGTAAAGCATTGAACACTTTTAACGAGCTCTACAGTTATTAGAATTTTTCACGATTATTAAATGTGATCAAGTAGAATGCTACGATAAAAACAAATAATTCCTGAGAAGCGCAACTTACTGGGTTATATGCCAAATAAACGTGTCTCCAGTTTCCACGAAATGTTATTGATATAATTTCTGCAGTTCAATTTCCCACGAATGTACTCCATTTACTTGGTTGGCTTGCAAACCAATCGCATACCATGCACCGCATGTCCATATAATTTTGATGAAATTCGTCAGCAGCCCGGCGCCACATAGCTCAAGTTGTTGCTTAATAGGCAGTACGTTCGTTTTCAATGAAATCAATTGTGTTAGTACTTTGCCATTAGGATTTCTGATTCGAAAAATTCAACAGCTGCATAAGCCGCGTAAGTCGATTGCGGGTCTTTATCTTCATTTAGAAATCTGGAAATAGTTATATTATTAACATATTTTAAATTATTTCGTATGGTTGACCAGATGATTTGAACTGAAACTTACCACGGTGTAAAAGACAGTGACCCTTTTCATGCCACATTTCGCATTGATATGCGGTAATTATTGATTCCAGAGTATCGATTCGTCTACTTATAGGAACTTCAGGAATTCAGAGAATTTAGGATTAACTATATTTGAATGCTCTGCCCAGGCTGCCTCACCTGGTTTCTGGAGTAGGATGTAGCGACTATCGCTACACACACAATTAAAATTATTCAGATATTTCGTGCAATTCCATATAATTCGCTAACGCTACATGTACACTGTACATAAATATATATAGAGCGTAAAGTAGCTATTACACATAGCACTCGGTCGCCATGGCCTGATGAGATGACAATAAATTTTTAACAAATTTATTACGATTCCTCATCAGATCGAAACTGAGCTTTGCTTCGCACACCAACATCCACATCTGAATTATTAAAAAAAAAATAACGACACGTCACCGCCGTCGTTATAAGGATGTAGATCAACCAAGGATCGAGTGTCTCGCCTCCTTTACCAAGTCGTCGGAACACCTTATCATTGTTATTTCGAAAAGTCTCCAAAAAATCCTCTAAAATTGTGACTAACGTGCAACGATATAAATAGCTAATAAGGTAAAGTGAACTAGATTTTGTGCTATATTTTGTACCTGGAGTCTATTTTCTTCACTTCAGGCTTGAGTGTTTTATATGGTTGGAAATTAGCAAACGGAAATATTCCACCATTGAATCTATTTAAGTGTATTCGTACCCATCAATATACCTAAAGTCAAAATTTATAAAATTCGTCACATCCAATTCATAATCCAGTAATTTCGTTATAATAAATCGAAACATACGCGTGTAACTTTTTACATTCGGCAAACATGCGTGTTAGCACCACAAAAACACTAAAATTTCACTTTAAAAAATCAGTTAAACAAAAGCAAGGACAAGAAGAAGAACGAGGAAACCCCGATTTTCACCACGTTAACAAAAATTTAATTTTCCACTATTTGTTCTCTCCCAATTTTTCAATTTTTAGCAAATTTTTTATATTTTCCACGGTTATCCAAATTGTTTTTTACTCGTTCGCAAAAATTTACACTCGCGTATATCTGTTTTATCTAACCGCACGAAACAAAAGCAGCACACGGTTTAATTAAAAAAAAAAAAAATCAAAACCGTTTTTATTGTATTTAACGCTTAATTGATTTCCATTTTTTTTTATGATTTTTCAATTAAAAAATTTGTTTTCCCAATTTTCCAATTTTCCGTCTATATGCGATTCTGCTACTTTTTTTTTATTTGCAGTACTACCCGTTCTAATATATTATCTCTTATGTGTATATATAGACTTTAAGTAAGTATCTTATCAACGGGCGATGTAATGATTGGGTTAACCCAAAGGGAAAACAAAACAACAACAAAAATGTAATTTAAAAAGAAATACACAACACAATTTAGCAATCATCATCATAATCATCTTTTGGAATCGACTCAAGATAAGACATTGGGTATGAGAGTACGAGAATTTATATATATGTATAAAGAGGGAACGGTCGGTAGGATTACAAAAAGATGTGTAGTTGTTTGGCTTTTATGTATCGCAAGCAATAATGGATCAATCAATAGACCCTCAACCATATAAACTGGTTCACATTTAAAGGATTTTCCCGTGTAATCGTCCAACAACAAAAAACCAAAAAAGCAAAATAATTATCTTATCAAAATCTTAGTGCGTACACAAAAAATCTATATGGTACAGTAAACACACAGCACAGCTTAAGACGAATAATATAATGACCTAAAATAGATTGAAAGATATAATTTAAATAAAATGCGAGGAAACCCATGGAACAAGAGGAAAATCTAATTAAAATTTTTAAGATAATATTTATACCAGAGATCATTTCAGTTAATTGATTTTTGTTTAAGATACACGAAATTTTCGTCATGTTTTAATCTCGACGGTATACAACATGGGTTTTTTAGCTTAGAGACTTACCCACGAAGAAGGACACTCACCCTGTATACATTTTATTAAATTATCATAATTTATGCATTTCCTTGTGCTCTCTTCATAATTTTTTTTTTTTTTTGTAATTTTCTTCTTAAAACTTTTGATAATGTTTTCATCTAATTTGCGTATAATTTTGGTTAAAACTTTTAAGAAATGTAACTTTTTTTAAAGAGGGGGACTAAGTATTTACTTGTTTATACACAACACCTCATTATAATCTGATATATTGTTGCAAGTTTTGCATCCAAAATGCTACGCGAAGTGGTTGATTATTGTAATTGAATTTTTGATTTACGTCTAGTAATAAACGAAGGTACTGCTGGCTCGTATACCAAATAGTTTCGTTATATAGCTTAATCCTGTTAAGGCTGTATTCTTTTTCAGGATTTTATCCCAGAACTTTCTTCAAACAATTTTTTTCATCTTTCAGTCGTGAAAATGTCTTCTTTATATTCTCTTCGATCGCCGTCTACTTTATGTAGCATGCTGTATATCAATATATGTCCCTAACCTCTGCCGTATTGTGTGAAAAGATAGCCCGTTCTATTGTTCTGTCTATATACAGGTATGGATTTTAGAAACTTCTTTCTGACCATTATATATTCCATTTAGTACACTTGGTTTTGCCATTAAGAAATACCCAACACATATAAACGAACGTTTATAACTCCTATATTACTTCGGTGTTTGAAAGCTGCGTTCCGCTTAAAACAAATACTTTTAAAACTTAATCTCTGTCTTGGTTGTTTCAGTAATCAGCCCCATCTGGCATATAATCAGACTAGCAGAATAGCTAGGCTAATTAGACTACCTAGCTAAACACAATTTTCACCAAGCAAGCTTAGACCCTTTTCTTCCTCCTGGGGGTTTCTGGCGTAATGTCCGTAATTTAAGCATCGGTAAATACAAGAGTAGAATTAATAGGGCTTTGAAACTCAATGACATTAACATAATGTTTTGCTCTCATTTGAACTTTGGGAATGGTACTGTCGCTTTGCCTTTTCGGTGGCTTCAGATTCGTTTTTATTTATGAATATCTCTCTAGATAATTTATATTCTGCTGCGTGGAAAGTTAAATTGAAATCCTCTAGTTTGGACAAAGTGAATTTAAAATTCGTGATTCTCTCGTCTCAAAATACTGTAATTTTATCCTCACAAGGCTCTTTATCCAAAGGTTAGCATTCCTCTGGAATTGATCCATTTTTTTAGGTTCCCTCTTTAAGGCTTTTGAGATAATCCTTAAAAATCTAATTCAGGCTCATTTAAATTGCAATATTTTAGTCAGTTTGCTTCAATCTAGGTTTGGAAAATTTCGTAGGTATAGTCCACTGCGCTATGAAATGTTTGTTAGATTTTACTAGGGCATTTTGTTCTATAAATCACAAAAGTAGTTTAAATTTTCAATGTCTGCTGCTTATTTGATTTTCAACTACCTTTCTAATCGTTCTTCAGAAGTTTTATCAGAAACGTATTATCTTTCCTACATGTTACTTCCGGCGTATCTCAGGGTTCATTGCTGGATCCCTTATTCTTTTATATGTAAATTAATGACACAGACACATTTATTCACCAATGTTCAATCCACAATGGAATAGTAGCGCAAGAAATACAGTTTCCTTGATACCAATGATAGCTTGGTCTTTAAAATACCAAGATTAATAATTTTAAGTTAACCAAGAAGAATCCATTAGTAACACAAGATCATGTTCCGTTACATCCAAATTCATGGTTAGGTATTGTGAGGGTAAGTGTAATTTTATCTCTAGAATGTACTATTTTGGTTTTGTCATTTGGAATAGAAGAGGACCTAATGCTGAGCACTGAGGAATTCCAATGCTAATATAGGCAAAATATTACTTAGGATATTATTTACTTTTACTGTCTTATTCCGACCATTTATAGATAGGACTGAAACTACTTGTGCACTATACCACAAAATCCATTGAAATAAAGAGTAGAATCTTTCACCTTAACAAAAGCTTTAGTCAGTTCTATAAACATGGCGGATGCTTTGCGTTACAGATTAATATTTGCACATAAACGTTCCTAAAATAAGTTCTGTAGGTCTGTTTTTTTTTAAAGCCAAATTGTAGATCAGATAAAATAACATTTTTGTCCAAGAAACTGTTTATCCTCATGATCATAGTATTTTCAAAAAGTTTTGAAAAAAAAGAAACTAACAATATTGGCCTGTCATTTCTTTCTCTGTCCTCTGTTCTCTGTTCTCTGTTCTCTGTTCTCTATTCACTGTTCTCTGTTCTCTGTTCTCTGTTCTCTGTTCTCTGTTCTCTGTTCTCTGTTCTCTGTTCTCTGTTCTCTGTTCTCTGTTCTCTGTTCTCTGTTCTCTGTTCTCTGTTCTCTGTTCTCTGTTCTCTGTTCTCTGTTCTCTGTTCTCTGTTCTCTGTTCTCTGTTCTCTGTTCTCTGTTCTCTGTTCTCTGTTCTCTGTTCTCTGTTCTCTGTTCTCTGTTCTCTGTTCTCTGTTCTCTGTTCTCTGTTCTCTGTTCTCTGTTCTCTGTTCTCTGTTCTCTGTTCTCTGTTCTCTGTTCTCTGTTCTCTGTTCTCTGTTCTCTGTTCTCTGTTCTCTGTTCTCTGTTCTCTGTTCTCTGTTCTCTGTTCTCTGTTCTCTGTTCTCTGTTCTTTGTTCTCTGTTCTCTGTGCTCTATTCTCTGTTCTCCAATATATCAACTACTTATATATGAATTTCATAATAATAATAGCCGTTAAAATATTTAATTAAAATAAACGATAACTAACCATTTTTAAATACCCTTTTAAAATGAGTACTACTCGACCCTGATTTTCTTTACTCATTTGAGAAAGTGGGATTATGATACCACTTGAAAGGAGGTGATATACAACTGATACAATGTATGCCCCTCTTTAAAATATAATGTATCTGTTAACTTTTTTGAAAGATAATTTTGCAGTTTTTTTAAGTATTCTGTCTGTTTCAGTTTTAATGGACCACCCTGTAAATACAAAATATATTTCTATTACAATATATACGACCCTAAACCACTAGGTACAAGACAAAATATAAGTACATATTAAAAAAAAGTATGTATTTTCTTCGTTTTCACGCGCGTTACCCTCGCGCGCCTTTATTTTTCCATTTTCCAAACCAACCATCCATCCGCGTACATTCATTCATCCATCCCGCCCAAAAATCTATAAAACAATATGAAATACGAGTACATAGCAAAAGATAAACATTTTTCACTTTTCAGTGTTTTTCTTTTTTATAAAAAATTTAGAAAAACTTCAGTATATATACATATAACATATTATGTTGCTTTGTACACATACATATATACGAAAGTATGTACAAAAACAACATAAATATATGTAAATGGGAATCATAAAAATATTATTCAAGAAAATTCGATATTTTATTGAATTTTTCCGTTCGGGCTCGTTTAGCGAATGAAATCATGAGGAATGGTTGAATGAAGAAAAGTTTCGCCGCCTTTTTCTTCAAAATTGAAATTTTCTTCGAAGATTTTCGTTATATATTTAGAGATTTCGAACCGAAATTAATTGGAAACAAGATAAACTTTTTTTTTTTCAAATTCCCTCGGGGCTAACTACTTAGGAGTTTTCTTGACCATCTCGTATACATAACAAAATTTGAATAACTAAATTGATTGCTAAATTTACGATTTTGATTTTTTTAAACGTTTTTTGCTTAAATCAAACGGCCTTCCATACAAATAAATTAAATGTTGGACGTTAAGTGTTTAATGTGGCTTTAGAATAACATATTTTATATGGCAACATATTTGTAGAACTAAATATTTTGGCTTCGCGAGGAAAGGGGACATGCCATAACTTCCTTAGGATGTTGCAATATTTTTTTAAACCTCTATTTCCAGGCCAGAATCGATTAATCTGTTTATGTTTTTATTTGGTATCTAGAGTCCTTCTAGCAAATCCGAACAAAGAAACATAAATTTAATATTTTTTATATAAAATCAAGCTCCATTCTGAATTTAACAAATTTTTTTTTCTTATTTCAGGTAAGTAAATTTTCTTTGGACAGACCGTAATAAACCGACTGTGACTTTGCCCTAAACAAAATAAAGAAAATTTAAAATACACGTATGGGCGTACGTACGGACAGGTAAGCAAATTTAATTCCGTAACATGAAGATAGGACGAAACAACAACACAATAACGAGGAGGACATCAAAATTAATTAAATATGTTTTATTTATTTCCGGTAGCAACCGAACACACACACACTCACATATAGATAGCAACAATGAAGCATCCGAATAAAATTTTCCTCTCATTTTTGACCAACAAATTTCCTTCCGTCTTTCGGGTGCTTGCTTGCTAGTCGGAAAATTGTTTGGTTCTATATAAAAAAAAAGCATAAAGTGTTGGAAATTTTCTATATTATTTTCCGACAACAACAACAACAACAACACAATAATATTATTGTGATATAGAATTTTTCTTCTTTTTTGTTTTTTTTTTTTTAAATAAATTTTCATTTCTAATGATGTATAATACGAGAACAGAGTTTATCGTGATATGTCTCGTATATGTCGGATTCATCATCATTTATACATGGTGGAGATCCGCATGCATAGAGAAAATATATGAAAAAAATTTCGTATTCTGCTTGAAATTCATATTGGAAAATATCGAGAAAAGTGTCGTGGATGAATTTAAATGAATTTCTGTTGATTCGTCTCGGAATTTAATTCATGATTATATTTAAGAAATGGTATAATTTCCATCACATCTCGCACCCACACAGTACATACATGGAAACATATATAAAGCATTACTCATATGAGATGATGAAGATGTCATATTGTGGGAAATTAATATTGTAAATGTGGATATATTACCTCTTTTATCAAAACAAAATGTTCTGTTGTATGATACGGCCATTGTTGGGTAACCCAGTTTTATTCGAACGAACAAGGGTTATGGCATGATATGAGCATTTTGTTTTGTTGATAAATTGATAAATGGTGGAAAATTTGTTTTTATCGTTCGATATAAATAATTTTTAGGTTATAGTCTTTCGTATTGCGTCATCATGTTTGAATATCGATATGAAATAAATATTCATTAAAATGATATATGATGTTGGTATATAATAATGTGAAAGGCATTGACATAGTTTCACAGCCTCTATAATACTATATTGTTTCATTGTTTGTTGGGTTTTTATGGTATTTTATTCTGGTTTAAATATCGCGTCCAAGTATCTCGGCATCATACCACGGATGCACTTTTATGCCATCGCAGCACAGCAATCCAAACAATTAATTGCCTCCTATGGATATGTTACTCGTTTATATGGTCTTAACGAGGCATGTTAGTATCCCCATCTACTGAAGCCATCTCTTTTGGAATCAACATTTTGAAAATGCTTATAAAATTTGATAAAGTTGCCTCCTAAACTTTTTGACACTTTTTGACATAATTGGGAGGGGGGGCTTTTTGACATAATTTCTCGATAGAGCTCGGACGCAACATCTCGGGATGTGTCGTAATTTCTGTACGCTTACGAATTCGTTTATATACGAAATTGTCATGTTTCCCCTTTCCATTTCTCAAGCACTGCCTTAAACGTGTTTGGATGCTCGAATTGATGTTGAAATTTCATTAAATGACTTCTCAAGTTTACAACAAATTCATATTGAGGTATATCATTATCGTTTGCTTCAAAAGTAGTTATCTTCCTTTCAAAGCATAATTGAACCTATAGTTCTGAAAATAAGTAAGATTTAAATGGGTCTTTTAATCTTCTATAATATATATCGGCTAGAACGAACTATCCAAGTTGTATAAATGGCAAAAACAACAGATCGATTAACGTAATAAAACAAAGATCGTTTCAGGAGATCGGTAGCGAACTTTTGAATTAAAAGATCTTGATATTTGAGTAAAAATATTTTACACTTCAAGCCGATTTCAACAAATTTATTTACCAAAGACCTCAGTCCTATGAACAAGTTTTATGAAATTGTTTTCCGCGGTATTAAGAAATTCATTCCGTAAAAAATAAAAGCAATACGGAACATTTTCTGCGGTTATTTGTTGTTAAAAAAAAGACCGATTTGAATTTAAAAAAACGCACATGTTGTAATTTCGATATGGAAATTTCAATGGAATTGAGGCCCGAGTAAAACTCGATCCTAAAAGTTTTTTGTCATTTATAAACTCGAGAAGATAAAATTTTCGATATCCTGGAACAATGAACCTCGACAATGTTAAGTTTGAATATAGTCAGGATATTAATGAAATATTTGCTTCGTTCAAAAGTGTCATCGACCATCAATTGATAATTATAGACCTATTTCGATATTGTCTGGTGTTCCAAAAGATTTTGAATGTATGGTATGCGATGTTATGTTCAAAGAGTTTGGAAAGGTTATTATCCAGCAGCAAAATGGTTTTTTTCGACCGTATAACTTCTTGTTGATGGTACCATCTCTAATTTGATCTAAATTCCTAAAAATTATGGATGAAATCATATATCTGTTAAAGTTGTGTTAAAGTTGATAGCTTAAATGACTGTGAACTGCTAAGCTTGATCTGAAGCATTAAACACGTAGGTAAATTATCGGTGATCTCAGGATTATTCTCGTTGATATCTTTATTTTTATTTCTCCCATGGAGAAAATAATAAAAGAAATAAATTCCATGACGGGCTTTACACAACTTCCTCAGTGGAGTACTAACCTGGTACCTCAAGACTTGAACTACGCAATTCAAAACGACCGCTCATGTTGTTTATAATGAGAGATTAACATTATTATTTTTTCAAGACGCCTGTTGAACATCCTGAAAAAATTATAGTCCTGACAAACGTATTTTCACCCTTGAGAAGCTTGTTGAAAATGTGACTTGCTATATTGAGGCTTTAAATGGTGCACCTTCAGATCCGTTTATTTCGTTACGGTACTGGTTGTTTACGGTACTTTGTTATAGGTTTGGGAAACATAAAATTCGTACCCCATATAATAGCTCTCCATAAAATTTGATGGTCAATTGCAATGGCAAATACTCAAAGATAACATTTTACAACATTTTGGATAATCTAATGAGATCCGTATCAGAGAGATGACGTCAGAATGGTGATTGCTAACTTGATTGATGTACTTTGTAACCGTGTTAATTGCTAAGGAATGATCAAAAGATGAAAGTCTTAGGGACAACGTTCCATATTTGCACGGGACATCATTTATTGATTGAGACTCTTTAATATTAATATTAAAACTTGAAAACCTAGGCACACACGCCAATACACAATTATATATATCCGAAAAGGACCTCTTTAACATGTGTATATATGTAAAGCAAAAATATAAGTCATCCTTTTTTAAAGATAAATTTATTCATAAATATTATGAATTCCCTGAAGGAATTCTGTCACCCGATATATATATAGGATATAAATATAATGGTAGCAGCATTAAAGTTTTTCTGAATTTATTATAAAGTTTATTTTTACATCCTGGCGGGCTTATCTGTATGTTATATGCGGATGCTTCCTGAATATTTCTACATATCGATAACTAATCACTTACTTTCACTCGAATATAAACTTTAACGGATATTAAAATACGATGAAATTATCCCTTCAGGACATTTATTTTAATTATGATTTTTTTCTTTGGTATAAAGGAAATTAACTTTCGGATCTCTGCCAGCACCGAAATAACATAAGTCAAAATCATTTTAAGAATGCCATAAATCTTAACACTGAACAAATATTTTAGGTATATTTATCCCAAATACCACATTCCAATATTTGATATACCCGAAAACGTATGTCGCTGTGTCAAATCGAGAAAACGATGAGATAAATAAAACCACAACCAGAACTCTTATCGGCTAACTTCTAATCTTTAAATAAAATTTTTATAAAACGCAACATTTTTTTTTATAAATTTCCATTTTTTGTTTATGGTTTTTCCGAATAAATTTTTATTTTTTATTTTTATTTTTTTTGTTGTATTTTATTTATACAGAAAAGCCACTTTAACATACATATACATAATATTTTAACATTTTGCTCTGCAACCAAATTCCAACTGCCTGACATTTTGTTTTCGACAGTCGAATTGTTTTTTTTTTATCTGTTGAGAAAAGTTGCGAAAAATCTAATAAATTCTTTAGTACATAACTTTCTTTGTTAAATTTAAATGTAGCGTATCAACCGACCAAAAATAAAAATAAGGACTGGACCATTTTCCGTGGGTGAACTTAGGAAAGTTCAAAATATAATGTACTTAAAATGTCAGCCAAGTCCCATACTAGTATTATTATAGATTTTCTTAGATTTTTTTTTGTTTTTTCACCCACATGGAAATTTTATTTTCCACTTAAAAAAAATGTAATTTTCTTTTGTTTTACTAATATGGGTTGAGTTTGGAAACAATAAAAAATTGCGAACTCGTATAATAGCCTCGAAAAAAATGAACACATTATAGAGAAGTCTCTTTATTTTTGGCAACAACTCTATCGAAAAAAATCGGTTGGAACAGCTACCATAGCGAAAATTATTTGTGATCGCTGGGTTGTTCATGCTTACACAGTCCTGCAGAGTGTGAAGCTGTTCTTCAAACACTGTGATTTTTGACTTATGCATTTTCGCAACTACATCTTAGAAGTTAGGAGTTCTAAATAGAGAAAATAAGCTGGTAAGGAGTTTAGGTATATCATAGATACACGTTTTAATTTTAAAAAAAGCTGGATTTGCATAGCTTCACTGTAGTTTGGTTTCGACTTTCTACCTAATGTCCTAATCAGAGTAACCATGAATTTAAATTTGAATTCAAAATTAAAAAAACTCCATCACTCTTCTTATCAGGCTCCAGCGATCAAACTACAAAAAAAATCTTTTTCTTTTGTTATTATACCTAAAAGTATTTAATTTGGTTAATATTTACATAAATTTTCTTAGTTAAGACACAGAAAAAGATAGATTTTTTTAGTTAAGATACAAAATTTTAATCTAAACGAACTATTATACTTCGTAAAGACAAATTGTTTTAGCGAATTATATAAAGAAGCTAGGCAAATTTCAACATTCTTGCATTAATGAATTTTTCTTCGAATTTTTAATTTATTCTTCCGGAAAAAGATGAATTTTGCCATAGCTTCCAAGAAGTTCAAGAAGTTCAATTTCTTGGTTTCATTCATTAGTTACTGTTTGATCATTTTACTATATAATAGTTAACGATCTTTCTATTTATCGTTGTGTTTGTGCATTGATTGTAAATCATTATTTATCGATGTTATTCTGTTGTTTTCTTTGCGTTTTGTACTTGTTACGATTCATAATTTATTTTTAGAATATTCCATTGAATCCCGAAGGGATTGTTTAGAACAGAAAACAACGGCGCATTCGCCAGAACATTATAAGAAATTAAACATCCTTTAACCATTAGAGCTGTGCTTTGTATTATTGGAAAATTTATGATTTCGCTGAATTATGAAAAATGGGCTGAATTGTGAAAAATTATGCATGTCCATAAATTTGAAATTGTTTGGTTATGTATACACAAAACGCCATTAGTCACACTTTAAGGTGAATAAATGTATGTGTGTATTTAATAAATTATTTAATTTAAAATTAGAATAATTCATATTTAATTCATAAATTTTATGAATTAATAATCCAAAACAATATTTGATTTGTATCGTTAGAGCACACATTCATTTTTTTATATGTTATGGTACAATCTACGAATAAATTAGCATTAAAAGTATGTAAACATAAAACATAAAACAAAATTCAATGTTTATCCAGCCAGAGGAGGTACGAAACAGTTCGACGAAACAGTGACGTGCATTATTTTTTTTAGTTTATACAACACATAATTTTAATGACAGCAACACTAATTAATTTTAAACACAACAATGATGTGAGATGGTTTACATGTGATAACTGAATTATGTTTATAAAACGATAATTGCTTGCTGATGTAAACATAAATAAATTTGCATGTGAATTTTTATTTACTGTAGGTTCTGATTTCACGGCATTTTATATAACGACAAAACTCAAGGAAGTTTTATTTTTAAATTATGAGTAATTGTTAAATCGGGTAATTCATTTAACTTGACACCACTGAATACAGCGTCTAGTATGCAAAGAGGTTTAGTTTTAAAAAAGAACTAAAGGATTTAATAAGTGTATACCAGTTTAAGCTTTCTCGAATGGTTTTCTTGAACACCTTAAAGCTTCTCCTGCTAGAGATTTACCAAGACCTGGCATAACTACAATTTCAATTTTAGTCTATTCGATCTCATTTCCTTAATGCACCGACTCCTTAAATCTGAAAAGTCTTACACATTTAATGAGCCACACGTATCAAATTGCTCCTTTTAGCATACCAATAGATCGGCAACAAATATTGCCCAGTTTGATAATCATAAGTTTAACAATTGCAATGTCCTGTCATGGTACTGCAAATAAGTAAAATTACTCAGTTCTTTGACATTTTTAAATATGGCTATTCTAATATTCTAATTTTACACCCAAAAATCTGTTTTTAAACTTCTCAAAACACCTTCTAAGCGGTTTGATTGATTCCATTACCGTTTAATGGTATTAATGTTTACAGCACCCTTGACATAGAAAGTTTATTTGTTTCATTTATCAAAAAATATCATAAACCAAATATTGGTGATCCCGACGTGGTCTAACACACACAGCTTACATTTATCATACTGCTACATATAGAATAATTCTAGATAGGCCATCATCGCGACATCGTATAAGCATTTGGACTTTATGAGCCAACTCACGACAGATCTCCATCCTATCTCGGGGGCAGTTCACTGATACAGCTCAGTTCAAATAAAATAGTCTTCTGTAACATTTCAACTGGAAAGTGCAGCCCATTGTATGTTTGACAATACAGCTCATCTTGGAGTTAAAGCACCAACCAAGTTAGTTAAAAACATGTGGTATGGCCATCGATGAAAATATATACCAGATTATCAGCTCAGCCTTGTGTTGCTACTAATACTGGTCTAATCAACATAGCAGGATTACAAAATTACCTGACATTTGTATTGGTCAACAAAAGAAGCAAAAATGAAACTTCAAATGTCAAAAATGGGAAGCTGTTTTTCAGATTGTTGCTTGCTCTGTACTAGTCGAAAGAGTTTGGCTAATTGTCTCTTATAGTCTTCTTCCGCGCCAAAGATGGCATTTTTACCCTTAACCTACAGTCATAACTCGTTAAATTTTTATTATTGTAAAAGGAGAAAATTCGGGATCGCTTGAAGATGGCTCTAGTTACCACCTATGAGGATGCTATTTCAGAAACCAATAGTGTAGATTTTTGGACATTAAAAGTATAAAAATTGCCTCGCCAACATTCATTAACAACTATAGAATTCCAAAGACACCTAAACGTAGGTGGGCTTTGGCTCTATTTCGTCATGCCCAATGCTGCAAAAATAAATGCCCGCATGATCCCAATGCTAACATCAACTAGTAGTAAAAATGCTGAACAATACTTCTCCATTTCTTTTTGTGCTAGTGAACTCTGGAAATCTTCAGGTGAGTGCCTGCTGTTTTAGAAGAAAATGATTACTTTCCATTATGTCCTCTTCCAACTAAAGAGAAAATTTATGTTTCCATCAAATATATTCGTTCCGGACCTGATCCCATTGCATTATTCAAGAATGCTATACCGACAACATACTTGGCGCTCTCCATAAATAAAAATAGCCTAAATAACAAATGGCCCTCCATCGAATGGGTCAATTACTTATAAACTAATTTTCCAAAAGGCAACTGATTGTAAAGTGTAATCAGAAAATTGGTCTCTATGGTATCTTCTGTTTGCTAGATGTTAAACATTTGTTTGGCTTCCACTTTTAGGCGTCAGGATTTACCGTCGGAAATTTTTACCGCGATATTTGAGTATATACTAAGAAGAGCTCAAACTCTACCCGGATCAAGACAGCATATATATTTACGGTCTCCTCCACTCCTAGCTTAAGATTGATTGTCTTTAATAGTACCCAGTGACGAAAGGCAAGAAAACTGGCCGAGAATATATACTTCACACGTCATTATAGAAAAGAGTCTGCAAGGGAAGTATGCTACTAAATTAGAGACAATGGAAAGAATTTATGAAAAAAAAATTGAATGTCCTGGCGGTGTAAAAACTTTCATTGTCATTCCTTTCTTACGATACGAGTCTTAAATATGTTTTCTTCAACATTTCATTAGCAAATCATCACCTAACATTTGGTTTTAGCTACCAATCGGATCGAATTCCAATGTTAATTTAATAGCGGGCTATCCTCTTCTAGTACTTTTGCTTCAATCGTCGTACCCTATGTTGATATACAAAAATTATCCCCTATGGTGTTCGATATGATCGTATTTTTTTGAATTATAGGCTTTGTAAAAGATAATATCGCAACCAAGTGAGAAATAAGCCATTTTATAAACCAACTATATGAAAACAACCCGAAACGGATCTAACTTTTCCATCTATAAATCTTAAACAATTTTAATATCCTCTGGATGTCGAAATGAAAATATATAAAAAATAAACATCCCTACATCGTTATGTGTATATATATACATACATATATGATCCACAAGCAAACCTATACATAAACTTTGATATCTCAATCTCGAAATAAGTTCTTGAACGACCGTATAAAGATAAAGGCAGCAGTACCACCGCACACACAATGACGTTTCAAAGAAGTTGTTGCCAAAACATTATTTATCTTTTCAAACAAAACAAAAAAGAAAACCCCAAACTTTACTAGGATACGTTACTGTATCTAAACTTAATATCAGTGCACATGAAATGGGGAGAGATAGAGAGTGGGAAAACCGATATACTCGTATATACAAAACCAAAATTTCGTGTAATGGAAATAAAATCTGTTTCTTGTGTATTTATTGTTGTTGTATATGGATTGTGGGGGTTTATGGGTGATTTTATGTTTTTTATATTATATATGAATATACGATAGAGGGGAGCGCTTCTCTTCTTCATATATATATATACATATTTACATAAAGTTTAATGTTGCTGGTATGCAGGGTGAACTGTATAATGGTTTAACACAAACATTTATTTTTGTTGGATGCTGGCCGTATCGTTATATAACAAAATAAATCGTGCATCAAGAAATCCACCAAGATGTGTGTTTTGAAGGAATGGGATGAAACCCAGTAGAATGGTTGCAGTTTTTTTTTTGTTTTTGTGTATTTAAAATTTTAAGTAAACAGACGATTTTTCGCATAATTTGATTTCATTTTCATTTGATGTTTTAGCAAATTAATTGAATGGTTAATTGTTGGTCAAAGAAGTCAAAAGATGAAATCAAATCTTGTAACGTAATTAAATACAATTTATTAGGTCGTAACCTATATGTTGGTTCGTAATAATAGCGTGCACTGCTTCGAAACTTTCCGTAATATTTTAACTGAAAGAAATTTAAACTTAACCGCATTTATGACTTTCTGCATCTATGATTTGGAAATTTTCGATTTGAGTATAAATTTCCCAGTTTTCATGGGCTGATGCATTTTTCGGATTTTAAAGTAGTCCAGCAATTTCGGGAATTTAATAAATTCCTTACTGAAAAAGTGTTCAAAAGGTAAAATTCTTAAATACAACTGAAGGGCCTGACAGAAAAGAAATGTTTCTGACAGAAGATAAAGTTGTATTGGTTATACCCGTTGTAATATTTGGATGTAAGAATTATACCCTGGTGGATATGTATGATAGATGGCTCATGACATTTGAAAAGACTCATAAAGCAGTTCTCCGTATTCCAAAAAATGTCTCCCATTCGGCGACTATAATAATTCGTATGTAGAAATATAAAGAGATACCGACTAATTGGTGCAGTAGGTAAGGCTACAGTATTTGGAATTAAATATGTACCGAAGCAGAACAGATAGCAAACACAAAAAATAAACAAATTACCAAAAAAGGGAAGCTGTGAAAAAATTAGGTTCATAAATTTGCAATATGAATTCCGAATGTTATTCAACGTTCGAGCTAGTCTGCAGTGTGTACGAGTATCTGTATATGGTCTCTAAATTTCCCATTGAGTTAAATTCTGGATTTTTTTTTTTTTGGCTCGTCTACAAAAAATAAAAATTTAAAATTATTTCATCGGCTCTTACGTTGTATATATCGAAGGAAGAATATATAAAAAATAGTTCATGGGAAATGTTTTGTATTTAACATAATTGTCTATACAGATATATGGATATATTCTCCACATACTCGTACTTTACATACATTATATATGCTGTGTAAAGTTGATATATTGCGAAACCATGTTAAATGTACACAGCATCCAGAGACTGCATGTATATGGAAAAATCTTTATGTTTTTCGTTTCTACATTTTTAAAGTGCATCCATGTTAAGGATAGAAACAACAACACCGGTTTACATATCGCATATGTAAACCATAATATAGAAGATATAATTTTCATATATTGAAATTAACAAGTTTATGAGTTTGAAATTTAATTTAAATTCCGAAAATTTATAATTTTCAACCACTTTTCATACCATGATAAGAATCTGACCAAAAACTAAAAACTTATATCGTGTTAATTAAAATCATTATTATTGCTATCATAAATATTCTGGTTGGGCTACTGAAGACAAAAAAAATTTACAACCCAAACTACGGAATAATACTTATGGTTCAACGAGGTTTTCTATTTTTACTGCTAGACTTCTTGAGATTTTTGTTTTGTTTCGTTTTTGCTCTCTACCCGGAATACAAATTTTATTATTTTGGAATAATCTATTGCACTAAATTTATATTCTTGTCGTAAAACTATAAGAAAATTATAAGTTTAACACTATGCTGCTCAGATGAGGTACAAATGTTCGAGGTAAAAAACTGAATCCCCAAATGTTGAAACCGACGACTGTTCAGTACTTTACAGTGGAGTTGACTTTTGAAATTTTGATAGTGAACAAACTAGTAAAAATGCTATGATGCACGTTATTCTTGTTAGAGCTTTGTTTTGGGTGTAAAGTTCGATTTTTCGAAGTATTGCTTTTCATAGAGAGGCTATTTAGAGGATATTTAGTCTGAATGTATAGTCAATTCATTTCTGGAACTACTTTTAAAAATTCATTTTTTAGTGAAGTGGGACGACAATACCATGTTTTGAGTAACTCTGACATTTAAAGAACGTTTGACTCTGACGCCGGTGGTATAGTGATGGTTAAGGTGTTGGCTTAAACATACCGCGGTCGTGAATTCGATTGATACAGATCTCAACGCGGCTTACGGTTTCACGGCTTATTTTTTATTAACTTTTGCAACTGGTCCTACCAGTATATAGCTAAACGGATTCATCGATAAAAATTCAGTAAATTCAGCTGGACGATTTTTCCATTATGGTTCATTTTTCTCTTTATCAGATTTGTAATTAGTTTTCAAATGGTATGCTTAAGTAGACACCGGTTCATCATCTTTACTATGCAAATCAATATTGTTATCTACTTGCTCGTAATTAATTATGTCCAACTGCTCTGCTACGCCGTGAGGCAGCTCGTCATCTGAATCACGCTCATTCTCGTTTATATGCTCATTGTCACTTAAACTTTAGACGACATAATCCTCAGATTTTTCTACATCTTCAAGAAATGCCAGCTAAAGGCGAAGCAACGTGGCATTTCATACCACCACATTTCAAAGGAGTTCCGGAAGCAGCAGTTTAATCAATGAAGCACCATTTCAAGCGAATAGTTGAGAAAGTAAATTAACATATGTGGAGTTAGCAACAGTGACATCGCAAATTGCGGCATGTCTCAACTCGAGACCACTAACCACAATATCCGCTGGAGGTTAGTATAAATACTTCAACAATTTTTGAGCGCTTGTCAACCGATTATGCCTAAATACCCTTTAAAAAGATGAAGAAAATGGAGCTTCCAACAATCAGAAGTTAACATAGATGACGTCGTCCTGATGAAAAAAGATTATATTCTTCCTACTAAGTGGTATCTTGGACGAATTTAAGAGCTTCATCCTGGTAACAATAATTTGACAGTAAAAATTTGACACAAACTATATACTTGACGTTTAGGTAGTGAAGATTAATCCTGCCGGAAGTCTGTTCATTATAGTAAAAATCAAACAGACTAACTACTTCTTATGTCTAGCCCTACCAAAGGTTAACGGAAAGTACCCATACATAAAAAAGGTCTACGTACAGTTAAAAAGGATAGTTTATCATCGCTGAACAAGCTGAAAAATAATCCTTTACTAAATGATTAGCAAATTTCAAACTTTCAGCCATATGTTGATAGTGACTGGGTTCTTTGTGTAGAAGGACGCTTGAAAATGCATTGTAAAAATGTGCATGCCGGAACTAATATGGGACGTCTCCGTTCCCGGGGAACGAAAAAATAAAAGGTTTATATAGTTATCTTTGTCTGTAAGGCCACTAAGGACACCTCTATCAAAATAACTACCGATGTACTCGACTAATCGAGTTTTAATTAATGATGCAAATCTTTTAAAAGTTCAAAGCAAAATACCAAGCCAACTCCAGCCAAGTGCCTATCTTTACTTTGCTGATGTTAGCAAAAACTCGATTATCTTTGTATAGATTGATTTTGCTTCGTATCAGTGATAGTTTGAATTTTCAGTATGTATTTAGAAATAGTTTTAAGGCAAGATGTTTTAAAAAGGAAAAATTGTATCGCCAACTATAGAAAATGATCTGATAGATCTTGTTAAAGAGTTCACTAAAGAGCCAACTATAGTTCAGTTAAACTTTCACAAGTTTTTGTCTGATCAATGCATAAAAGCTCTGCATTTATTAAATAACTAAATTCTTGGATTAACCGTAAGCTGCACACCGTTTGGCTTATCAAAAACAGATGATGCATTATTAATAACAGTAAATAGTCCTTTAACAAGATTGCAAAACATTTAATACTGGTAAAATAAAGATATTGTAATTCTTACAGTATTTAATCCAAATAAAGATTATTACATGACCATCTGAAGCCATTTTATGTAAGATTGATTTAATTTGTAACTAGGCCGAAATATAAGTAAATGTAGTGAAAAAGGTGAGCTGTTTAAATATTCCCAACATAGCTACATCTCCCGCGGCGTGTTCCACTAGTAAATGAATAGCAAGTTTGTAAATTTGTAATGTCCTGAATTCTTGAAATATCACAAAACTGTTAAAAGATAAAAATCGAATTTTCCAATTGATTTGAAAATGGGTTGGAATTCGGTAATTGTCTCCGTCAATATATCAATAAAATTGCTAGCACCTCAAATAAAAAAAAATCGGTTGGCCAACGATTGATTTTCGCGACAAGATTTCAGTATATATTCGGTTTCTAATTCAAATTTAGAAAGCTCTTAGTGCATAACTCATTAATTTTAAAATTTGTTACTGTGCAAAGTTTCTACTGATATACTATAATAACATCTTAAAACCCACCAATCACATCCGAACAAAAACAATTTTAGATTATTCCGGAAAAAGCTATATAAAAACACAAATCTCTTGCATTTACAGAAGAAAAACATACATAACCGAGCATGGAAAAATTAACCCATTTTCCATAACCTAACATTTTTTTTTGCAACACGCTAATAAATTGGAAATTATTAAATTTATACTGTGCTGTTCTGTAACACATAATCCATTACCATAAATAACATACAGAAAGAATTTTACATGCATGTATATGTAGAACAAAACTTTAAAAATGAAAATTCAACAAATCCCAAGAAAAAGCACAGAACAAAACTGAAAAAATTTAAATAAAAATTCCACCCGTTGACATGTTTTGAACTTAATAAAATGAAAGCATACAAAAAAAAAAGCAAAAAGTTTAGATTACAAGACTAAAAGATATTTTCTTACGTGAAATTTTAATATCCTTTTTTTACATATCGAAATCTATGTATCTTAAGATGAAGAAGAAGATTCCGAATTTTTTTGCTTCTTGAATTGAAGTTTATATTCCATTTTGTTGTCATTTCGGTATATTGTGTTAGATTTTTTTTTTATTTGTATGGTCTGACGGTTTATTTGCTCATCTCGAGTTTCTTCTACGAATTTAATGCATAAGAATTTATGTCTTGTCTTAAAACTTTTTTTGTCTTCGCAAAATCTTGTCTCAAAAGTAAAATACTGGTTGGTTTGGTTTTTATTTGGTTTAAAATTAATTCAAATATTTACATATCGACTTAAATAAATTTAAATTTAAGACAACAACAAAACGAATTAATTTGACAACGGGAAAGCTCCATGCCGAATTTAATTATAAGTAAATAGTTTTTATGTAATTAGCTTTACCTCTGTTCCATAAATTATGTTAGACCTAATAATTTTGGTTAGCATAAAAATACGGTCGATGTAGTATGACGACAGTTCGAAACTCGCTAGAGACACACAAACACAAAAAATATTTATACATTTCCACTGATTATGCACCTAGGTGATAATGGTATTTTGGGCGCAGGACAAATGTTTGAGGAATTTATATTGTGTGTAGGAAGTCGGTCAGTATTTAATGTTATCGTATGGTTTATCAAAAACTTAAATAGAGGGTGAATTTTTTATTTTGTTTGTGTGGGATTTTTGGTTGTGGGTGGGTTTGTGTAAAATCAAATTTACGGCTACAATTTAAAGAATTATTGCAGACATGTTTTTTTTATCTCGATATTTCTTGATAACGTCACAATATTGCGTTAATTTGAATTGTCATCTTCCTTCCAGAAAAGATTTAACAAAAATGCAACGAATACACTTAAGTTAAACAATAGAACTTTAATTTAGCTCAGTTTTAGTACACACAATTATTGACTTAGCTGTAAACTACCGTTACTACATCTTATTTAACATAGGGAACATTTTAAATAATTTAGTACTATTTTAGTACTTCAGACATAAAATTTAAAAGTGGTTTGCATGGTCAAAGTAAAGTTTATTTCCTGACACCTTTAGCATTTTCATATTTACAAAGACTGCATTAAGCACCATCAGAGGCTTACAAGCTTCTCTGGTGGGTGTGAATGACACCCACTAGAACCTACATCTACTATTCAGGATGGGAACCTTTCCAATACCATTTATCCCATTACATCGGGAAGGAGCCCATTTATACGTCACATAATAGCGCCATTTTTATTTGTCAACTTTCGCTTAACTTATCTTCAGCTTGCTAGTTGCCACCGTCTAAGTCAACTTTTTCTTTTGTAGCTCATTTTGGACATACGCTTCGACCTTCCCTCAACAGTGCGCGTTTATAATAATATTTTCAGTGATTATGTTATGTTTCTCCTATTATGTCAACTCACAGCATTTGAAGAACGTGTATAAAGCATTTGAAGAACGTTTGAAGAACGTGCCAATTCCTCAGTTTTACTGACGCACGCTCATACACCAATTTATCACTTTGGTACTTCGAGTGTTAGAAAGAGGCATACTCCACTTAGCTGTCCTTTTGATCATGCTCTTCAGTGCATCTAACTTCTGCTGGAGTAGATTAATGCACTTATATTTGGAGTAAAATATCAGCTGAAAAATTAATTTCCATATAAATCCGGTATATCGCTCTCTACTGAGACACTATTGGTGTTTGGGGTCCATAGTGCAGCTGTGACTAGAGTATCCTATTACTACCCCGTGGTAGTTTTTTCTCTATACTGCTGCTTAACAGGCTCACCGTTAGAGTTACTCGAGACGACCACCTGCTATAGCCGATTTCGATTGTAATTTAAAGCAGTATTTGGCAGTATTACGTATTTTAAAGTTTGTACTTGTAATTTGAAATCAAAAGTAAACTGAATCTGTTTTGTCTTAGCTAGATTTATTCCACGAGAGTTCAATTGGTTATATTTAAAATTATAAACTTACTATATTTACATATTTAAGACAAATTTTATTACCAAAGTATACGTGTACTAAAATAAAAACGAGAAAACGTTCGTCTTTTCAAATTCCAATATAAATGATACTATTATAGGAGTAACGCAAGTCATAACTAAATATTTTAGTACACAAATTTGGTTACATTTTATAGTTTAGAATTAGTTTTCAGCTAAATTAAGCTTCCTCGTTAAAAAGTAAAAATAAGAAACTTTAACCAAGTTTTAGTACATCACATTTTCTTAGACATAAACTCATATTGTACTGGCACTGGCTAATACCTGGCAGTGTGATTTCGATGGGAAATTATTTGAAAAAACTTAGAAAGCATTCAAAATTTTAATATCATACTCGTAACTTATTTTAGCCCATTTTTAGTACAAAAATAAACTCTCCTTTGGCCGAAAAATGCTTGGATTCTTAATTATTATATTAATTGTTTAAAGCTCTTTTAAAAAAATAAATTTACAAAACAAAGTTTTGTAAATTTATTTTTTTAACCCAGATTTAGTACATACTATTTTCTAAGCCGTAAGCTTAAAAAACTTTCTATTGGCAATAGTTTAGTACTTCTATTTGAATATTTAATTTTATAAATTTTAAAGTCATGTGAAACTGTAGTATAGTTTTAGTACAGACAATCATTTATCTTTAAATTAAGCTATGATTTCGAACGAGCAACTTCGTTTTAGTACTTGTTTTAGTTAACTAAACCTGTTTTTGTGAAGAACATAATTGATACAAAAAAAATTAATATAATATTTGTACTAAAATAAGCTTACTTGGTTATAGAGTAAGTAACCAACCACGATAGGGCTATCATTCTCAGAATATAACGCATCATTAAACGAGTCATTTCAGTCAAATAGATAACAATATATTAAATTCCATCATCTAAACAGTAATTCAGCCATCTTCTACCATAAAAGAAAATACAATTTCTTATTTTATGCGTCCAATTAGCCAAACGATCACAGTATCAAATGAAAAAAAAACTCAAGATAATACTATATCCACTTTATCCATTTGTATACACATAAAACCATACCATACCATCTCAAGTATACACGAGAACCATAAACCCAATAAAATAATTCGAGACAGTCAAATTAATAACACTTCAGTGCTATTACAACAACTACAACAACAACCTACAAAATGAGCACAAATGGAAGAACAAAAAAGCACAGAATCTTCTATAATTATAAAATATATAATTCTTAACAAACAGAAGAAAACTTACTCAAGAGAACGTAATTTTCTTATTATTTGTTGTAAATCATCCGCAAAGCACAAGAAACGAAGAGCATAGCAAAAACAAAAAAAAAATCGAAAAGAAAAAATTCAATCATCATTTCCTTTCAACATGAATTTAATTTACAAAATTTTACTAAGGAAAATTCATCTCTCTCGCTCTCTTTCTCTATAGAAAAACACACACACATATATAAATTTGTTTTGGTGTATAGAAAAAAAGTTCTAGATTTTTTGTCACAAATATATGCTACGAAAATCTTTTCTTGTAGATTATTTGATTAAAAATAAAAAGCAAAATTGAAACTTACAACTTTCGTCCTTTTCTTCTGTGTGCCATCATGTCCTAAAGGAAAAACAAACTTTTATTTTGTATAATTTGAATTTTTTTATTTTTAATACGCTGTCTCGAGTTTTCTTATTTGTATTTTGTTATTTTTATGAGAAGGACTGTTAGTATACCTTTAACAAAAGAAAATGGATTAGTCGAAAAGTGTTGTGAAAAATGCTATCTTGACTGGAATATATATCTTAACGAAATATTCAGTCAGTTTCTGATAAATCAATTTACGACAATAAAATTACTCCCTTTTACTGTCATAAATAATAATCATAGTAATAATCAAAAGCTGTTGCCTCTAGTAATCTTTAAAACCAATTGCCAATTCCCATTATAGTAAATATATACATAGCTTAAAATATCATTATAGTCCACCTAATGCTTTCTATCATCAAACTGCATGCAGTTTGAACAAAAACGGAGCAACCTTCAAATTAACAAATTGAGCAAATATTAACAAATTGAGCAAATATTTAGCAAATGTTTAACTGATGACCGTAATCACGATGACCAATTAAAAGGCCATAGCCTTTTGAAACTTCTTCTAACCACTTCCAGATGGCCGTTTTACTGTAGAGCTCAGTTTTAAACATCATCAGTTTTTACTATATGTTTTAATTTTTCACATTAAAACCTTACGTCGCTTGAAGAAAAAACTGAGCAACATTTAAAATTCTAAATCCGAGATTGGGCAAATTGTAAAAATGCAGCTAATCAAACAAATCACAGGTTTATATTTAAGTAGCTGATTTAATGTTTTATAATTTGCCAAATAGTGTTAAACGTCCATTGCTTCTTAGGAAATCAACTCAATAAATGTTTTTAGTTAAATTGAGCAACAGACGTATTTCTAACTTGTTTGCAATCTATATAGGAAAATTGTGTTTATTGGTTTCTAAGATGGAAGCTTAAGTACGAAGTATAACTATGCTTAGTTGAAAGTTAAAGCAGAAGTTCTATCTAATGTTTTACCGTTAATACAAAATATTATAGAGATAGTCATACTTTTTGCAGTTACTTTTCAACGATATATCAGGCTATGATTTTAAAATTTCGAATGCTGAAATAAAATAACATCAATTAGGCCAGTCCCAAGAAGTTCTCATATAGTTACTTCACTTAAGTTTATTTTGCTATAATGTTCCCTGCACTTTTATATTTTCAATTAAATTCAATGCAGTTTTCTTCTATAAACTTTTTAAGACCAAAACTCAACGGAAAATCCTTTTAAAAATTTCCTAAAAATTCTCTAAAATCATCAAGAGGTTGAAACATTTTGAGTCAATAATACATTTTCCAATATTTACCAGCATTTTTATGAAATTGGTTCGATTTATACACAAAAAACTTATCGCCGAAGATTTATCGAAATATCACTAAGCCACTTAAAAACTACTTATAATTTTCTGTCGACATGATATGTGAAGTATATGGAAAATTCTCTATCAATATCGTAAATAAAATGAAAGCAAAAATAATATCATCGTACGTTTGCCGACCTCGCACCACACAAAAACACCAAATAACCCACACACCCACATGTATCAAGTATTAATTGAAGAATTATCAATAAAAAATATCGAACAAATATTTGTAATAATTTTTCCATCGCTATTAGTTTATCAGCATCATGTCGAATTCGATATAGATGTGTACGAGTGTATGTAGCACGAGTCGAGCCAGATTTAAGTTTTCCATTTTTGACATTTAATAGAAGCAATTTAATCAAAATAAATAATAACGAATGTATTTACCATTTTTACGAGCATACATCGATATGTTTGCTTATACCTAATTCCAAATAAGATATTTTAACAACTAGCTACCTACATATACATGCTCAATATACATCTGACACTGACAACAACAATTTTGATGTTCACCCGCACGTTTTTACCATCGAAGTATTTTCCCATCTTCGTTCGTTATACATTTTAATTTTTTTTATTATTATTACATACTGTACAGAACACTAGTTTTGTATATATAGTTTGCACGTGATTTGGCTGCCAAATTTATTCGAATTCTATGTGTGTGGTGATTTTGTTGGCTGTCTTCAACAATACCGAACTAAATCAATGATGCAAATTCATACAATATACTCATATACTTGTTCGCAGTTATAATTTGGTAGGTTTATGGTTATGAGATGGCTAGAGGGTCAGTGTTTTCCAGAAGACCTTATTACCGATTTTTATCAGTTTTCACCTTCATCACTAAAAGGTCTGGCCACCTGAAAATGTTCTTTGCAATCAAAATTCACGATATTTGATATTTTGCGCCAAACGCGACAAGGACGACACCTACTGAGTTCTCTTCAACCACGAGATGAGGAATTTGATGAAAATTCCTGATGTCATCCTATCCTAAACCAATCCTAAAGAGATGGTGCAGCGATCGCTGAGATGAAAGTCATTATTTGGCAGCCACAGATGTCGCTGTCGGAGTTATGGCTCCTCGGGACTGTAGAGAACAATTGTCAACTGTCAGAACAATTATTGTCACAATATACAGTAAAGTTTTTCAAAAATGTTGCTTTCATGCAAGCGAAGACGATAAGCTTTACATTAAAACTAAAGGCTTCTTTATTGATAACCAAAAGCTATGTCTCAAGTCGGTTTTATTTGAGAAGTATACTTTTCAAATTATTTCCAACATTGTTGAATGGAATACAAGACCAACAAATACTTGGTACATTGAACAGATACCAATTAAAATCGAAAAATGATAATTGAAAAAAAAAATTCTAGCCCTTTCAATAAAAATCACCCAATATATTTTGTTCCTACGAAGTCTGCTAAATATATTCGACATTTTAAACAGATTTTTTCTGTAAAAATGCCAATAAAACGATTACCAATTTACGGGTTAGAAAATAAATGAAAATACAGCAGTAACCTAAAAATAAAGCAGCAACTGAAAACTTATCTCCGAAACAAAAACCGCAAATTTCCCAAATATGGCAACCCTAATAGATATGTATTTTTAACCTAAGTTTTAAAATTGTATTTTCGTTTAAGCATTCACACACACACACACACACACTCACTTACACACATCCATTGAAAAATGTGTGAATATGAATATCTATTTAAGATTTTAGGAGGTTTCATGGTATAATGGAGTACTCAAACTCAAATATTTAATTTATTATTTATTTAATATTTACTTATTTATATATAATATATATACATTCATATATATATACAAAGGATATATTATAGTTTTCGATAGTTTTGTATGTTTATTTACAATAATGCTTATAAATACATAATTATTTAACTTTTGCCAACATTTTTTTTTTAACAAAAAAGGATTCTGAGGTTAGTGCTCTGGGTGGTTAAATATCTAAAATGCAAATAGTAATTATACAAACTAGTTTGGTGAGTTTGAATATACGTTAACGTATGTATATGCTCAACAACATATACGATGTATGAAAAGAAAAACAAAAATTTTATTGGGTAAATGAGCTGGAAATCAATTTGTGTTGCTTTTACTTTTTTTGCTTCGGTTGTTGAGTCCGATACATGTTTAATTGTAACCACAGTTTGGATGTGGTTTAATGGTAAATTATTGAAACTATTTAACAGGCCTATTATTTATAGTTTTACTGTCGATTGTTTTGCCATAATTAGTGACATATGCTATTATTATCACTTTCATTTTTGGTAAGGCTAACGGAAGATGTATGCATAACTCTCTTTTGCAAAAAATCCTGGAGTTTTTGCCAACTTTAAAACAAGCGACACAGTGCTCAGCGGTCTGCCCGGTTGTAAATTTTATATCGAACTTATAGGACAGTGTATCCTGGACTAACATAAGACATATGGTTTCTGCTTTGATGAAAGAGAAATTATACCTTCCGGATCAGAAAAAATTAAGATTCGTATCTGTTAAAGGACTCTAAGGCATTGGTTCCAAAACAGAATAATGAGTCACTCTAATTCCATCCGATACTGAAAATGTTATAAATTAATTGTGAACCCAACATTATTTCAACTATTGTGTGGTAGTAATTTTTGGCCTGCTTCAAAAATGTACGTCAGTTCATTTTCAGTAAACTGTCAGTAAATTTTCCTGGCTAATGCTATAGTGCATGTGTTGTTTTTGACAGTCTTACTGTCTAAGCACATTAATTAATTTTTGATCTAATCTTCTCCAATTAAAGAATTTTCCGTCAAATTTCATCATGTGATGATTTTACTGGTTATGCTGCAGTATTTATGATACACCAGTAACTGTAGACGTATTTTTTCGATCACAATTTTAGATAAAATAACTGATGTCATCTTTTTCGACGGATTCCTTCTTGATCAGCATTGGAGCTTTTTACAAAATCATTTTAAAATTTAATGATTTGGTGGTTATTTTTTCGCATTGCTATGGAATAGCTTTAATTTATGCGTCCATTTCGTTAAAGATAAACCTCGTCCACGTGAGCCTTGGTATAATGATAAGCTTACTTGCCTAAAGAGACGTCGAAATAAACTTCATATTTTATACAAACAGGCCTGATCACAATGACACTTTCAAGTATATTTGGAAATGGAATCTGAACTAACTTTAAGCACTACACGTTTTTGGAACTTTATTAATAGCATACCAACCCCCCACCATCATCTTGCTAACATCTCTGCTAAAGTTTATAATATGCTCGATACATGTTTTGAGTCAGTGTACTCTCCAGTGTCTCGATCCACAGGATCTACACAACCCTTGCTTAGTGACAAATTTATTCCGATCAAATTTCCAGCTGATCAGGTTCACTTTGGTTTGACTAAACGGGATTTGAACAAAATTACAGGGCGTTTACTAACCCAATTTTTAAATCTAGAAATAGACGTGAAATCAAGAATTATCGAGGGATTGCCATCCTCTCTGAAATTCCTAAATTTTTCGAGGCTATGGTCTAGCAAGTCCTCTTCGTCAGGCGCAAAAGCCATATCTTCTTATAAAACTGGATAAAATCAAGGACTATATATGTATCGGCTATATTTCAATAATATTGATTCTATTATTCTGGTCCAACATATCCAAATGAGTTTTTAGATCAATTATTTGGTTTTTCAATTTTGGATTATCATCTTCCAATAACTTGACTTTGCCTATGATATCTTCAAGGACATCAATACGTAGAATAACGCTATTGAATCTTTTTGATACACTCGAGTACATTTCACTGATTTGATTTGAGTTAAACGAAAGCTTATAGGATTTTGCTCATCAACCATTGAACTTTGTTCAATTTTTAATCAAACCACCTGTATTCCAAACTAACACAGTATTGCATCTCCAGTTATTGTTGTTTAATAAAAATATGCTATAGATTATTATAAAATGTGGCCAACTGAGATTACCGAAGTCGGTTTCACTGTAAGTCTTCATTTCATCATTTGCATAGGTATATGGGAATAATATGATCATACATTTTGCTGACTATGCGATGGTGCTATCAGCTAATGTTGGTATTTTGGAAACTAAAACGGGTGTATTGAAAAAGTGGTTTGTGTCTGTGCTGAATAAATTTAAAGATAATATACTTTAAGGCGTATTCCGATTACTTTTATGTGTCTCAGCTAAAATGTACTAATGAATATTTGCTAAGAATCAGTGTCTCGCCTACAAAGAGTAGCACCATGGATTTTGATTAAAAAATTTAAAATTATTATTAGCTTTTGATGAGGTTCGAATTCAAGTCCGCACATGTTTATATTATAAGTCTACAGTTGTTAGATTGTGTGATTGAAAATTGCTAATGAAGCAATTGATTTAGCGCTATAAGAACTATTTAATTCTCCTCGTTTTATATTCAAATATCGCTTCTTTTTATAGGGTTAAACACTCAGATTGATCACTAAATTAGCACATTTGAGCAGTCAACCTTGCAGATTAGATATTACCAATACAAATTTGAAAACGGAATATTGAGTTTTGTAGTT
This sequence comes from Tipula confusa, assembly GCA_963556175.1. Lineage (NCBI taxonomy): Eukaryota > Metazoa > Arthropoda > Insecta > Diptera > Tipulidae > Tipula > Tipula confusa. Next base: position 3,833,111 of record OY744476.1, read on the forward strand.
TTCACACACAAAAACATTGAGAACTATTTCATGTCCAAGGAACCTGCGTCGAAATTTTATGATCCAATGATTACTGTCATTCTGAAGAGATAGTGAAAGCATTAAAAACCTAATCGATATGTCAAAGGACTCAAAATTGACCCAAAATACTTCAGGTGGTTCCTAAAAATGTAGAATTTTCTGCAAATTTACAAGAGCCCTTTAGTATATTTTGCTATAAGTCTGATCATTTTCACCGATTCTTTAAGTTTAATTAAATAGAAGTCAAACATCTGGCATTAGGATTTACTCGAAAAGGATTTATAAAATTCTTCCCCACCACAAATCACATCAAAATCCTACTAAATCAATAAACTCTCATTGAAAAAATTATGACAACACAACATATTCATATATTGAGAGATACACACACATTTATACATATACATACACATAAATTTAATAATACATATTTTGATGACAAAAAAACGAGAACCCTATCAAACCAATCAATAAAAGTTAATACGTTCATGCCACAGCCATCAAAATATGTATATGCTCGTTGTATTTAACGGGGTCTCCAATTGGAAGATCTGGATTTTGTTAATCGTATTGAATTGTATGAAAAAAACGTTTCTTATCTTGTAAGTCAATTGACATTGCTAATAGCAAACCCTTTATATACGACACAACGCACTAACCCATACAAAAAAAAACGAAACAAAAGGAAAACGTTTTTTTTTTTTCAATTTCCAATTTTCTATTACTTTTCAACACTTTCAAGATGTGTGTCGTCCCCGCATGTATATATTGTTGCTTTCTGCCTCCTCTTGTATTTATATAAACATCCAGTCACATGTGTGTGGTTGTGTATATGTTATTTTTTTAACTTGACATTGACATTTTTGATTCGTGATCCTTATTTAATAGCATTCATTCATATATACAGAATAGAAGGAGTCATCATCGTCGTCAGTCTATTGTGAAAGAAACAAAGGCGCTGCTATTATTATTATGCTCCTTTTGTATAATGTGCTTCACGACGCGCAATTATTAGGATGAGGTCGAAGAATCAAAGTGTTTATGGTATGGGGCACAAAGAATCGTAAAAATAAATTTTAAAAAATCAACAAAACACTCGGCGAAAATGTCATGAGGTGAAGTGATGCCTACAATGTATCTTCACTAATTTTTCCCAATGTACTATCCCACCTATATATATTATGAATAGTTACTACTATCATTGTTACGTTTTATGTATGTATGTTCATTTTCAAGATTATTTTGTTATGATCTTGGAAGAATAAAGCATTAACCAGCGAGTCTGTAAGAAATTTCCGTAAGAATGCGACAATAGGAAAATTTATGTTAATGACCAGCGGCTCTTTAAGAAAGGTTCGTTCAGTTTCGTTAAATTTGAACTGTCACGTAACAATTCTGTAACGAGCGAAAATTACCGCACAAACTGAAAGAAATGTCAAAGAGTTGCGTGTAGTTAATAGTTTTAGAATGGTTAGTGGTATGTAAATATTTAATTATTTAAATTTTAATATTGTATCTATTATTATATTTACTTTTAAAATACATAATATAATATATTATTAGTTGTGTAATGTGATAAAATATTATATTGCCGGAAAATTTATTGTACACACACCACCAAAAGTTTTAAATTTTAAATTTAAACTTTTGTAGGTTAAAGTTTATTGTAATTCGCGTATTGCGTTACAGATCGGTGGTCGCACTGTCAAATTTTCTGTAAAAAATCTCTTCGTTCAATTCCGTAAGGTTTCGTTACAGATTCTTACAGACTCGCTGGTTAATGCTTAAGTAAGATGTTTTGTTGTCTTTAAAATAAGCAGTATAATAGCTGGCACTTTTGTTGTTGTAATTACATATTTTTTTTGTCGTATGAATATGTTCTTCGTGTTCGTAATATATCCCATTTATAGAAAAAGAGACAGAAGTATGCAGGTTATCATCAATTCAAGTGGATACAGTCACATGATGTTTTCTTTTGTTATACAAGAATTATGAAGAATTATGGTTATTATAGGTTAACAAAATGGTTCTTTAAGTATACCTATATGACTGTATGGTACATGTTTTTTGGGTATAGCTTTTGTGTTCACAATCGAGTCTGTAAATGTCCTTTAAATAAAGTTTGGAACTGTTATTTAAATAAATTTTGAAGCTAAGCAACGACATCTATGATATATCTTTAGAACTCATTGACGAATGATATGTATTCGACGTTGCGAAGGAGTATGACTGCTGCAATTTTCTCAGCCAAGAGCAGGGTTACCAAATATTGAAATGCCAAAATCGGGACAAAGAAATTCGATCGTATCGAGATCGAGGTTGTATAAACGAAAGGAAGTTTCCAAAAGCGTTCGAATTAGCTGACGTTCTCCGGTACGAGATTGAACATATACAATTGCAGTTTTTAGAATGATAATTTATCATCACCGGGATTTAGTTCAACTATTCTTGCCATGCGGCATTTCATCGGAGATAAGTTTTCATCCTTCACAAGTACTAAATCTCCAATTAGCAAACGACGATGTTGTAGTTCGTTTATAGATTGCTTCATCCATTGAGGCCAAAATTGCTGTTGAATCTGTTGACACCATCTCTTAATAGATGAAATATTTTAACTGCGAATGTCAGGTTCAATTATTGTAGTAAGTGAGACGTCAATCAAAAAATGACCCGGTGTAAGCGGTAGAAGTACATCTTAAATTCTTGACCTTTATCACTTATATTAAAATGATAAAGGTCCAGAATTTAAGATAGCTTCAATTTGTTTACTGGCCGTGTTTATTTCCTCGAGTGTTAGTGAAAGAAAGAACGCGAGAGAGAGAGAGAGAGAGATCACCGAATGTTCTTTTTGAAAGTAATTTTATTGATTTTACCGCTGCTTCATGGAATCAACCAAAATGCGGTGAAGCTGAATGTTGAAAATGCCAAGTAATACGGTTCCGTTTTGGTTCTGAATTGGCACCTAAAAAAGTTTGTCCCATTATCATTGAATATATTTTGTAGAATTCCACTGGCTGCTATGAATATTTTCAACGCAATCATTAAAGCAATAATGTAAGCCTTTATAGGTCTTGTACCTCAAAGTTTGTAGTAAATGTAAATTGAGCCACAATAGTCTAAACCAACATTATTTCTTACTTGCCTTAGTTCTCAGACGGAAATATTTAAAACAGTACCAATAAACCCTTGAAGCGAGACGTTTTCCTTTATTTTAAACATCAACAATGTGATAATTGTAGAATGACTCTAGGCGTTAAAACACGAGGAATAAAATTTGCTCAATTTAGTGCGGTATACCGATATTGTTTCAATTCCCAAAGCCGTTGCATGAACACCTTGCTTAATGTAATAACTGGAGCAACCATACCGAGCGGTTCAACAATTCTAGCAAAATCGGATATTACTGAACTTTTCGTTTTTTTGTTGTGTAATTGATCTGGTAGATTTACGCCATTTGACTACCAATACATTCCCATTGTTTTAACAAAACTAGAGTCATCGAGTCGAAAAAGTGGTTCGCGATCGCTATTTAAAATCCTTTGCGAAACATCTGCGTCATTTGAACACCATTTACTAAGTGCCAAATCTGTCATGCCTATAGCATATAGGAACATAACTGTGATCCCCTTGTGAAGGGCAGAACCCATGGGCTGAACCATCGTCCATGTCAGTACAGGCTGGCTGAATCAATGCATATTGCAGGTAGATATTTAAAGCGACCCTGTTTTCGTGCGTCCTCGATTGGTTGGTACCGCCATAAAGTAGGACGTTATAGTAGCCGCAACAGAATTGTGGGTGAGCTTTGGCTCCAGAAAATATTACAGGGTTTAAACACAAAAAAAACACAAGTTAGAAGATCGTCGACGAACGTATCAGGTGCTACTGCCTCAATAGCTAGTGGGAATTTGTGTGACACTTCTTTTTGTAGCCATATATGACGCTGAGCTCTTTTCTTAAGTCAAAGGGCTAGCTCATTGGGCTAGCATCTTTATGTACCATCCAAATTTGGCGATACATTTTTGGCACGTCTGCATTAAATACGTAATAATGTGCCTGAAATCGAATTAGTATGTTGAATAGTAAATTTTGAACAATCAGGCCTACCAGTTATATATTATTGAGTGGCTAGTATGTTGTGATTTTCGCTGATCCATCAAATACCACTCTTAGCTTAGTAAAGGTACTATCAGGCTTTAGTGATGTGTCTTTAAAGTGTTTAATAGTTTCCAGAGAACTGCTCTGTGTTTTATTTTGGGAAGTTGCACGTGTTTCGATGTATTAACACTTTCTTAGAATGTCTTCTGCTGATCTATAAATTGTCCTACAAATAGCTTTGGATAACAATGGAAGCGCTTTATAATATCATCATCAGTTGCATTAGTGTTTAGTTGAAACGTTGGTGCTTTGCATTTATGGTTTTCTAGATGTCATTGATTGTGTGATATGGAGACTCCAACGATTCAAGTCTTACCTTTATTTCTTCAAAGGTAAATCGATCAATGATCGATTGGCTTTTTTCACGTAGTATTTGTAGTTTTGATTATCCTGTCAATGTTTTTAAAAATGGCTTCTGCCTGAATAGCTCATTGGAAGGTCATCTACAAAATAATAGAAGAAATATTGCATCAATAAGGGCCAGTACCCAAACATCCTGACAAAGACTATAACTGACAAGTAAACTGCAAAACGAATTTCGGAAGAATTACTGAATCGTGCAAATCTGGATGTATTATTACAGGATACAAGATTGACGAATATGTGACTATAATGCTATTTGAAACTTTACAACCTATTTTTGGCCACTATAAACTTATCAGATATTGCCAACATCTTAAATATTTTGAATAAAGCTCTGCTAGGAAATTTAATTCTACCACTTAAGATGATGAGCCAATTGGCCTTATACAGTTAAAATCCATTTCGTTCGATAGGTCATATCAAACATATCAAAATCAATCAGTTCCAGTTAATAAATGCCAAAAAAGATTAAATGAACGCAAATCAGTACATAAATCAGACACATAACCAGAACCAGGGATTAACATCGCTGACATAAAGAAAAATGTGAATGAACTTTGAATGAATCATTGGATTATTGGAAAAATATGTTATGAAAAATTCGTTTGCGATTAATACGGATTATAATAAGTCGTTTGTGTATTGTTGATTGTTTTAAAACGCGAATTGTTCATCATATATAGGCGCATAGCGGTGGGATGCTCATGTTTTGGCATTATATATGTATATCTTACAGTTAGGTTGGTAATGTGTTCCTTTTAGCTACTAAAGTAAATTTTGATGACAATTTTATTGGGTGTGGCTGCATACTACATCATCCAGTTATAGATTCAATGTGTTAAATGGCTGGCCTCTATATATAATCCACATTTAAAACCGATGTTGAAGTCATCATTAAAATTCAAATAATTTGTAGGCTAACAACCTCTTTTTAAATGTTTTCGCAGGAAAATGATTTGTGGAAATGTGCGAAGTATTTATACTGATGTTGAGAGCTTTTGCTTAAGGTATCAACTATCACAATTGGACCTCTATTACGTGTTTTATTCTACTATCAGGAAATTTCTCAAATTTGCTACTGTAGTGAATCATGTAACACCTTCTTACATAAGTAAAGAATACTTTAAGCCTTTATAACTCAATTCAGTAATATTAAATTACTTTAAGTGAAACTTACGTTGAAATCACATAATTCCTAAAAAAAAAAAATTAAATTCCGATACACAATAAAAATCAACACTTAAGACAAGTTTAGGAGACAAAAACGAAGAACATGCGTCGTTAGATAAGAAATTTTACTCGTACATCGTGTAGATGTGTAAACAAAAAAGTAGAACATACAATTTTGTGTCACATTAATCAATAATTTTGCGGATATGTATGAGCGGAGCATTTGAGTAAAAACATACGACAAGCATCGATAATGTATATACAACAAGAAATTTCACTTTAATATCGTTATGACACCCCCGCACCTTATTTTATGCTATAAACATTAAATATTTTTGGTATATCATGTACAACGAAACGATGAATCGGAGAATGGTTTAACCCCGCATCTCCCGACATAAAAAAATGAAAATTTTTTATATGATTTATGAATTCGACAAATGCAATGATAAGAGCAACCGAACGTAATCAAAATTAATTGACAAAAAATTGAGCATAATTCATAATTAAACTTTTTTTTTATGTTTTTTTCGTGTCTTTACAGATAGCATGCAAACATTATGCAAAAATCATTTTTTACAAGCATTATATAGAAAAATTGATGGTGCTGTCCTGTTATCGCAGAACGAACGAAATTTAGACTGTGTTATCACATTTCAAACGCATTCGATACTGCAAAGATTTATGCTTCGATTTGATTTATTGCAATTAGATTGTAACGATCATTTATATGTATATGATGGGGCACATGCTGTTGGTCAACAAAAGGTAAGTTTTAACATAATTCAATATTGATTAGTTATATGATTTATGATTTTATATAAATTTTGGCATTTTTGTTGTTGTTGCTGATGGGTCAATTTGGACAATTTTATTAAAATCTTTTTTTTTATGTTTGATATACTGAAACTCGATTTCAAAAAGTTTTAAAAATCTGATTGCAGTTGATATCTTGAATGTCTGACACCAGAAAACTTTTGAAAAATAAATTTGCAAAATGAAGATCTATCTGCGTAACTGAACAAGTCGGACGAACAATGTTAACTAAACATTAAATTATGTTGCACTTTGCCTTAACGTAAGCAGTGCTCATTTTATCGCTATTTACTTGGACCTGAAAAAACATTATGATTGCGAAGACCAAGCTAACCAGACCAAAACTAGCTGTCTAGGCCCGCTTCGCAAGGCAACACTTCAGTCATTTATATTTGTAAACGTTACCCGGCGCGCAAGGATAAACAATGTTTTGGTTGTTTTATTTGACGTATAAATGTTAAATTCTTCGCTGTGCCGACTCGGAGGCATGAGACATTTGTTCATTTAGCTTGTTCACATCCACATTTTGGAAGGGGCCAAAATTGCACGTTTCTTGTTAAATGTGGGAATACCTTGTCTATAACGCCTTAAATATTTGGCTGCATTTAGCAAAAGTTTGGCGAAACCGCATTTGTAGTACGATCAATTTTAATTTTGCCATTTCTAATCAGCGGGCGTGGATCGAAGTATAACGGGCAAAATTTGGTGAACATCACATGCCAGAAATATCACAGCGCATCTCATCGGTTAGCTGTTTCCTCGGAGAGTCCAGCCAAGTGCCTCTAACGATTTTGGTGAATTCATCCTAAATAATGATTTTAAATGATGATTGCTGGTTTACAACGGATTGTGGTTCTCACACCAGATCTCAGATCGTTATTATGAATTGCCCTTCGCCTTTACATAGGATATCCATCATCTCCATCAATGTTGATCATTGATCAGCTTGCCATCCTTGATGCATGGTGAATTTGTATTAATTCTTCTACATAGCCTATAAACCATTTTTTTCTTGATTATTTGAAAAAGTATGGGATCTTCTTCTCGATTGGGAAGCTCGACAGAAACTACACTATCAATTTATGTTGGTATGGTTTTTCAACCAAATCGAAATTTGAGAGTGGGGTAGTCTCTAATTTGCCATACAATTAAATATATGCAGCATTTGGTTCCTCCAAAAATATGTTTTTTTGTGTTGACGTCCATGAGCCTAATTAGCTTTTGCTTGAATTTGCGTGCGAGGAGATCATGTCTATTTGATAAGCTTTGGCCGGTGAATAGTAAATCACTCCACATTGAATTGTATGTGAAGGCGATGAACAGATTTCGACATTCATACTTTCCAATATACAGCATAACTGTCAAAATACATCATAACTGCATCTGTATCCTGTCAATAAATTTTGATTGAAGCCGCCGAGTAAAGTTATTGAGGCTCTTTGAATAAGCACATAAATTTTTTATCGAAATCTTTAGAGATTTAGGCCAATCGGTCACGACAAATCTAAGGCTGGTTGATTGCATATAGTTGACAGATTGTTAAATGACCAAATCGTTTGGCATTTTTAATAGACTTTTTCAGCTTCAGTATTGCTTGAGTAACAAGATGTCCGGTATGAAATCCAAATTGTTTTCTGGAATGTAGGGTCCTAATAGTGACTGGAGCCTATTGAGAAAGACTGTTTCCGTGACCTTACTTAATCTGTTTGGGAGTGGAATAAATCGATAGTGCTATATTCTGGAAAGCTGCTTATTATCTTAAGGTTACTTTTAAGAATATCGGTAAGCAGTGATGTAGCTTTATCTGGAAGGATTCTAATTGCTGAGTTGGATATGTTTTCGTTACCCGCAGCTTTTCTTTTATTGAGATACTGAAGAATTTTAGTAATTTCTTTTTACTATCTCAATTAAGGTTGGATATATTTTTAGATAGTATCAAATCAAGAGCCCAGTTTCCTCTAGAGAATGTTGGCTCGTTAGGAGCATTAAATTAGATATTGAAATTATTGCATAAACTGAGAAGTGTTTGACCATTTTGGTTATTGTTTGGGCAACCCCACGTTGTAGTAGCTGATGGGATATTAACTGCTAGGATCCATTTGTATTCAATGTAGAATTGGTCACATCTAATCTTTGACAATTTCGGCATTGAGTTACGTAGGCTCGATAACAATCCTTCATGCAGGTGACTCTGAAAAAATTTGGAAAAATTGTTTGGCAGATTTAACTCCTAAAGTAAAGTAAAGAAAAGTATTTCACATAATTGGTCGCTATAAGTTAACTCATACAGGCAAACACTGTTTAAATGGTGATTTTTCCGAAAAATTACGAACATTTTTAGCCAAAGTTCGGCTATTTAGAATTATGTAAACTACTCCATGAAATCCAAAAAGCCACCGCCAATTCGTTATTAACGGAGTTGCAGCCAGTTGTAATGTGGCACCGCTTTTTATATTTCTTTTTGATTTCATTTTTGTCCAGTCTGGATTTATAGTGTATCCTTGCTGAGATAATTCAATCATTTTTTGTAACTCAATCACTGTGTAGACTTTGCACATTTTTACATAGTCGATGCAAATAAACTTTAAAGGTTCCGGACATAATAATTAAGTCATCAGCAGTGCGATTATGTCAGATTATAAAAAAAAAAGTATTTTTAAAACTTTTTAGCATCTGGCAAGATGTTTATGTATGTGTATGTTGTTTATTGTACAACCAGAAAATATCGCATGGATATCCTAAAACTATCTAGTACAACTTGTCTACAGAAGATGAAGAGGAAAAATTGAAACGTAGAAAAACATTTTCCAACTTTTTATCTCAATTTTCAATTAAAAAACTAAAAGGTATTTATATAGTTTAGTTGAATCTGTAGTCTACATAAAGATGAAGACATGGATGCTGGTGGATTATATTTCTAGAGTATGTATTATGTTGTACATAGATAGAATATTTTACCGAACAGACGAAAACCAAAAAATAAATAAAATTAAACCTAAAATCAATATAGAATGAAAGTGGTTGAATATCAACATATCCCTATACACATGCAGTGTACATATAGATTAATGAATAAAACCGAGATTTTCTGTATACGAACGATTGTAACGGTAGATGTACAGTGTTAAGTAGAAAAAGGTTGATCTTGTAACTGTCATCACAGTATGTACGTTATTGACTATATTGTTGGACGCTTTATATTATTGATTGCCGATGTACCAATCATGTCAAAGGCAGTAATGATAATCATAACCATAATCCTTTCTATATGATATATTAGCAATATAGTCGGCCAAAATATAACACTAAAACAGATATGCGTGAGGGAATATCATCTTGACGATACCCGTAATTTTGCCAGTTGTATAAAATATGTTTACATATGGTGTATACTGATTATTAAAATGAAATAAAAATCTGAAAACCTTTTTTTTTTTTTTTGTTCAATATCAATCTCCTTTCTCCGATTTTATTACAATGAAAATGATTTTTCACCAAAAAAGCCATAGAACCAAATCATTTCATTTCCTTTAATGAATCAGCACAAAAAAATATGAAAATTGGAAAAACAATACGATGCCAATAAGGTATATAAATAATAATATAGGATATTATCATATACCGGGTGAACTGTATGAGTTGATACAAGAGTAAAGCTATATTTTTCCCAAAAGGACACCAAGAGCCAATGGTGTGTTACAAACCGCATTTAAGCTTTAAAATGACCTGTGGTCATTGATTTAAGTTATTTTCAAGGTCACTGCAATGAAAAATGCTATTATAACTGGTCGGAACCAGATTTAGATTGAAAAGATTCTTCATAAACTCAAACAGCCTTTCATTTTAGTGTAAACCGTTTATCAAACTCAATATAGGCTCCACTATTGATATTTCTTTAAATGTCTGCTTCACTTGCTTTACGCTTTTTATTTATTGATTTCGAACGAAGAGTTTTGTTCATGTATGATTTAAATCAGGTTTTAAACCCTCTAATTTTAATCAGTTCAAGAAAATCAAACTTTGACAATTATATCTCCGCAGTTTTACTGAATATAGTACAAACAATTTGACTGAGCATTCTCATGAATTTTTGACGCACGGAATAGAGAATTAATCGTCTGTAGAATTTTTCGACCATCCATTTTTTTACATTTTTATAAACCTCTGAGAAATGGATCATTGATTGTCGAGATTTGTAAGTGCTGGAAGCAAATGCCGGATCAAATGGTTTAGTTACTCAAATTTAAGTAATTAATCCTAAATTGCTCGATATCGGTACTGTCAGAGTTTTATTATAAACTGTTGATATAATATAATAGACCACCTCTGTAAACGGGCTTAGGCGACTGCTTAAGAATCTGTTTTGAAATTTAATATCTCCCTTAACACTTGATGGTCCGTATGTCTGGTAAATTTTCATCTTACTTGATGCTTTTCAATACCATCTATAACATGTGACAATACAGCCCCTACTCGGTAAGGATTCGTATCTGTAGCAACAATAATTGGTTTCTCGGTACTTTTTCATTGTTTGAACCTGATTTCACCGTTAATCAACTTATGCCCAAAATAATTTGTCTGATTTTCCGGAAATCGAAATTTTTCAACGTGTATCCTATAACATTATGGGATTGAAAACGTGACATAACGCTTAAAAAATGGTAACACTGCCCGTTGGTGAAACCACCGATTAAAATGTAATGTTAATGGCCATTACTTACTAAAAAATATTTGGAAGGAGCATTCAAAACTTCAAAACCTTATCTGGAAAAACAAAACAATCCAACTAGAGTGTTAATCGTTAAGATTTGTTGGTCACTCTGGAGAAATTGACAACTGTCAAAAACTATATGCCCATTCTGTACAACCTATTAAGATCAAATTATTTGTACCAGGATACCCACCAAGCGAGACAATTCTGAAATAATCTTCGGTTGTAATTGATCCCTTCCATGTCGACTTTCATTGTAGCCCTCTAGCTTACAATTTGTAAATTCAACTCTAACGACTTATGCGACTTAAAAATTTTATTGATCGGAGTGTTAACATTCTCCTGCGGAGAAACTTTAATTTATCTCCAATTTTATACACTGAAACATTCCGAATGTTTCGCTGAACAACTTCGACAATTATGTACGTCAAATTACATAATCACTTAGTACTTAAAACATAACACAATTAATTTGTAAATCTGATGTAAAGTTGAGGGTGGTTGTCTAGATGGCATTGCTTTTGCAAGTTTCCACTTAAAAAAATATATTTTCTGATTAACCCATTAAAAATTGTTAACAATGGTTAATCCTTTAAAACTATGATTTATGGCTCAAATCGAAAATTCCCAAAATCCAGAAAAATGTATGATGTTTAGCCCATTTAATCTCCGAAGTTTATGACACAAATCAACAGTTTCCAATATCCAGAAAGCACATGATGGGTAACCCATTTAAACTTTGAAAATTATGGCACGGATCGTAAATTTCATAAATCCAAAAAATCCATCATGGTCAGCCCATTAAAACTTTGAAATTAATCGCACATATTGAAAGTTTCCAAAATCCATTTCAATGGGTTCCAACGGTTAACGTGACGAATAAAACAACGTAAAATGCGCTTCGTTGTTTCAGTGACTACTCTTTTCACGTGTCAATCCTAAATAGAGCTTTCTCGTCTATGAGTCATAGAATCCCTTGTAACGAATGTGCACCGCTCTAGGTCCTCTCTTTAATAAGCTTTACTTTGAGTTTATATGTCTTCTAATATTATTTATATTTATACCAAAATTATTATACATTTTATTAAATTTATTCTTCTATCACTCAATAGCTCTTGTGAATCTCAAAACTATCTAAAAACGCGAAGAAAACATCTGGTTGATGGTGTTTTGGTGCCCCTCCAATTGTTTGTTGAATTGTTAACCTTATGTCAAGTAAAATGACTCACCCGGTCATAGTATTAAAATCAAGATTTTAAATGGGATCGCATAAAATCGTAGATAAGCTTAGAGCTTTTTCCTTATAAATATTGTAATAAATAATTGGAAACTAATATTTAGAAGTTTGTATAAAACGGTTGTCGATAAAATTTCATTTCTCCCATATATTTGTATTCTTATCTTGCATGTTTTTGCTATGATAAGAATTTAATTCAATCGGTTATTCAATTTATCGGTTTCGTATGTATCTTGATCCGTTCCCGTGATTTAATAGTACATGCAGCGCTTACTAAATAAACATAAATGTATGTATGTCTGTATGGATATAATATAATATTTTATGCTCGCAATGTAACATAAAAATAAAAACACAAATCTCATTATACATTTTTATGCTATATGTTGCTATCTAGCTGTTGTCTTGACTAGACAACACACAAAAACAACAACATAAAAATTATTTTTAATTAAATCTTTATTTAATCAATAAATTTTAATTAATTTACTTCAATATATACTCGGGTATATAAAAATAATGTAATTAATCAAACTTTATATATATATATATATATATATATATATATATATATATATATATATATATATATATATATATATATATATATATGTATATATATATATACATCAACTATTTCATCTAATCAATATTAGCGAGGCACCATATTTCATCGTTTACATAACACACACACAGAGCTTATGATACGAATATATCCTTCCCACCGTGCGCGATATACGTCTCTATATACCTGACATGGAACAAAAAAAAGTAGGTTTTCTCCGCGTTGTGTGTGGCATCATAAATCACTTGCCTATATATACATTTTTTTTTTGTTTTTGTTTGCAAACATGGATTAGAACGATATTGTTGTTTACAAGGTGCGAAACATTCGAAACACACTATAACATAAGACAATACACGAATTTTATCCACGTCCCGATAAATATGTATACTCAAAGGATGTTGTTACCATTTATATTGACGGATTTAATCAACCATTAAGATTTTAACAACATCACATTTTTATCGCACGGCAATTAAAAATTTTACGGGCTTTAAATATTTTAGTATCAGTCGATTGTGTTTTAAAACAAAAAAAAACGAGACGAAATAAGACACCATCACCACTATACCCCCATTATTTAACACCACCCGAAACGACCATGATGCGGTTGACAAAGTTTTAACAAAAAAAAAAAAAAAGTTAAAAAAAATTTAATTCAAGTCAAAATATTTTTTTTTTTTTTTTTGAACTTTGATTAAACTTTAAGTTGTTCGTTCACGACACTAATTTGAATTTCGGTGCACAACGTCAATATTGTGTGTTGACCTTTTATTTAACTCGTACCTATTTTTAATCAGGGTAAATTTCTTAGAAAATAAAAGAAAGTTGGCTTTAATATCTGTCTGTTACCTTTTTTTTAACAATGAAAGCGACTTTTTTTAATCTTAAAAATATTTAAACTAATCAATTAGTTCTAAGCACAAATAAATAAGAAAATTTGTAAGGGTGAGTGAGTTATCGATCGCAATCTACCCGACCACGAAACATCATACAACACATAGTACTACCATGGTATGTTAGCCCATTGACGTGCTAGATGTCGCTACTGGTACCATTTTAAAATAATCAAAATATTTGTATAAGTCAAATCCCCTAAATGTCGTTTATTTATACTAAATGTTGACGATACAAAACGACTCGACATCTGGAACATCAATGGGTAAACTGTTTTTTTCTTATGATGGAAGTACTATATGTATATACTATGCACGAGACCACCTTCAATATAGATACTGTTTTCAGAAAAAGCAGGTACAATTATAGTAACAACTGCTTAAACGAAAAAGTATAAATGGAATGGAAAACAATAAGCAGCCGAATACTACTTAGTAGCAAAATTTCAATTAAAAATAAGAAACACAACCATTCCAGTGCGAAACAACTGTAGAGAAAACCTCGTCAACTTCTGTCATATAATTCATCTATTCGTCATGTAACGGTCAACAGGAATATATTCACATCACTCATTTTAAGAGATGGAAAGAATATTTCGGAGATCACGTCATCAACAGCAAAATTTCTAGTCATCAATTGGCATCAATAACGTAACTAGCAACACTCATCCATGAACAGAATAGGAAGGTATATCACAGAGAAATTAAAACTGATGGAATAAACAAAATAACCGCCAAAATATTTAAAGGCAAAACATCTATGACTGCAAGTGCATCGACAAACATTATTAGTACAAGATTACAAGATGTAAGGATTTATGGCAAAATACCACAATAATGATAAGAAGGATTGACAATTTCTATCCTTAAGAAAGATAAAATAAGGAATGCCACAACTGGCGAGGTATCTCACGCCTTAATAGAACAATAAAAATAGAACTCACAATGATCATGAAAGAATTGCACCTGCAATCAATGCAAACTTCAGAAACGAAAATGCTGATTTCAGACCTGGAAGAAGTTGCACTGATCACATCATCAAACAATCTAATAAATGCAATTCCCCACCATACCTGTTTTTGTGGTTCTCAAAAGCCCATTAGACACGATAAATAAAAACGAAATCCAATTAATTGAATTCATAAAAAATGTATCAGGATGCTGGAAGGTTCAATACAAAGGCAAAGATAAAACATTCTACAAAACTCGAGAAGAACGACGCAATTATGAATTTTCTCGCCATTACTTCTTCTATTCGTATTGGATAGTATCATGAAAAATCGAATACCACTCAGCACCAACAAGATGTAAACGAATACATATACCTTAGTTGCACAATAGCAAAAATAACTGGATATAAACAAAGCCAGATATGCATTTTGTTTTGTGCCGCAAGATCAAGACAGTATGCTACTACTGTATGCTACCAATATATAGAGTACATAATAGAGTATAATTGGGTAAGGTGATCCAACCTAGTATACGCTATATGCTACTAAATAGGAGATAAACAATTCCCTCAAAAAAAAATATGGCATCTGTCAAATTTAACAGTATATTATTGTTTTGCGACTTTAGAAACAAAGTTGAAATCAACTATTTTTAGTAACTACGGATGGACTCCGCTAGGTTAGGATATCAGTAAAGGCGACAACACATATGCGACTCGTGCGTGGCGCATTCAGTCACATACCAACCAATCAAATCAACACATCTAAACCATGTGACAAGATTTACCACTCAAATCACACAAAAAAAAATTAATTAAAAAACAAAAAAATTATAAAGAATAAAAACAAAATAAAAACAGAGAAAAACAATTTTTACTAGGTTTTTACTTTGTTTTTATTCTTTATAATTATTTGTTTTTCTTTTTTTCTTTTTTTTATTTTTTGTGATTTGATTGGTAAATCTTGTCACATGGTTTAGATGTGTTGATTTGATTCGTATGTGACTGAATGCGCCACGGACGAGCCGTACGCGTGCAGCCGCCTTTAAACTGTCTAAGATTTTTATAATTTTTACTGTATTACTTAATCAGAAGGACTTATCTGGCAAAACACTAAAATGAATAAAACAATGGCTATTGCGTTCCAGATTGTAAATGCAGACGCCTATTTAAGTAATATTTTGCAGCAATAATAAACATTGAGTTTTGGCAGACCTACTCATTCTGACTTCGACAAGATTATAGGGCTATCTCATATTAAGCAATTTATATGGAAAAAATAATTTTTGAAAAAATAAAACAATCCTTTAAAATGAAATCAAGTATATTATTTGAAGAAGATGAAATATGATCAAACTTCCGTAGGTTGTAGGTGTATTTTACTGAGTTACTAACAATAACGGGTTTTACAGAACAATAACGGGTTTTACAGGCCATTCTTCTAAAGAATATTAGAATTGGGGAGGTTTTACAACACATGTCTAGAAAAAACACATTATAAGTTTCGAAGATATGCAATCTCCCTCTTGACCTAATTTTCAAAACTTAGGGTTACTGCCTCTACATGCTTGTGTTCAAGGTTATACGATCAGTTTTTTCATTATGAACAGAGATGACTTTGTGGATTATACATAAGGTTATAATCTACTGTTCTCCAAAGTCCTTGTACCTTGTAAATGCCGGTAAGTTGAAGTATTATCTTGCACAACCCGTTCCACAACTCTTGATCAGGCGGGTTTTCATGTATGACCCACTGGGGTCATGTATGCGGTGTCATGTAAATTGATGAAAATTCCTGATGTCTTTTTCTGGTTGTCGAAAAAATACGCAGAAATCCAGCTCGAAACCAAAACCGTTTAATCCAGGATCGTTGATTTGTTAAGGGCCAGCAATGGCCTGTAAAAGCTATTATTATTTTATTGTATGGTTCATTTATAAATTATTATAAGATACTCCAAGAAGTTTCGTAAACAAAGTAGGAACACAAAATACGAGTATGGAATAAGGCACCGAAATATAAATATATACTTTTATTATTTAAATAACGTCCTCAGGCGCTTTAAGTATCTTTTCCTTTATGTTTTCGAACTTGGCAGATTTAACATAATATAATAGAAAAGAAAAGTACATAGTACTATAATAATAATGATTTTGGTATTTGTACTTTATAAATTTTCTTCTGCGCTTTTCCATCATACTTCAAGCGCACACATCATCAAGATTCAAGATGGAATGAAAAATTTTGAAAATTTTCAATTTTTTTTTTTTTGTTTTTTTTTTTTTTAATTTCTTTTATTGATAGGTTGAGTGTTTATACTATAAATAAATACTCGAAGATTATTTTGTGCGCCCAATATTGGACGAATTTTTTTCTATTCGTAGGCGGCAAAGAAGCTGGATACATTTATATTTATGATTTTGTAAATAAACAAAATCATTTTTTATCAATAATATTTTTTTTTGTGACTTTTATTTTTCCTTATTTCCGCTATTAATCAGGAAATTGTAAAAATTAAAAATAAAAATATAGGAAACAAGACTAAACATAACAAAAATATATACTGTACTGGGGGACGACGGGGGGAAACGAGGGAAAATTTATTGATTTTGCAATTTATAAATATATCCGTAAATATACGACTATATACGTATGGGGTGACTAAAGTAGGAGTGTTTAGTAAAATTGGGGTGGGCAAGGAGACATAAAACTGGTAATTAGAAAATATTGCTAACTTCCGTGACAAAAATTTTAAAAATATACATCCTCTGCTCAATACGACGGTTTGGTCGTATATACAGAAACACTACATTGGTTGATCTAAAAATGGAAAATAATAGGGTTAGATCAATGTTTTCTCACATCTATAATTTTCTAATTTATTGTTATGGGTTGTTGTTGTTGTTGTTCGATATATATGTACATGGTTTCTGATACTTGGAACAGAACAACAATTTTATACAGTTAATACAATGTAACGACGGTATATGGGTGGTATAATTATATGTAACAGTAAAGAGGTGTGAACTATAACGATATATGTACCTTATGTATAGAGAACATGGAAATGTTTTATCGCACGTTAATTAGAAAAGGATGAGAATCCAATAATTATATTCTTAAGTTCTATGAAATTATAACTGCATAGATAAATAACTGATGTTCCGACTTTCTGGCGTTTTGCGTGTTTGGTTCCATATTTTATGTAGCTATTTGGCTATTATATATCCCCAATTACTAGCCGCCCGCTTCCCATCACTTTGATAGGGCGGAAATTGTTATATTAGTATGTCTGCTTTCCTCTCCTTGTACCTTTTGTTTGGTTTATTCCTCTTAATGATCAAGTTGGTTTCCCTTGCAAAATCTTCCTCATCACTTTGGTATTGGAATATGTTTGTTTCTCTTCGATTTTTTCCCTTCGTCTTCTGAAGTATCTTTTTCATTTGTTTCTACATTCGTTTAACTCGTTATTACCTCGTTAATCATTTTGGATAACATGGCTTCCATTTCTCGTCATTTCTGTTTTAGTTGCTTCTTCTTTTTTTTGAGGTGATTTCAATATATTTGATTTTCTTTGAAGAGAGTGGATTTTCCAATGTTGATATTGGTAAAATATTGGTTATACCACCTAGGCTATTAATTCCTTGTGTTGGTACCATTGCATAGTTCTGATTGACTAATTAGATTATAGTGCTTCATTACTATGAAGGGTTGATTACCAGAACCACGGCACCAAACTGCTGTAGCAGCAAACTGAATATAGCTTCAAGCGTTGTTACCAACATATTTATTATCTCGCACTCTTCCTTGCCAAACGAAATTGATTATTTCAGCTCGATTGATTGATGATAATTTATTTTCAAGAAACTATAATTAGCTTACAAGATCTCTTAGCTAATGGTGATATTCTAATAATCTTCTTCTTAAACACAAATGAAGTAACTGGAACTCAACGAAAAACAATTAACTATGTTTCCATGCAAACAGCAATGAAATCAGTCATTGATAAAGAATTCAGTAACCTTCTTTCAACTTGTTTAAAGAAAATTATAATGTAGCAAATAAGCTCAAGAGAGAAAAAATAGAAAATGGAGAAGATGTTCAAGTCACTAAAAGTAGGGTTGCCATTATTTAAGCTAACATTTAATAACAAAGAAAATGTAGATAAATATTCACTACATAAAGGCCACCCTTAACATGAAAGTCAGAATATAGAACCGTTGAGAAAAACAACGAGCCTAAATCCTTAATGTAAAATATGCCAAGGGTATAACCACACCCAAAAATATTGTGAACGAAAGCCTATATGCGTCAAATGTGCAGGTAAACACATTGTCAAAGCATGTCCTTTAAGCAAAAACATTCCAGCAAAATGCATAAACTGTAAAGGGCAGCATCTAGCGAAATATCGAGAATGTGAAGTAGCTACAGAACTTCAAAGAAGAATAGAGCACCTGTTGAAATAAAGCCTATTATAAATTTAGAGAGAAATGAATCTCAAGCAAACACGATATAAAGTAGAAAAAGATACTCACAGATCGTATAAAAACAACAAGTTAAGTGGGAAATAAAGATGGCAACAATAGCCTAATTATTAAAAAGATTATAAAAACATAGAAGCCTTAACATTCGGCTAGTGAAACTAGAAAAAATCATAGAACCTTTAATAGGCGCTTAAATAATCAAGGTTCAGTGAATAAAATCACTTCCATAATTTACTAAAAATTTAGGTAATTTACCTGGAATGCATATGGGCTAGTGCAACATATTCCAGAACTAGAAATATTTTTATATACATAAAAAATAGGTATATGCCTAATATCTGAAGGCCATTTTACTAAAACTTCAGTTGCTAAAATACGTATTGTTGTTATAATGCCATACATTCAGCACAAAAGGCAAGAATACGATCAACTGTATTTGAATTTAAAAAAATTAAACACCTTGAAGAAATAAAAGTTGAAGAAGAAAAATTGCAAATGGCCACTATCAATATTCAACTAAATATCAGGAAAGAGTAACAAGTTTTCCCCAATCTATTGCCCTTCACAGAATAATCTAAATAAAAAAGGAATTCATCTCGTTGTTTAAAATCAAGACTATAACAATCCACAAAGTAAAGGAGCCAGTTAACGCAAGTCAAGCAGCAAAATGCGTATTTTACTCTGGAGGTAAACCAATATACTGGCCTATGGATCCAAATAAAATTTCAGATCTCATAGATTTTTATGTAACAAAAGAGATGATATCAAAATACTACGGGTTCATAAAAAACAGTGAAGGACTATCGTTAGATCACTCTCCTGTAATCATAACTTTCAGTACAAAGATTGCTAAAAAATGTTAGCCCATTGACGTGCTAGATGTCGCTACTGGTATCGTTTTAAAATAATCGAAATATTTTTATAAGTATAATCTCCTAAATGTCGTATATTTATACTAAATGTTGACAATATTCTATCAACCCGACATCTGGAACATCAATGGGTAAACTGTTTTTTTCTTATGATGGTAGTACTATATGTATTTATACTATGGTTTAGCTTATCACGTATAGTTCTCAACTGATATAAAATCCTAAGGACTCTTTTTCACCGGTATTTCTTTAACCATCGAAGATTTTGGAAATTTTCTATTTCCGGCAAATTGCTCAATTATGATGGGCTTACCAACGTATAGTTTCCGAATTTTAGATATTTTAGATTTATGGTATAAATTTCCAATTTTTGTTAAACTTGATCTTTTCTTATTTCCACTTTTAATTTTGAATATTTAAACTAGGGTTGACCCTACCTTTTTTACTAACTTTCCCACTTAACAAGTTGCACATTCAGTTCGACGCCTTTAACTCAAATGTTTCATTAGTCTCAAAGTTTTGCGTAAAACACAAATTTACGAGGTCAACTCAATCAATCAATGAATTTCATTTTTAATTTTCCTTAAACAAAAACAAAACAAAATCGATACCTTTATCCTGGTCGATTTCAACCAAGAATATAAAAACGCACAAACTAATGGTTCGAATGGTTGTCATTATCAAACATCATTAAACGATGCAGACTATAAATATGAAAAATGACGATGGAACGAACGAACGATGACAACAACAACAACAGCAACACCAATTCGACGTTAAAAAATTAAGAATGATGAAGATGTTAAAATCGTGATTTAAATTTATTAAGACGCGAACGGAACGAACCATAAAACAAAAAATAAAAATTATTTTCAATCATGATGACGGGCCCGCCATCCGCACTTAACATTATAAATGGGATTTTATGTGCCAACGGTGATTTTTAATCATTTTTTTTTTGCTTTGGCCGGTCTATTTAAAAAAAAAAAAAAAAACGAAAACATGATGGGATTTTCTAATAATTTTAGTATTCGATATGATTGTTGGTAGGACATGACCGACACTATAACACATAATGTTGGCTTAATGGTATTTAGTGGGTTTATTATGAAATTTATGTGCGGTAAACGATAGTGATGCTGGTGATGAAAATGAAAAATGTGATATAAATTGTAGGTGACACAAGCAACTTTTTTTTTTTTTTTTTTTAATTTGAAAGTAAAGTAACGATGTTACGAGTGGAGGCCAACTTTAATAGTTTACGCAAAGCTGCCGCCAAATTTGTGCGTCATAATTCAGTAAAACCTTTTAAATTTTGCGTTAATCGAATTACACAACCCAAAATCATATATGTTATACCATCGATAAACTGAGATGATCAAATTATGTTATCCTTATTAAAAATAAAACTTGAGTGTGTGTTTCTGTATACCGTCTAAGCCATCATAACACATACAGGCAATATATATAATTTTCTACCGATTCAATTTAATTATCTGACATAAATGTTTGCAATATATGCTTCCTCGTCGTTTTGTAGCATTAAAAAATAAAAACATATATTTATACCGAGTTAACCGGGTGGGCAATTTAATTTGATACCCTCACTATAATTGTAAACCAAAAATGTTAAAACAATTAACATCTCCGAAGCCGGGGACATTTGGTTTCCCTTAGCAGCTCTCTTGCGAGCTCGTTAGGATGCCGTTCCAATTTAAATTTGGACCTTTCAATATACTTTTTAATTGTTCCTTTCATTGTAATAATATTTTTTAATAAATCCAAGTTGAACAATAATGCAGTATCCCACTATTGATTACCATATGTCCAGCATATCGTGATATAGACAGATCATAAGTGTAAATTATAGATATAACAGTGGACCTAAAGCGCTATCTTGAGGCATTCCGACTTGTATTGGACACACTTCACTTTTAGCAAAATTATGTATAATTTTAAAACTCCTGTTTTCTAAAAAGGTCTCTAGAATCCCATGACAAGCTCTTGACAACGTTTGTTTAATTGTATAGTTAGGTCTCATGTGCCAAACCTTATCAACCACCTAGACCAAATCTTAGAATATAGCTGAACGATAGCTCATATTTTCAGCAGCATTTTTGATTTTAATTTTTTGGGAAATTCAAATTGTTGATCCGGAATAATGCTCTAGAATTGGTGTAAGTTTCTGGAAAATGTTTTTACCAAACACCTTTGATTATCACCTTTAGAATCAGTAGTTTGCTAATTGGCCGATAAGAAGCTATTTGGGTTACTTCTTTACTCGGTTTTGGTATCATTATTATTTTTGCTATATCCATGTAACTGGAAAATAATATAGTTGCAACATTGTAAAAGTTAGTAGTCTAATACAGTCGTCGGATAGTTGTTGCACTATTTTTGTTGTCACTTCATCATATCATGGAGAATATTTTTGGATTCATTTCCGCATGCAGAGTTTGGTTGAACTATTTTTGCGCGCGTTGCTTCAATATGTTGTTTCCATGTCAACCTTCTTTCCAGATGTAAACCTCGGTATTTTATCTTGGCTTGTTCAGAAATATTAACACCGTTTAATTCCACTGGTGTACAGGTACATTGTTTCACTTTTATTCGTTTTTAGCCAATCCTCGATTTTGTTTAAATGAATTTGCAGTTCCTTTGGCGCAGTTTGTGGATTTTTATGCCACACCAGGATGGCAGTATCATAAGAAAATGCGTTGATATTATTATGATGTAACAGGTAAATCGACGGTACATTGAAGCCATTGAAGCTCCAGATGTCGGGTCGACAGAGTATCGTTAAAATTTAGGAGAAAGTTAAGAAGTGGACTGATGTTAAGGTATCGCAATTGTCAAAACCGTTTGGCAACGGGAGTAACGGCTTAGAGCTTAGGCATGCCTCAATTTGGGTAAGGATATAGTGCTCAATTCGCCATAAGTAAATGTTGTTCACAATGTTGATTAGTTTGACGCCAGATTCCCAAATTCAACTAAACTGGGGTCTACGGAGCGAGATGGAATGCCAAGTTGTACCATAATTAGCTGTTTGTTGTGCCGAATGAAGATCAATTTTGTTGTATTACTAATCGTAACTCTTTGTTTAGCTCGTTTCAGGCTCCAACAAAGCTAGACATTCCTCTTTTTGAAGTGAATCGATTGAATGCTGCCAAGAAGGCTGAGGTCGTTAATCTACTTTCAAATGGATTGCCTTAGTAGAAAACAGAAGTATAAAGCGATGTCCCCCTTGTACAGCTTGTTTTCTCTCTGTATTTGTGAATGGATACCATAAATTGTTCTGATGCCGCTCTCCTGAATCGAAAATATCTCACGCAGTTCTGAATCTTTTAATTGACTAGTCGTTTACCATTCAGGATTCAATATGTTATATGTAAATGCATGTGACATGATGCCCTTCTGCGGTAATGAGTTTTGAATAAATGTAGTTCTTAGATAAAATCAGTTAATGGGTTTGTCCTTAGGTAAGTTGAGATTTTTATAATCTAGGCAGTAGATGGGTGGCGGTAAATCACAAAAATTGCAATTTCAGACCATTTTCGTCAATTACCGGACTGAATAATGGCAATTTATTGTTGCTTCTAGTTTTATTTGAAAATGCCAATAATCCTGGAATATAAGCCATGTTGGTGAATAAGCATACTGCTTTAAACTCTTCGTTAGCTGCTTTTTGGTTGGTGCAAGTGTTAGCATATAATTATTGTATTTTAACAATATTTTGTACTCGGTCCTTCCCACCAAAGTTGATTGATTCGCAAATGTTGAGCATTCAGGTAAACGATTTGCTGCAAAGGTTTTGTATTTGCTATGATACCCTTTTATCCTTCCACTAATTAAAATACTATCGCAATTTAAAATTAGAAAACCCGCTTTCCAAATTTAATAATAATAATAAGAATATTTAATTGCAAACCGCAGTAAAAGCCGCGGCTGCTGAACGACCGTCAGTACATTAGCTCGAATAAAAAAGTTGTTAAGATCCACGATGAGTTAAAATCGACTAACGGATTTAGATATTTTATCTATAGAGTCTATATTAGCGAGAAAAAGTGACTTCATCGAGGTAATAGAGCTAGGAGCTACTCAAAAGTATTACAATAAATGGACTGAAGCAACCCATAAGCTATTCCGTTGGATTGAGTCATACAGACTTGCTGGGAATCCAAGAACACTTGATGGCAAAAGACACAGAACTAAAGGTATGGGGTTGTCCGGTACAAATACAATAAAATCCTGAGTCGCATTTATAGTTGTGCCGCATGTTAAATGGTTCACGCGGTATATGCGGATAAATATGTAATCGTATATGAATGTGAGTTTGATGAATTTTCCTCCTTGTGGAAATCTTGTTAAGTTAAAAAAATAAAAATAAAAATGAAAAAAGGCCAAAACAACAACAAAAACAAAATATGGGAAAATATTTGCCGTAAGTGAATTTATTTATGTGTTGTTGTTATTCCTCCTATTTGAATTCTGGAAATTTGTACCAAAAACATGCACAAATAAACACACACACACATTAGGATTTTTATTATTTAATAAATGTATACATATATATATCCATGTATGTTTTTATATGAAATGGTTTTCATTTTATTGTGTACCCGGGTTCACATAGTCAGTCGCTTTCTGTTATGTTTATGGAAGTATCTAAGTAAATGTTATGTTTGTACGGCTTGAATATTTAAAGATCGAAATTTAAAATTTTATAATGGGGATTTTCTCTGTATTTACATACTCGGAGATGTACTATATATGGATATGCTTATATCCAAGAAAATTAATCCCAATATTTTAGGAATGGTTACATTTTAAATGACAATTGGTTATGAGTGAGCATATCCCATCTTTCCAGTTTCCGGTTTTATAAGCACATATATGTATTTTTGTATTTACAAGCTAATAAATTTAAAAGAGAAAAAGTCGTGCTAAGCTCCTATTAAACAAACATGTACACAACTGGATTAGTATATAAAGTTTTCCAAATAATGCCATATTATCACAGAAAAATACTTCACCACCGGCTTCTTCTATTCTTCTATCTTATTATTGTCATATTTATATTAATCACCATCTCGCATTACATTCTGTTTGTATCATCCAGTAGTTTTTAATGAAAAACTATAGTAATACTTGCCCGTCCACACCAGAAAACTAAAAATCTGCTCTAAGGCAGCAACAAAAAAATGAAATGAAAAACTTTGTTCCAATAACTCGTAACGAAGTAGATATTACATAACACACCACCACACGACGAAGATTCACATAAATCAATATTTTCTGCAAAGATTTAATAACAACAACAAAAAAAACAGATCCGAGAAAAACTTGTTTTCCTCTTGTTCGAGTATTATGGAGTTTTCCTATATGCACATTTCGAAAATGTCTTATGTCTTGTGTGGCTAGTTGACATTAACTTTGACAAGCACCATTAATACTAAAAACAGTCAAATGTGAAATGTTAAAAGGACCACAGTTCCTCGCAGTGGAACTCTTTAAAGAGTAAAAGATCATTGAATTTCTAGAAGGAGATTTACCACCAAGTTACATCTTTTACATTTTTCATGGCGTGCAATATCAATAAGCATTCGGTCTAGAGGATGCATACGCCCATATTGGAAAACACTTTATGTAATGAAACTACGTATAAAGAAAAACGAAGAAAAATATTTTTTTTTACTTCATTGAGATTTTTCTGTTCTGTGGTCATACTGTGTGTGTGTGTGTATGTGTCTGTGTTTGTGTATAAAAACTTTTTAATCATCAAATTAAATTATATAAGAAAAGTAAAAAAAAAAAAAATGGAAAAAAAGAAAATTAAAATAAAATTTTCTTTCCTTCTTCGTAAACATCTCTTGCGTGATGATATTTTTTTGTTATTTTCGTGTGGGATGGTTACATAAAATAAAACTCGCGTGGCGGCCAAATGTTATCATCCTGAGGACTAAAACTTAAATAGGCTTTTAATTTTCCATGATGAAGGGCATTTGTCTTAGAAATTTGAATTGAGTGAAAAGTTGTCTATTCATAAATAGGTTCTTTAAGTTTCACAAATGTTAAATGACTCGCATACATATTTAGTGGCTTAAAAGCTCTATCAATAGCTCGCAAGATCAACATCAGCATTGATACACAACTTGAAACATTAACCTTAAAATATTTCTTGCATGCAAATTTTAATGGACTAGACTCATCACAAATATTTGAATTCGTCTGAATTTAAGTGGCTAAATTTTAGTTATGATACCTTTACCAAAATTTCCCAAGCTGAAGATGGATTTTGATACGAAATTACCTTATCACATAAGTAATACATTTATTTAAAGCTCTCGGTATCAGCATAAATACTGCATAAAAATATACTTACATTTTTATAAATTATTTCGGAGCCAAAAAATCAGGCAAGGCATTATAGCCCACAATATTTCGAAAATTCATAAATTCTGCAATAAAAGTCGTAATAGTGGCCCACAATATTTCGAAAATTCATAAATTGTGCAATAAAAGTCGTAATAGTGAACCGATTTTGATGAGTGATATCGTAATTTAAAGCTCTTGGTGTCAGCATAAATACTGCATAAAAATATACTTACATTTTCATAAATTATTTCGGAGCCAAAAAATCAGGCAAGGCATTAGCCCACAATATTTCGAAAATTCATAAATTGTGCAATAAAAGTCGTAATAGTGGACCGATTTTGATGAGTGATACCTTTATTTAAAGCTCTTGGTATCAGCATAAATACTGCATAAAAATAAACTTACATTTTCGTAAATTATTTCGGACCCAAAAAATCAGGCAAGGCATTAGCCCACAATATTTCGAAAATTCATAAATTGTGCAATAAAAGTCGTAAAAGTGGACCGATTTTGATGAGTGATACCTTTATTTAAAGCTCTTGGTATCAGCATAAATACTGCATAAAAATAAACTTACATTTTCGTAAATTATTTCGGACCCAAAAAATCAGGCAAGGCATTAGCCCACAATATTTCGAAAATTCATAAATTGTGCAATAAAAGTCGTAATAGTGGACCGATTTTGATGAGTGATATCGTAATTAAAAGCTCTGTGTGTCAGCATAAATACTGCATAAAAATAAACTTACATTTTCATAAATTATTTCGGAGCCAAAAAATCAGGCAAGGCATTAGCCCACAATATTTCGAAAATTCATAAATTGTGCAATAACAGTCGTAATAGTGAACCGATTTTGATGAGTGATATCGTAATTTAAAGCTCTTGGTGTCAGCATAAATACTGCATAAAAATATACTTACATTTTCATAAATTATTTCGGAGCCAAAAAATCAGGCAAGGCATTAGCCCACAATATTTCGAAAATTCATAAATTGTGCAATAAAAGTCGTAATAGTGGACCGATTTTGATGAGTGATATCGTAATTTAAAGCTATGTGTGTCAGCATAAATACTGCATAAAAATATACTTACATTTTCATAAATTATTTCGGACCCAAAAAATCAGGCAAGGCATTAGCCCACAATATTTCGAAAATTCATAAATTGTGCAATAAAAGTCGTAATAGTGGACCGATTTTGATGAGTGATACCTCTATTTTTAAGCTCTCGGTATCAGCATAAATACTGCATAAAAATATACTTACATTTTCATAAATTATTTCGGACCCAAAAATTAGGCAAGGCATTAGCCCACAATATTTCGAAAATACATAAATTGTGCAATAAAAGTCGTAATAGTGGACCGATTTTGATGAGTGATATCGTAATTTAAAGCTCTGTGTGTCAGCATAAATACTGCATAAAAATATACTTACATTTTGATAAATTATTTCGGAGCCAAAAAATCAGGCAAGGCATTAGCCCACAATATTTCGAAAATTCATAAATTGTGCAATAAAAGTCGTAATAGTGGACCGATTTTGATGAGTGATATCGTAATTTAAAGCTCTTGGTGTCAGCATAAATACTGCATAAAAATATACTTACATTTTCATAAATTATTTCGGACCCAAAAAATCAGGCAAGGCATTATAGCCCACAATATTTCGAAAATTCATAAATTGTGCAATAAAAGTCGTAATAGTGGACCGATTTTGATGAGTGATATCGTAATTTAAAGCTCTTGGTGTCAGCATACTGCATAAAAATATACTTACATTTTCATAAATTATTTCGGACCCAAAAAATCAGGCAAGGCATTATAGCCCACAATATTTCGAAAATTCATAAATTGTGCAATAAAAGTCGTAATAGTGGACCGATTTTGATGAGTGATACCTTTATTTAAAGCTCTTGGTATCAGCATAAATACTGCATAAAAATATACTTACATTTTCATAAATTATTTCGGAGCCAAAAAATCAGGCAAGGCATTAGCCCACAATATTTCGAAAATTCATAAATTCTGCAATAAAAGTCGTAATAGTGGACCGATTTCGATGAGTGATACCTCTTTTTAAAGCTCTGTGTATCAGCATAAATACTGCATAGAAATAAACTTACATTTTCATAAATTATTTCGGAGCCAAAAAATCAGGCAAGGCATTAGCCTACAATATTTCGAAAATTCATAAATTGTGCAATAAAAGTCGTAATAGTGGACCGATTTTGATGAGTGATATCGTAATTTAAAGCTATATGTGTCAGCATAAATACTGCATAAAAATATACTTACATTTTCATAAATTATTTCGGACCCAAAAAATCAGGCAAGGCCCACAATATTTCGAAAATTCATAAATTGTGCAATAAAAGTCGTAATAGTGAACCGATTTTGATGAGTGATACCTATATTTAAAGGCAAGGGAGCCTTAATTTCCATCATTAATTTTCTGAATTTCGGAAACGTTGGCTTACAATCATGTATTGGCTTTCGACAATACATGATAGTTTTTTGAAATTTTTCGATGAATGGCATAATTTTACGATAATGAAGTAACCAAAACATTCACATGACAACAACAAAAACATGGCTATATTCTATGCAATAATATAAATTTTAATTTGATAGCATAAAATTTTCGTTTTCCAAATAAAAAATAAGTTTTCCTTCTTTTTTTTCATTTTATAGGCGGACCTCTCATGTCGTAATACAAAACAATCGGTCGGTGCAATTTTCACACGTACAAATTTTGTTACATTGAAATACGTGACTGATGGCTGGGGAACGGATACAAATGGTTTCAAAATGGTCATTACAGCTGTAAAAGATCCAAGTAATAAACATTTTTTTGTTGTTAGCCGAATAAAATTAATTTATCCTTATCTCGTTTTATTCGTATAGAACATACATGCAAAGATTTTCGTTGCACCTTAAGAGAATTTTGTATTCATCCCGATCTAGTGTGTGATGGCATAAATCATTGTGCCGATGGTTCAGACGAGGCTGTCGGTACATTATGTCAAAGTCAAGATACAAATAAATTGTTAGGTTTGGAATTAACATGGTTTGTACTTGTAGCTGTAAGTAGTTTATTAGTAATTTGTGCGTGCATAGTTGGTTTCGCCATATGTATATGTCGACGATATCGTGGAAATAATTATATGCGAAATACACCAAATACGATACAATGTAAGTTTAAATTTGTCAACATTAACCATAAATTAAAAAGTTTTGCTATATCATTTTTTTTTTTTAATTTAATTAAAGTGCACCAAACAATAGAAATTAATGGTTCGTCGAAACATCTGCAAGGAACACTGCCACGGGAAACAACATCGCTACCGTCGTCGGGAAACTTGCATCGCCCTGCGGGACTATCAGGTATAATATTACGATAATATGTTTATGCCAATTTATTTTTTCGAATTGATTTTAATTTTAGGGTACCTCCGCATACCACTCAAATCACTGATGGCCAAAGTCCGTCCCATTTGGTGCCTGGAAAATTAAGACAATTAGGTCCTGATTTATCTCAACAAACAGCTGCTCAAAAAGATGAATGGTTTGTTTAAGTTAAACTTTTATTAAAAACAACAACAAAAAAACATACAACAAAATTTTAAAAAAATTAATAATAAAAAACTAAAAACCAAAAATCACAAGACAACACTAACAAAAGGCATTAAATTAAAGGAGACTGTCTTATAATTTTAATTATTTTTTTACAATTTAAAAAAAAATTAATTAAAACTAGACAACAACATCATAAAAAATAACAGCGGTCATCACCACGCAGGGTGTATTATATTTACAAGGAATTTTTGTACCCAAAATTCCTAAAAACAATTTTTAAATAAATTAAAAAATTTAAATTAAAAATTAATGTTTTCGACCAAATTGAAACCAAATTAATTATAAACAAAATAAATAAATAATATTAAATTAAATGTATAAACTAAATATGGATATATATATATATATATATATATATATATATATATATATATATATATATATATATATATATATATATATATATATATATATATATATATAAATAATATTATATGTTTTAAGACAAGAAACAATATAATTGTAGGCTTCTTTGTAATTTATTTAAAAAAAATTGTAGGCAATATATTTAATTTTTTATAATTAATTAAATTATACCATTTTAAATGGGATAATCAAATTAATTAAATAATTATGTAATTTAAACCATATCGTTTTAAAACTTGAGTTTTATATAAATAAATAAATATATTTATTATTTCTCCTCGGATTTTAAATAGCAATTATTGTAATTAAAAAACAAAAAAAAATACATAATTAATATTATTGTAAATAAATTCGTTTTTAATTTTTATGTTTAAGTTTTTCTATAAACTATTAAATAAACTATTTAAAAAAAAACATTTTATCGGAAAATTAATGTTTCAACAAACATTTTCATTTATTATACTGTAAACAAATCAACCAAAAACAGACAAAATATAAAATTCCATAGCTGGCCAAAAAAAAACAAACATTTATAATAGAATACTAATAAAACAAATAAATAGCGAATATAATTTTATAATTTTAATTAATATTCCATTTTCCAATAAAAATAAAATAACACTGCCGTTAACCATTTTCTTGTATTATGATTTTAATTTTAATTTTAATTAATTACAATAAAGCTGTTTACATCAATATCGATTTTGTTCAGAAATTTGTTGCATGCAACAAAATGTTGTTTCTCTGCAATACATACAATAAAATATGATTGATCATCACATCTCCTTATAATTAAATTAAATTCTAAAAAAACAACTATAAATAAACAATTTGTGACAATACGTTTTGTTTTTTGTTTTTTTTTTTTTTTTAATAAATTTGATATAAATTAATTAATAAAAATACTTTAAAAAATAACAAAATCAATTTTATATTAAATTTAAATCGAGTATATCTATATTATCACAACTAAAAAAAAACAAAAAAAAATCACTAAAAACTAAATAAAATATTTTAAAAATAATTAAGGATCTAACACAGTGGGAAATCCCGAAGAACAATTCGTAATCTTACAAATCTTATTCATGAGTTTGTTTTGTTTTTTTCTTCTAAACATTCTAATCGCATTTATAAACAGTTGATCTCTATATCCCAACCTACATTTTACATATAAAACCCAACCACCTCACAGGCGGCTTTACTTAAAATTGAACTAAGGCTTAGTGTCGTAACGAAAATTTAATTTAAACCGAACTTAAGTCAGATTTTGGTATATCGAGCTTCTATTTCTTCTTTTTTTAAATTAAGATTTTATTTGCTTTAGAAAAAAATCATGCAGTTAAGAACACAACTGTACGGTGGCTATTAGTTTGGGAGTCCTCAATGATTTAAATAATTAATAGCAGATTTAAACAAATGAGAATTATATATATATATATATCCTTTTGAACTGAAGCTCTCGAGATCGGTAACTTCTGTACAACCAGCGCTTATTTTGATCATTGTGTCTATTATTTTGTCTTATTTCACTTCTGAGGGATTAAAAAATTTTTAATTCCTCTGTCAGTCTTAACTGAAAGAGTCAGACTTGATTATGCTTCTACCTCCAAGTAATAGATTCTAATGTATTTTATACTGACCCAATACCAACGATAAAATCTTCATTTAAAAGCTGCAAGGTTAATTTTTATTTTTACCGAAGCATCAAACAAACTTATCAAAACTTTCGGTCGATTTAAGTCTAAAATTAAGTACCTAGCTGAGTTAAAGTGATCGGGTGATTGTTTGACTTTCGAATTAAAATTTAAAATTATGTAATAAAAGAGACTGATAAATTAGAGCTCCTGGTTGTTTCAAAAGTTTGATATCAATAGAGTAGCTTATTTTTGTCTTATTCGGTAGCCAAATAATTGAATATTTAACCATCTTCCCAAAATCAGTGTTACTAATGTAAACTGACAACATTTTTAACAAAAATTCATCTTCATTAACTTCGTTTTAGTGTTACATATCAGAAACGCACAATATTTTTAAATAAAAAATGCAAAATTTCATACAATCACACCGTACTCTACTCATCAACATAAAATAGTAAACCCATAAACCGAACAATTTAAAAACTAAATTTACCGAAATATACTACACCATATCATTCACCAACAAAATGTACAACCAGAACGAGAAATTGGTTGAAAAAAAATTTCCAAAATTAAAAAAAAATAAAATTATAAAAATAAAAAAATTAATTAAATTAAAATAAAACAAAAAACGTTTTTTAATAAAGTCAATTATCGTTGAAAAGCTAATAAAAAATAAATCATATCAACAATTAATTAAATTTAAAATTATTTTAATTAACATATCAAAAAAAAAACAATTAAACAATTAATCGGAATTAAATAAAAGGAATATTTTATTTTATTTTTTGATTAAAAGTAATTTTTTTTTTTATTTCTATAAATTAAATATCAGACTGAACTAAAAATTCAATTTTAATCCTATTTTAATTTAATAACTATTATTATAATTAATAACGCATCTATATAATTAAATTTAAAAAAAAATAATAATTATAAATAATTAGTTTATAGTTTTTTTATACAATAAAAACAAAGTAAAAAAATGAATTATAACATTTATACAACTATTAAAGCAAAGAACTCTAATTAATAAATTTAATATAATTTTATTTTTAGTTAAAACAACATAATATACAAAAATATATTATTTGAATTAATTTAGATTTACCCGCCGCGCTGAAATTTACTTACCCTTCAGTCTCCAGTTATTTTCTTTAATTAATTTAAAATTTGCTTTAAAATCGTATAAATATATATTTTAATTAGTAAAAAAAAATCGTAAATAAATAACAACAATATAATAGTTAAAATTATTAGCAAAAAATTAGAGTTTTATTTAAATTATAATTATTTTTATAATAGATTATTATGCTTAGTTCAAATCGTTTCTATAAAAATATATAATTTCAACATTGATTACTTAATCATTAATTAATTCATTGATTAATTAATTATCAACAA